>JADKXX010001659.1:0-320021 GCA_017310255.1 Butorides virescens | reverse complement strand
CCCTTCCCTTCCTTTCCATCTGCCTATATAGTAAAGTGACAGACAAACCAGACTGAGCCAAAAAGAGCAAAGGAAGTGAAAAGCACAAGTGCCAGAAAAAAACTAACAATATACATATAGAATATACATTTAGCAGACAATATAACAATTAGCAATAAGTCAGTTATATCCTTTCTCCCCATTATGTGAAGATAATGAGAGTCTTTTTACTTTCTTAGTGAAGAATACCATAATAGATAATTATGATACTCTTCCTTTAACACTACTCAGTTCAGAGTTTCCTGACCCAACTATAGCACTGATTTTTGAGTTTCTACCACTTATTCTACATTCGATGTTGAAAGATTAATCCATTTTTCTCTACTAGCTTCTTTCTATACAAACTGCTTCTTTTTCTTAATCAACTCATCCATCACCTTTCCTTATGTCTATTCATTTTTTAGTGGGGGGGAAAGGAAAATCCAGGGCACTTGTCATCTCATCATGAGGTAGGTAAACATGAAGAGTCAAATGAACTGCATTTAAAAATAGCCTGTTTAGCTCGTAGACAATGAAATGAGTGCAGGATGACTAGATTTTTCTTTAGCTGATACAGTTTGCATTAGTTAAGCGTTGCCAGTTGTGTGCTGTGGTATGGCAAACTGACATCCAGATCAGGTTTTACAGTAGTGATAGTATTCGGAACTACAGAGACAAGAGGCTGAAACTGAGTGGCTTTCTCAGGTTTGCAATTTTATATAAAGACCCTCAATCCTTTTTTTATAGTAGCTCTGGTTGCTTACATCCTGTAAGCACTTTTAAATGTCTCAGCTTCTGCCACCATTAGGTTGCTGCATATCTCAAGCAAAGGCAAGAACTGGACTAACAAACAAAACCAATCCTACTTAATTTTGCTTATTCAAATAATCTTCTTTAGAAAAGTGTATTCAGACTAAACAGGTATTTGTGAATCCAATAAAAGAAAACTAAAACACATGTCCAAACCAAGCCAAAACAAAACAAAAAAATAAAACACAGGAAACTAAGCCAGACCACTGCTTACCTTGTTAAATACAGTCAGTCAAAAAAGATGATCAGTTACAACACTGGCTGTTATACTATCCTTCCTTTGTATTATATTTCATGGACTGAATGAATAACAAGGCAAATAGAGCTTAAATAGGTATTTTTGTTTCATTTAAAAGTAAAACATAGGATGGAAAAAAAAACCACATTCTTGGTAATGGAGTGAACTGGTTTTCTATTAGACCTTTGCCATTTATGATCTCTGTCCTGATAATTGAAAGTATTTATTCAGATCAGTATTTAAAGAACTGTTTTTCCTTAAAAGAGTACCTTTCTTATTTTCTTTTTTTTTTCTTCAATATAGTACTTTAATTTTTTTATTCCTCCCCCCTCACAACAGAGTAATAAGTAAATCGAATGGGATTTTGCCATACAGTTCCTCGTACATCAAGCTATAACAACATGTTTCAAGATTGCATGTTGTACTGTCTTCAGAATATACTGGTACAGTCTCTGAAGAACTGTCAATGAGGTATACAAATAATTATGCATTAACTCTGATCACAGTGGAACTCCTTTCACCTTGACTTCAGTGCTCTGCTGATCTGCTATTGTCATCATGCCTTCATACACATCTCAGTGAACCTGCTTTTTTATTTTTTTCCCTCCTCCTTCCCTCCTGTGTCCCTCTCCTGTTAAGTGGTAACATTCTCTGAAGTTCCTGTCACAATATTAAGCAAGTGGATTCGATTGCACCAAGATGGTCAAGTGCTTTTCTGAATACAGGCTCCCTTGGCTTCACTTTCTTCCTCTGCACCTTGCCAATCTTTTCCAATAAAATTGATGGCACCATGCTGAACCACTCTGGAAACTGTGAATGGATAGAAACAGAAGTAGAAGAACAAAAGGTACGTAAATTGGAGGAACAAGAAACATGATGGGAAGTACTTTATTGATTAATTTCTACTCTTTTGTCTACATACACAATCAGAGGTGTATACGTTACAGATAGAGTGAGAAGGAAAAAAAATATAGTTTATTGGTGGATCCACTTTGAGCTGGATGTATCCATCCTGACCAGACACATCTATCACAACCACTACAGGCAGTTATCACTTGAGCAGAGTTACAGGGAGAGGTTGGGGGCAGGAGGGAGCACACAGATTCTAAATGTGAAGTGTTATTCCTGTAGTACTATTTACATTAAAGTGACACTGACAAGTCCCAGGTGAGAGGAGGTCCTTTTGTGGTAGATTGTCCTATTAAAGAAAATAAAATTCTTCCTGTCCCGATGAGGGATACCTTTATGATCAAGTAATGCCCAAATTACTCTTTTAGAAGTTCTCCATTACATATAAAGAAACAAAGAAAGCTTTGGCTTCTGAAATGTTTCAAGTACTTAAAGTTAGATGGGATGAACTTAAACTTTGATTAAGGTAATCTGACAGGAAGTCAATCAAGTTTGGGAACTGCGATCAGATACTGCAGTCTTAATTGACACATGATCCTTGCTTTTCTATGAGTTCTGCATTAATAGGTTATTATTTCATGAAAGATTCCCTTGAAATTTTAATCTTAATTCATAGTCAAGTTCAAGCAGTTCATATATGTATTACTGAAATACTCAGACTAAACAGCGGAATTTCTTGGTGCATTTTTGGAATAATTTATTATTTGTAATTAATTATTTTGAGATAAAAAGATTTCTCACTTTTTTCTTTTGTTCTTAAAAGGTTTTTTATTTGTGTCATGTATTATTCTCTCTTACTTTTCTATAAATCTTCATTTTTTTTCTTTATGCTCTCTTATTTTTTATTACAGAAAGCAACATACATTTTGCCATTGACGTACACGAATAAACTACCAAGCCCACAGTCTTGATCCAACTGTTGGCCCTATTATTTACTGATCTAAAAAAAAGGTGAATTAATAGATGAAACCAGAAAAAAAGTTAATTATAAATAATACTATGAGTGGGGAAAAAAAATCAGGATACATTTTAAATCGTCATTGAACTATTCCTCTTCATTTTTCGGTAGCTAGTCTAGATGAGTCTGAGTCTAGCAAAATAAAAATAACATTTTATTTTCTTTTCTGAATTTTTATCTTGAATTCATTATCATGAAAGTTTTTTGTGATCCTGAAGTACAACAAATTGCAGTATGGAAGCACATCTATAGTTACTGAAGAATAATGAGTTTTAACTCAAAGGAGTTTCCAGGGTCTTTGAGAACAGGTTACTACCTCACATATTAATTTTCAGAGTTTCAGAAAACTTATTTTTAAAACAAGGTTTTGTTTCCATCCTTGTTTATCTAACAGGAAATCTTTTTTCAGGCTCTCATTTTTCTGCTGATTGGAATGATTTCTGAATGTTCAGCCTAAATTTACAGATGTTTCACACCTGTTTATATTTTTTTTCTGGCATTGGACTTGAACTTAATGATTAATTTTGCTTTTATGAAGTGTTTTTGTTTGTTTATACTAAACTGTCTTTATATATGCAGCTTCCCTTTGTGTCTGTTCAAATTTAAGTTTATTTTGTTAAAGATAATAAAAACAAAGCATATAAGTTTCTATCAGGCTTTATAGACTTAAAATTATGCTTTTACTATGTGTACTTTTAGTGACACATCATAGGATCACCATTTACTTTTACACATATACTTCCTGTAATTGATTAGTCATCCATGAAACTCTTTCTTCCTCTGTTATTTCTGATGAGAGAGATTCTAGACCATGGAGGATATTCTTGCTGTTATCCTCCAGTTGCATAACATTATACTCGTTGTCATTAAATTATTAAATTATTTTGTTTCTGTTAATCAAATCCTTTTCCAGAAGCATAACTTACATCCAAAAGAAACCACACAGATGTGTGATTGTTCAGATGTCACATTCAGTCAAACCCAAAGACTTTTTTTGCCATTCAAATCATAGAGTGATACCCACAGCAAACTATACAGCTGTTTATCATGAAAAAAAAAACATTTTGGTAGGTATTACGTATTTTATTTAATCATGTTTATCTTTGTATCAAAAATTATTATAATTTCAAAGCTATATTAGCCTGAGTATAAATATTTAAGCAATATAATTACACAATTTGATTGAGAACAGGCCATCTTAGATATAGAAGTTATAAACTCACAATGCTAAATTTTGGGTTTAATCCAGTGTATGAAACTGATTTTGTACTTCATATGGCACTGGTTTTGACTGCAGGAAGAGGTGTCTGTATTTATACACTTAGATAATAGCCAATGGCACATTTAGAGTTCAAAAGTCCTTTGAACATATATTCATTTCCACTAATGCTGCATTCTAATGTACACAGAAGGGAGGTACATAAAAATGACAAGTAGCAGTAGAATGTTGATAGTCATCATAAACTTTTTACATGTTTCCAATATGAGTAATTCAGTAACATATATCTAGACCAACTGTTAGCAATGATTAACATGGTTTAAAAAAATTATTTTTTTCAATTAATTATTCTGTTAAAGCACAGCTTTCCAATGAAGGTATTGCAGTTTTAACTAACATAAGGAATTATATGTTTATAGGATCCCAGTTAAGTTTCTTGTTTTCATTACTGCATTTTTTGCCAAACCATATATATTCATATATATATATATATATATGCAAATTTTCCCTTACCTGTTATGTCCCCCTGAGGAGGAAGGAGTGGCAGAGATGAGTGATGAACTGACCGCTTGGGGGGAAGAAGTAGAGAAAACTGGGAGTAAAGTTAAGCCCAGGAAAAAGGGAGGAGGAGGTGGAGAACTCGGGAGTAAAGTTAAGCCTGCGAAGAAGGGAGGAGAGGGGGGAAGGTGATTTAAGATTCAGTTTTATTTTCTCATTACCTTACTTTGATTTGATTGGTAATAAATTAAATTAATATTTCCCTAAGTCAAGTCTGTTTTGCTTATGACAGTAATTGGTGAATGATCTCTCCCTGTCTTTACCTCAACCCATGACCCTTCCATTATGTTTTCTCTCCCCTGTCCAGCTGAGAAGAGGAGTAACAGAGAGGCTTTGGTGGGCACCTGGCATCCAGCCAGGGTCAACCCACCACAAGGGCCTTTTAGCCAATTATCGGACACTATTCAACATCATTCAAATCAAAATTATTACCTTGCAGTATGTTGAATAAATTAGCTACACTAAACAATGTGTAACAGATACCAAATTAATTGTTTCATCTATGATCTTTAAACCTATTTAAAGCAAGCAATACAAAATTCATTGAAGTTGATTGGCTTCTTCAATAAGTACAGATATCTTAACTTGTCCTAGAATTAGCCCAAGTACAGACTTTTGAACTGTAATCCTGCTTGGAAATGTTCAGTGAGCTCAGAGTATCCATGCTCATGTAGCTGGGATCTGTATGGACATCTGATTCAGCCTGGATTCTTCACTCTACCTTAACTGCAGGCATAAGCCAGGATCCTAAAGGAAGTCTAGTTCAGCTATTAAGCATTACAGCTTTCAGGATGTTGCATGGAGAAGCAACTGACATCATAAATTCTGACTGTTATACAGCCCAAAATTTCTGAGTGAGTTGCTATCTCAAGGGCTTTCCAGTTGCTTTGTACACAGCCAGCACAGGAAGTCTGGCTGCTCTTTTTTCCTCTGCACCTTCACTGATACACTCAGCCATGTTCACATCCCTACTTACTTTCCTGCTTAACAAACTTAACTCATTAAGTTATCAAGTTATAGATTATTAAGATCATAACTTTTTACATCTTTCTCAAATGTTGACCTTCAAGGCTTTTCAGGACTTTAACTGCTCAGTGAGAGATAAAAAAGATAAAAGGAGTGTAGGCACAAACATTTAGCAACTCAAAGTTTCCCACAGAGCTTTCTATTCCTTTGGTTGGCCATCAGAACTTTAGATCCTTAATTTACGAAGAGTGTTTCTTAACCACCAGAAATATATGTGCCCATTACTATCTAATTATATCCTAACCGGAATAAATTTTGAAGCCAATAAATTTGATAAATATAACAAATTAAGACTTTTTTGAGTTATTTTCCTGAAATTTGAATCATAGAATCATAAAGTCACAGAATAGTTTGGGAAGGAAGGGATTTTTGAAGATCATTTGTCCAACCCCCTACCATGGGCAGGGACATCTTCAACTAGACCAGGTTGCTCAAAACCCCATCCAGTCTGACCTTGAACAATACTATGAAGGGGCATCCACCTCTGAGAAACCCATTCCAGTGCCTCACCACTCCCATTGTAAAAAAACCCTCTTCCTTATGTCCAATCTAAATCTAACCTCTTTCACTTTAAAGACATTGTCCCTTTTCCTGTCACTACAGGCCCTATTAAAAAGTCTGTCCCCGTCTTTTTTATAAGCCCCCTTTAAGTACTGAAAGGCTGCAATAAGGTCTCCCCAGAGTCATCTCTTTTCCAGGCTGAACAATCCCAACTTTCTCTGACTTTCTTCATAGGAGAGGTGTCCCAGCCCTTTGATCATTTCTGTGGTCCTCCTCTGGACCCACTTTAACACGTCTATGTCTTTCCTGTACTGAGGACTCCAGAGCTGGGTGCAGTACTCCAAATGCGGTCTCACCAAAGTGGAGCAGAGGGGCAGAATCACCTCCTTAGACCTGTTGGCTGTGCTGCTTTTTATGCAGCCATGGATACAGTTGGGTTTCTGGGCTATAAGCACTCGTTGCCAGCTCATGTCCACTTTTTCATCCACCAGTATTCCTACTTCATTCTCCACAGGTCTGCTCTCAATCCATTCATTCCCCAGTCTGCACTGATACCCACTGGGGATCACCCTAACTCATGTGTAGGACCTTGCACCACTGGTAGTAAATTCCATTTCTATACATCCTGGTACAACTTCTGAATTTACATAGCGGCATAGTGAAGTTTGACCTGAAAGACACAACACATGAAATAGAAATAAAAATTCAAAGTGATCTCTGGTCATGGAGGTGTAAAAATGACAACGTAGACAAACTACAGCAATTAAAATGGCTAAAGCAGCAAAGCAGACATGCAAGAATGAGCCCTGGACAACTCACTCAATAGCATCTTATATAAAAACTTGAAGATGTTCACTCTTGGATATTTAAGACTAACACATTTCTCTGTTACTCCCACTGTTGACACTAATGAGAATTGTTCAAGTATATTGAAGAAAAATAGATATTTAAAGGATTCCATTTATTTTTAAAGGATCACTTATATCTAAATTACTAGTAAAAGGGAAGGAGTGTTGAAGTGGTATTGCACTGAAATTACATTAATTCTATGTCCCGAACAGCTGCCATGCAAGTATCGATAATACCTTGAAAGGAAGAGAAAGAGAAGGGGGAAAGGAAAAAAAAAAAGTTTGCGTTCTGAAATAAAGCTTTACCTAAAGATTTTAATATCTTCAAAATGTTACCTCTCTTTTTCTCCTATTAAGCGGTAGTTTGCATGTAATATACATGATTTTTTATTTTTAATTTTATTATTATTATATTTTTAAATATAGATGCTATTTCTTTTAGAAAATCTTATTAATATTTTCCTGTAATTCAAATATACACTATTTGTTGTGAATAATTTTGTTCATAGTAGAGCATAATTTTTTTTACTGTTTATATAATGTACTTTAAAATACAGTATATTTATGGTTTACTCTGGATAACTACTTTTTGTTAAGTTGTAGTGAGTTGACGTTGGCCAGCTGCCACCCAGTCACTCTCACTCTCCGTCCCCAACAGGACAGGGGATGAAAATAAGATGAGAAAACTCATGGGTCTTGATAAAGACAGGGAGACCACTTATCAGTTGCCATCACACAGAGCCTACTCAGGGAAAATTAATTTAGCTTCTTCCCAATTAAAACTTTTTTGCATAGTGAAAAACAAAGGCAAAACTAAAAACACCTTCCCTGCACCATCCTCCTTTTCCTAGGCACAACTTCATTTTTTCAATCCCAACTGCTCTGCCTCCTTCCCCTGTCCCTGAGGGGAATATCTATCTATCTATCTATCTATCTATCTATCTGTATCACAGTGTTGTCATAACAGGACCATCTTTTCTCCTTCATTCTTATTTTATATTAAAATAAGTTTTAGTGTATATTCTATATACTTAAAATTATTTTTATATATATTATTACATACAGAATAATTTACAATGCCCTTTTCCAAGAATTCCAATATCACATTCGTCTAAGGCTTACAGCGCAGAATTCCTGTTCTATACAGTGAGGTTGTGGCTACCAAATTTATGCCTAAATATTAGGTAATTTGTGAAATGGTACAATGAAAAACAAATACCTAAATTCCAAAAAGTAAATGGTAAGAAGTAGATCTCATGTTCCAGTTCTGCAAAGGATTTTAGAAAAATGTTTTTCAAGTCATAGAATCACTTCTTTTACTTACAATGTTAAAAATTTTATTTAAACTTCTTCATATTTGCTTAACAAGACAACAATTCTAACACTGAAAATTGAAATATTCACACCCTGGATCAGATTTGAAGCTGGTAGAGGTAGAATGCTTTATACTAGCTGAAAAACAGGACCTCATGTTTTTGAAAAATGTGGAACTAAAAGTGGTATAGTACAATATGGTTTCTTACATGTCAGCATGTCTCAACTGTCACTACATAATTTATATAGGGAAAATTAAAAGTGTTATATAAATCAAGAAAATAGAATGAAAGAGATAGCATGTATGGAAAATTCTACATAAAATCTTGAATAGCAGCTATTTGTAAGTTGAAATAATCATTAAAGCTGATTTCATTTTAATACTACAGAGTGTACCAGAAATGATATGACTATATGTGTTCAACCACCAAAAAGACAGTCTATTGACATGTCTGAACACTTTACTACACAATTCCCTGTCATATTATCTTTTGCCACAAAAACTTTTTGTCTGTTTTCAGTTCAGTCTCAAAGTTGTGATACAAAGCAGGGGATAGGAGGGTCAAAAAAGGGCATTTTTTAATGGGTCTTAACATTTTTCTTCTAATACTGCTTCACAGTGCCTTTCACAGAACTTTCAAAGTTCTGGTGAAGCTTTTCCTCATACAGTAACATCTCTGAATGGGTGCCAACCAACTGTCAAGAAACGTTTATCAAAATACGTTCAAAATCATATGTTCACTCTTTCTTTTTTGTATACCAGCCCCTAACTGTGATTTTTACCTGTCCTTTCCAGAGTTAGCTCTTTGGTTGCTCTAATTGTATCCATGGACTACCTCTGATAAGAGCTGCTGCAGTGACTTTGAGCATAAACCTGTTTTCTGAACTTCTCACTACCAGTACTATGCCCTGTATGACAACATCTCAAAGACCTTTACCAAAGAAACTTTGCACAAGTTTTTCTGCTCACTATATGAAGAGTTCCTAACTAAGCACAGATAGCTATCAATAACTAGTCAGCCAGTATTGTTTCTTTTTTAAGCATTCACTATCTACAGTAAAATTTTTTTTAACCATAAATAATTAAACAATTCAGATTCAAATTCCAAGTAATTCTCTTAACAACACATTAGTAACATCAACATCTGTTTCAGTAAACCTTCTCTATCATATTCAAGCAGGTAATGAAAGTCTCAGCGTTGCTTGTCATGGATTATCACTAAGCAAATGTATAAGGCAAATTAAAAATAAGTGGAAAACTATTGAGATGCAGTATCCTGTCTGGTACAGGTCCTCATATTTATTCAGGTTTACATCAAGTTTGTACACAAAATCATCCTCATATCCCTGGAGAAATGGGGTATGGCAAGTAATGTCACCTGACATAGAGTAACAAGACATAAACCATAATCTGAGTATTTCAAGGATATGCTGGAAGAGAGGGCAGTTGATTCTTGATTATTTCTTTAGTACATAAAAATGATAGGAAAAGCTAAAAACTTCCACTTGCTACCATGCTCACTACCAAGCATTTTTTCTGAACTGGGTGTCTTATGAGATAGAAAGTCATATTGCATGGGAATTTGGTGGTAGAACACTCATTCAGGAAAAGAAAAAAACTGTGTGTTGGGCTCTACTTCACCTGAGAGTAGAATGTACAGCTATGGTAGTTCATAGACATGAACCATAAGTGTTCTTCAGATATAAGGGCAAAATTCACGACATATCTGGCATCCATATCATGCATATGGGTTCTCTTCCAGAACTGGGTGGCCACCTTTTTATTGGGAAAGTCTCTAGACCATGTAATTCTCTGGACAATGCTCAGGTTTTCTCTTTGAGTTAACTGGCGTGAGTGCAAAGCAAACTAAGGGGTGTTACTATTAAATAGTTTGCATGATAGCAGACAAATTCTTGACTCAATGTCTTGGTCTTGCGTAGATTACTAGTTTGGATATAACATAAGAATTCAGCTACATAGTTCTCACAGCCATGAGAGCATTGCAAATACCAGAAAACATAGTTATCCTATAATTTAAAGTGTAGACATTTGCAATAGAAATAATAAAAGAGGTATGGACAGAGAACAGAAGGCTGTATGGATGTGGGGGCAACAAAAAGAACAGCAGAATTAGGAAGATAAAATGGCACGTGATGATGGCATCGAAGTTGTCAGTTCATCAATATCGCAACATATCTACTCACAGTTTTTAAAGACATGTCTTATCAGGAAAATAATGGATAGCCGGTACTCTTACTGACAGAAAAAGAGAGTAAATAAAATCATAGCCATGGAGACTCCTTTATCTACCGGACACACTCCCTGGCCTTGAAGCATGTGGGAAAGAAAGCAGCAGTTATACACAGCTTCCTTCTAACCTTTAAATAAGTAAGTCTTTTAAAGTGCTCCTGTTTCATCAGTGTAGAACTAGACAATGGCTGGTAACGCGTCCTTTATATGCACAAATGTGAGGGTGGAATTATTTAACCCTAAGGTTCCCATTGCCATTCATGGAATTGGGTAAAAATAGCTTAAGTAAATTAGAAAAGCTGCACAATCTATCCCATGATCTTGCGTTCTTATAATTCTACATGAATTAATTCAGCAGTACAGCCACTTAGAACTGCTGAGCTAAGGTCTTTGAATTCCTTGCCTTTGATTAATATGGATTCATATCTGTAACCTTTTAATAGAATATTTCAGTATGCCATCAAAAATTCAAATTCATGATAACACAGTTAAGCTAGAATCCATTAGTATATTATGGGACTGTTGTTAATAATGATACTTTGTACTGATATCAGATAGCTTGTTATCTCACTTGGGTTATCTACAGAGATAAGATTCCTTTTTCTATAAGTAGTTTTTCCCTGTTGTTTTTCCTCACGGCAAATCTTTGAGCTTGTGTTTTGCAAATATATTGTCTGCTGAGGATGAACCAGCCTTATTCATGACCAGCTTTACCTGCTTTGTGTCTGCAGAAGTACTGGAGACCTCTAGCAAGGTCAGCACATGGCTTCCAGAGCAGAGCTAACTTTGAGTTCCTGAAGATGTACACCACGTCTGCACAGACATTTCACAAGCAAGCTCCAAAATATTCTATGGTTGGAGAGAGATCAGAGAGATCAGGATGTAAGGTATGTAATATTTACAGTTTCTACTTCATTATAATCAGAGATACTGAAACTAATGTTACTTTTTTTCTGTGTGTGCATGTGCATGTTTTCCTCCCCTTTCAGAATATTGAGGATGGGGGGAAAGTAAACAAAAAAAACCAAACCCAAACTGCTTAAGTGAGGGAAGGTTTCTTCACTTTCTCCTTTTTCTTACTTACCTATTGCCCTGGTTTCAGCTGGGATAGAGTTAATTTTCTTCATAGTAGCTAGCATAGTGCTGTGTTTTGGATTTAGTACTAGAAGAATGTTGATAACACACTGATGTTTTTAGTTGTTGCTAAGTAGTGCTGAGACTACTCAAGGACTTTTTGAGCTTATCCTGCTCAGCCAGGTGCATAACAAGCTGGGAGGGAGCACAGCCAGGACAGCTAACCCAAACTGACCAAAGAGCTACTCCATACCATATAACGTCATGGTCCAGGGGGTTAGTCGGTTGGGCTTGGGCAGAGTGATCACAACTCGGCAGTGATCGCGGCTCGGGGGGAGAGATCGCTGCTCAGGATGGGCTGGGCATGGGTCAGCGGGTGGTGAGCAATTGCATTGTGCATCACTTGTTTTATATATTCTGTATATTCTCTTACCATTATTATTATTATTATTATTATTGTTATTCTTCTCTTTTATTAAACTGTCTCTATCTCAACCCACGGGTCTTACTTTTTTTTTCCTTTTCCCTGATTCTCTCCCCCATCCCACTGAGGGAGGGGGGGAGTGAGCAGGTGGCTGCATGGTGCTTAGTTGCCAGCTGGGTTAAACCACGACACCTATATTGTCTTTCAGTCAAAATTATTGATTGCTGACTTCTATTTCTTACTTAAGGACAGAAAGCAAAGACAGAAAGCTTTCTTGAGAGGACTTGGAATTAAATACACCAAAGTAAAACACATCATGACATTCAATTTGTTGTGAGAAAAGCTAACACCTCTTATTTGAATTTCCAATCGATTACATCACCCCCATATTTAAAGCATAAATTGAAAACAGGAAAAAGTTCAAAGACTTCAGTTTGATTACTGGATAAAAAAAGAAGATTAGTGGGTAATTTTTAACAGTTTTAAGTGTGCACATGGAGAACTGAACTCTAATAACAGAGATTTTTTCAGCCTATCAGATAAAGGTATTGCAAGTTCAAATGGAACTGAACCTAAACCTAAACAGATTAATAGTGATAGAGAATATATTGAGTTGGAAGGGAACCACAAGGATCACAGAGTCCAACTCATGACTCCACACAGGGCAACCTAAGAGTTAAAGCATATATCTAAGAGTGTTGTCCAAATGCTTCTTGAATACCAATTGACAGGCTTGGAGTCATGGTCACTTCCATGGGGAGCTTGTTCCAGTGCTTGAACACCCTCTCAGTGAAGAAATTTTTCCTAATATCCAATCTGAACCTCTCCTGAAGCAGTTTTAAGTCATACCCTTATGTCTTATGACCAGACACCAGAGAGAAGAGATCAATACCTCCCTCTCCACTCCCCTTCATGAGGAGGCTGTAGATAACAATAAGGTCACCCCTCAGTCTCCTCTATGCTGGACAAACCTCATATCCTCAGCCACTCCTCATAAGTCATGCCATCTAGTCCTTTCACCATCTTTGTTGCCCTCCTTAGGATGCAGTCCAGTATTTTTATATCCTTCTTATATTGTGGAACCCAAAACTGCATACAGTACCCAGGGTTAGGCTGCACCAATGTTGGGTATAGTAGGACAACTACTTTGTATGGGTTAGCTGCACTGTGCTTAGTGCACCCCAGGATTTGGTTGGCTGCCAGGCTTTCAGCTGTCAGGGCACACTGTTCACTCATATTGAGCTTGCCATCAACCAAAAGCCCTAGATCCCTTTCTGCAGGGCTGCATTCCAACCTCTTTCCCCCCAGTCTAGAAGTGTATCCAGGATTACACCAACTCAGGTGCAGAATCCAGCATTTCTTTTTGTTAAACTTTGTACAATTGCTGATCATCCAGCACTCTAATCTATGAATATCTCTCTGTAACACCTCTCTACCTTTGAGGGAGTCAATGACTTTACAATCTGTTCACATATTAATATCTTGTACTTAGAGTACTATATTACTGTATAGAAGCACATTTTTGTAATCATTATTATAATAGCTATATATATGTATTAAAATTCCTTGCAAATATAAATAGATTCACCAATTAAGAAGAAGTGGAAATAAAAGAGGCTGTAACCATTGCACTGAAGTATGAGTTCTAACCACTGTTTGCAAAAATGAGCCCTCTGCACCTACAGTATTTATCTTGCTACAAGAGTTTCCATATGAGTTCAGTATTCTTCTTCAGGACAGATGACACTGGAGTAATTTCTAAAAATGACTAAGAGTAAAACATGCAGTTCCTAGAAAAAGATTATAGCAAGAGGTTGATGCTTTTGTAGGTGAAACTGATTTATTGTCTTTCTAGACAATTTGTCACTAACACTAAAAATGTTGAAGTAAATCATAAAAGTTTTCTAGATATAAAAACAGACCGAGAAGTGAATTAGTCTTTCATTATTTAACACATAACCATTTTCTTCCATCACAAAACAAAACAATGCAACAGGACAGAACTAGTTCAGGATTCTTAACACATTTTTTACACTGCCTACAGGAATAGTAAAGCCAGATGTCTGTGAAAGAAAGTTTTCAAGAGCAAGGTCCTCAAACTTTTTAATACATTCTTTATAATCTTATTTTCCACAATATTTGTACTTTGTATCTCTATCTGATATCATTAAGACATAAAATATATTTTTACAAGCTCCCTTAAACCTTCATTGGAACATCCTACCTTATTGCCTTTACTTTGTTATTATTTCGTCTTTATTCTCAAACAATCCAGCAAGCAACCCTTAACCAAGAAAGAAGAAGAAAAAAGACAAAAAAACCCCAGATAAGACATTTGTATTGTTTCTTCCTCTCTGGCTAACAAGCCACTACCATAACCTCTGCTGGGTAAAAGATGAGCAGCCAGCAGCTCAGCCCGACACACAATCTCTTGCTCACTCTCTGCCACAGTGGGATGGGGGAGAGAATCACAGATAAAAGGGAGAAAACTCTTGTGTTGAGATAAAGACAGTACACTAAGTAAAGCAAGAGCTGTGCACGCAAGCAAAGCAAAACACGGAATTAATTCACTGCTTCCCATGGGCAGGCAGGTGTTCAGCCATCTCCAGGAAAGCAGGGCTCCATCATGCTTAACGGTTACTCAGGAAGGCAAACACCGTAACTCCAAACATCCTTCCTTCCTCCTTCTTCCCCCAGCTTTTATTACTGAGCATGATGTCATATGGTATAGAACATCCCTTTGGTGAGTTTGAGTCAGCTGTCCCAGCTGTTTCCTCTCCCAGATTCTTGTGCACCCCCAGCCTACTCACTGGCAAGGCAGAGTGAGAAGCAGAAAAGACCTTAACCCTGAGTAAGCACTGCTCAGCAATAACAAAACCACCCCTGTATTATCAATGCTGTTTTCATCAGAAATCCAAAATAGAACCCCATAAAAGCAGTTATGAAGCAATTTAATGCTATCTCAGCCAAAACCAGTACAACTAGCTACCTGTGCCGATATGCCTACCAATCTTTCATGTATAGAATCATAGAATGTTTTGGGTTGGAAGAGACCCCTAGAGGTCATCCAGTCCAACCCCCCTGCAGTCAGGAGGGACACCGCTAACTAGATCAGGTTGCTCAGAGCCCCATCCAACCTGGTCTTGAATCTTTCCAGGGATGGGGCCTCCACTACCTCTCTGAGCAGCCCATTCCAGTGTTTCACTACCCTCATTGTAAAGAATTTCTTCCTTATCTCCAGTCTAAACCGACCCTGTTTTAGTTTAAAACCATTATCCCTTGTCCTGTCACAACCAAATTACTCCAAATAAATACATTTATAGGATCTGATTACTACATTTACTAGACACAATTTTCCTCCTTGTATTTCTAGCTATTTATTTTTGCCCTATTGCCTATGCCACTTCAGCTAAGGAATATTCCAGAAGATACATTGATAATTATTTTATGAGCCTATCAATGGTACTTTACCAAGTAAAGCACGTCCAAGACCCTTCAGCAGCAGGTGGTTTAAGTTGCTGTCATTTCCTCCTGGTGCAGCTGGGGTGGGATAACTGCTGGTGCTGTTGTGAAAACAGCTGCAGAAACTATTCAGCCAGCTGGAGCTGGTTGGCAGCAAGCTGCTGAATACAAGCTGCTGCTTATTTGCAACAACAGCATCCTACCAGGGAGCACTGATATTTGTGCTATAGCTGCTTGAAAGCGGTGCCAGGTAGGAACTTCTGAGGGTTTAATCCTGGATCTAATTTCCAGCTAATATTCTGTTACATCTTGCAGATTACTAAAAACCAAAAGACTAGCTAAGGAGTTTGGGATATGATCCTACAACGATGAACACAAAATGAAGAAGCTTTTCTTCTGTGTATTTAGTGGTAAGAGCCAGCTGGCTATGTGGATATAACCACTGAGTAACGTGCAATAGTTAGTGCATTCAGCTTTTTTTGAGTAGGGTGCTCTTTTTTGAGCAGGGTATTCTGAGCAAATAAATACAAACTTTTGTGAGATTCAACATTGATAAATGATACAGGGTTGAGATAGATAATTTTGTTTTGGAGACACTTCCTAGACTGAAAATTCTCCCTCACAGTTCAGTTGTTTGCATAGCATGATGGAATAAACCTGAAATATTAACAGAAGTTATTAATGTAATCAGTAAAAATAAAGAATGGAGTCTCATACATGGGCAAGATCATAGAGACAAGTCCTTCCTGAAGTAGGGATATTTATTTTATATTGTGGTTTAACCCCAGCTGGCAACTAAGCACCACACAGCCCCTTGCTCATTGCCCCCATAGTGGGATGGGGGAGAATCAGAAGAGCAAAAGTGAGAAAACTCATGGGTTGAGACAAAGACAGTTTAATAGGGAGAGCAAAAGCCAGGTGCACAAGCAAAGCAAATCAAGGCATTCATTCATTACTTCCCACCGGCAGGCAGATGTTCTGCCATCTCCAGGAAAGCAGGGCTCCATCACACATAATGGCTACTTGGGAAGACAAACTCCATCACTCTGAACATCCCCCCCTTCCTTCTTCTTCCCCCAGTTTATATACTGAGCATGATGTCATATGGTCTGGAATAGCCCTTTGATCAGTTTGGGTCAGATGTCCTGGCTGTGTCCCCTCCCAACTTCTTGTGCACCTGGCAGAGCTGAGAGCTGAGAAGCCCTTGACTAGTCTAGACACTACATAGCAACAACTAAAAACATCAGTGTGCTATCAATATTCTTCTACTACTAAATCCAAAACACAACACTGTGCAAGCCACTATGAAGAAAATCAACTCTATCCCAGCTGAAACTAAAACATATATTAAAAATATATAAGAGAAATGTTTTATTTTATACAATATGAGGTGTTTTCTGTCTGTCCTCTAAAATACCTCCTTACTTCCAGGACTCAGATAGTTGATCAAATTTCTTAGCAATTTAATGAGTCTGCATTCCTTAAATGAGCCTCTGTGCTTAGCATGTTAATGCTCATGGCAAACATGAAATAACTCTATTTAGCATTGATCTTTTTTGTTGTGAATGAAACTAAATTTCATTCTGCTCATATGTCTCTTAATAAACAGGGTTATACAACTACTGAAATTTACCTGAAGTATGAAAGCTGATCTCAAAGTAATTCTTCTAGATACCTGTGCAAAAGTTTTAACTTTACCCACTGGCTCAATGATAGATGTTCTGAAGTGAGTTTGACAAATGGAAATTTAAATAAATTTTTCGCTCTCTTCTTGTCTATTTACTCTGTCCTCTGGAATAATTCTTGCCAGTAGAGAAAGTTGAAAGGGGTTTTGGGGTTTTGGTCATTTCAAAACTTGGATTTGAGTATGAAATTTTAATTCGGACCAATGCTCTTTTGCACCTGAAATCACAAAAACCAAAAAGCCTGTGTTTTTGAAAATACTGATTATTTCTGGAATGAAATACACTGCATGTGTATTGCAATGGCTGAATGAATTTGGGGTGATTTATATCAGTTTTAGTACTTCTGTTCAGTGACACAGGACAAGAAAACTCATAAATTCACACGGTGGTTGTGGGATTTTCAAAGCCTGGTTGGACTGATTGGTTTAGATAGGGATACCTCAAGTATTTCACCTCCTGTATCTACTGATTGTCCTGCAGTTAAGTTGTTGATCTCTTCTGAAACTGGGTTCATAGTTCCACAGCCATGCTGAAGTTATGGCTTTTGAGGTTCACACCACAAACACCAGATGTTCTATGACATCCACATACCGGGCACCTGTGTAACTGGAGGGGCTGAAAGAGATAAGTAAGTTATGTATCCATCACAGCAATGTCTGCATTCTGCAATTACAATGATATCTCAATAAATGTTTCCTTTCAACAAATTGACAAACTCTGCCAAAAACATTTTACAGGGTTTTTTTTTCCATTCCAGGAATACCTTTAGCTGGTGAGTAAAGAGAACTGTGAGCTGTTAATTATAACTGTGATGACGTTTTATTATAAAAAAGAAAAAAAAACCAATGTAACAGGAAAATAAGGTGGAAGAGAAAGATAACAGATTTATATTAGATATCAGATTTCTCGTCAAACTGCTTATTAGCTAATTTTAACAACTAGATTTAACCTAAGTATTCCACAGGCAGTTAAATGTCAGCCTTTTAGAGAAACAAGTTTCCCTTAAAATAAATTTCAAAAGTTTGAAAGTTAGTACACTGACATATGATGTTCTACTGTGCATTTGGTCCCATTTTACCCTCTGTTAATTTTTTAATTTGGTTATAGCTAAAAGAGATCAAGAATTTTCCTCTGCTCCAGCTTTCTTTTGAATTCAGGATAAATTATTGTAGGTTCATTTTTGTTCTACCTTCTTCTTTTTCTTTTTTTTTTAAGGACAAGGTTGTAAAAGGACTAGTTTTCTTATGTTTTGAAAACTTTATGTCCTAGGCTTACAGACAGTGAAGGATGATAGTATGCAACAGTCCTTTCCAGAACATAAATGAGTTTCTCATGAGGGTTGGTTTTTATTGATACGATACCTTAATGACAAGAAACGAAGCAACATAAAATGTTTATTTATGTCGTGTTCTATTTCACCTGTATGAAGCAAAAAAGTCTTGAAGAGCACGGAGTGGTTTAAAGGCAATGTTTAGAATTACTTGGAAATCTGCGCATGAAACTATTCAGAGGATGAGGAACAGATCCAGCATGTTGCCTTTGGGAGTCATTTTCAAAGGACAGAAAAGAGAGCTCCTGCATTATACTGTGAGGCTACTGCAGAATGCAGCCAAAGCCTTACATTTGAATTTTTTTTTTATAACTCCATCCATTTCTATCTCAAAACTTAAAATCTCCCAAGGGAGCTTTGCAGGACTGACAGAGAGAGGTTAAGGAGAAGGAAAGGGAAATTTTCATAATCTAAATCTCTCTATTAAAACAGGCATCTTTTTTTTTTTTTTTTTTTTTTTTTCCCCTCTAGGGAAATAGGTGTGATCTTGAATAGGTGAACAGATTTTTAAAAGGTCCCACTAAGCAAAATTCCACTGTTGGAAGAATAGGAGATGTGAGGAAGTTAGAAACAGAATACAGTGTAATTGCAGCTTGTATTCACTTTGTGGATCTACGTGCAAAGAACCACAGATGACTTATACTACATTCTACAAGCAATAAGAGGGTTTTTTTCTATATTTTGAAATGGTTTGCTTTGTCAGATGAATAATATGTTTTGGATTTATTTGTATTAAATATTAAAACATGCTCTGGATGTTTTAGGGCAAGGTGAAAGAACTTCTGCTGCATAATAGATTATGTCAAGCACTCTGTCCAGACTTTAATGCAGTTATACAGAAGAAACATTACAGTAAGGTTAATAAAGTATATACAAAAGTGACAAATCCCACAGTTTTTGAATATTACTTTATAACTGTTGTGAAGTTTTTTCCAAAATATTTTGCTTTGACACTTATTTCCTCTTTACCACTATATAACACTCTTTCTACCACTCCTCTATACCACTATATACTTAGTGCAAGAACGGTAAGAAGAAATGAGAATGTGTATTTTTGAAATGTATAGTACTGCTGGCAACAATACTGAGAGAATGTAACATGGAACAAAGATGACCCTTTTTTGTTTTAATTACTACTATTTTTTCATTGGATGTTTTCACATTTCCAGGTAAGCTTCCTTAAAAGCAGATACTTAGATTTAAGAGCTATCTTTATAACTATTTTACCATCTTGACTTTATCTGTACTTGTTTAGTTTAATTGGAGTAATTTCACTTTACATAAGAACTCCTTGTAAATAGTTTTCTTCTTAGAATGTCTGCACATAGCCAGCAAATGAAAGCATTTCAATTTTCCTTTCTTTTAATTATTTGATTTTTACACTTACAATGGTGTGAGTCTGGACGGAGTCTATTAAGGACAATATAAAGAAAAAAGCTAGAGAGGCACTGGGCTCAGTCATTTATGCTGAAGTATTTAAAGTAAAAGTTGAAAACCCTTCAAAAATATCTGACAGTCTTTCACTTGTATCATTTTTTTTCTCAGGAACAAAAGCCTTTGATAGTTCTCAATGTGTTCTAAAACATAAATATTGTTTGCTAAGTTGCCTTCTAGAAACTAAAGGCAGACTTCAGACGTATTCTTTTTCCTGAGGTGGAAGAAACTGGCTTTAAAAATCAAGTCACAAAATGAAACCAAAAATTCAGAAGAACTTGTTTGATATCATACTATCTGGGTAAGTTGCCACAGGAGGTTGGGCCTCTAAAACATCTGCTTCATTTTTCTTTTAAAACAAAGATTCTTTGAAAAACTAGACTACAGGTGCTATAGAAGCAATTTAGACAACTTCTTTTTCTAAAGAAGGTCATCTTTGAAATGCCAAAGGGTAGCTGGGAACTCTTCTGTGGCACACACACTACATTCTGTTATCAGAATGTCCGTATGGGAAATATGATTTTCAGCTTCTGAGAAAGACTTTTGATTGATAAAGGCTCACCTAAGCCACAACATGTACAGAAAGACCTCTATATTTTTCTTTACAAGTGTTCATGTGGGGGTCCATAGAGGTTTTAAAATCCCTTAAAGGTTAAGACCCCACATAGTAGTGTGCTCTCACCTCTGACTCCTGTGGGAGGTAAGAAGTGCAGAAGCCAAATGGGTGGTGACCAAAAGGTTAATTGGAGGAGGAGCAAAAGGTTAATTGGGGTGTGGCTTCTGCCTATAAAGTTTAGGGCTTGAAAGCAAACAATGTCACTGGGAGTGTGTGTACTGTGCATCTTTGACCTGCAGATGGTAGGGTGTCTGCATGATCCTTTGAGTAATCTTAAAGTTTCTGCAAGAACCAAGAAGTGAGAGCCAACGAGTGGTGACCCCGACGTGATCAGCTGCTTGCGGGATGGGCAGCAGCTGGCTTGCCAGGGAAATAGTATGGATAGTAAAGAACCAAGGTATTTAAAGCTGTGGTGAAAGAAGTGGGTGAAGAACTACATTCTAAACTCATGACTGCGTGCATCCAATGGTTGCAGTGTTTAGTAAATGCATCCAAAAAGAACTTTTGGAAACCGGGAAAACTGACTCCAAAGAAGCTGCTGCCTATATTGGGATGTGGGGGTTGATTGAGAGAACTTCAGGAAGCTGAGAAGATGTAGAACTGGCTGGCTGCTCAGCGAGTGCTTTGGAGAGAGATTAAAGATGAGGCTCCAGTGCCAAAAACCGTTAAGCAGGTGATGCAGAGTGAGTGGGACAGTAAGGGGTATGAAGAGAACAAGGATCTGTGCACATTCCCAGTCCACTTTCCAGGATGGCCGTGGGATGCTCTGAATGCAGTGAAAGTGAATCTTGATTGGGTTTCAGGGAAGCCGATCCATCGTGTAGGACCTGAAGGGCCTGTGGCGCTGAAGGTAGAGCCTGTTGCCCTGATGCCGTCTACTCCGCCACTGTATTCAAGTGCCTCAGAGCAGGTGGCTGTAGGACCCTGTGCTTCTATGCTGACTCTGCCACCTTCTCGGCCTCCTTTGCCGCCCGAGGAGAGCAGCGAGCCAGGGGGAAGGGGCGAGTCAGGGGGAGCAGAAGCAGATGCATGTACAGAGGAAATGCAATGGTTGTTGGACAAACTATGGAACTTGGTGATGGGGGCAGAAGCGGCCATTGAGACTGTGCTGGGGGCTGTGCAACAGGCGCAAGAGAGTCTGATGGAAGAGGGAACTGCCCTGCTGGGCACGAATTGGCGGTTGGTGGCTCAGAAATGTGTGATGGGGTAAACTGGCAACAAATTCCGATTGCTATGCCGATTCAGGCGGCCCTGGGCAGGGGAGTGGAATGGGAGCCCTTAGATTACCACTTAGTTAGGGATTTGCAGAAGGCAGTTTCTGAGGAGGGATTGCAGGGTCCCCGGTCGCAGATGCTGCTTGACTGTATTTTTGCAACCCCTTTACTCTCTTATGATTTGAAGCAGTTAGCTCGAGCATGCCTCCCTCCTCCTCTGCTAGCTTTGTGGTATGAAGCGATGAGGCGGGAGATGGAGGCTGTGGTAATCGAGAGCACAGGAAACCTGAATCATCCTCTTGCAGGTGTGCAGATAGATCAGTTGCTGGTGGAAGGGCAGTGGGTGGCGCCCCAGCAGCAGGTGACCTTACAGGGACAAATAATTGGTGCTGCTAGCCAATGTGCAGCGAGGGCCTTTTTGAACGTTTCTAAGTATGACCGGCCTCCGCAGCCCTGGGTTAAGATTACTCAGGGCACTGATGAATCTTTCACTGCCTTCTTGACTCTGTTACAAAAGGCTGTTGAGTTTACAAGTATGCCAGATATGGTTAAGCAGGCACTGGTATGTGAGTGTGTGCGTGCGCAAGCCAACCCACAGTGCAAGCAGATTCTGGCCACACTCCTGTTAGATGCCTCCCTTCCAGCTATGATAAGGCATGTTTTAGAGCGAGAGACCACCTACGCTCAGCAACCTCTTGTATCAACACTGCAACAGGCAATACAGCCTTGTTGTCATGGTTGCAGTTAGATAGGGCATTTGAAGAGGGGTTGCCCTCAAGTTTCTGCTGGAATTCCCTCAAGATGTCGTGATGGGGTGCAGTGCTGGAGATGTGGGAAGATAGGCACTTAGCGCAGGGCTGTACTATACCGAGAAACAGGCAGCAAGGTCAGGGAGCCTGGCCGATCAGACCGTGCAAGGACCAATGGTTGGGCCCACCCCACATTCAGACTGCGCTGGAGGGGAGATTGGAGGAAGAGAATGTGATAACAGAGAGGGGAAAATCCCACAGCAGGGAGGGGTGCCACAGTGGCTCCCTCCATCAACCTATTAATGAGATTGCAAAAGTACCCCGAACTCTTGATATCAATGGGGCTGGACTTTGCAACTGATTGGCATAAACTGAGCCACAGGTTAAGCTTGGAGAAACACAGGTGCAGCTGATTGGTTAAACGAGTTGCACTGGGAGAGAAGGGAAGAAGGGAAAACACAGGTGCGGGACCTGGACAGGCTGGAGAGTTGGGCAGAGAGGAACCTGATGAAGTTCAACAAGGGCAAGTGTTGAGTGCTGCACCTGGGGAGGTCAAACCCCAAGCACCAGTACAGGCTGGGGGCTGACCTGCTGGAAAGCAGCTCTGCCAAGAGGGACCTGGGAGTCCTGGTGGATGACAAACTGACCATGAGCCAGCAGTGTGCCCTTGTTGCCAAGAAGGCCAATGGTACCCTGGGGTGCATTAAGAAGAGTGTGGCCAGCAGGTCGAGGGAGGTTATCCTCCCCCTCTACTCTGCCCTGGTGAGACCCCACCTGGAGCATTGTGTCCAGTTCTGGGCTCCCCATTTCAAGAAAGATGAGGAACTCCTAGAAAGAGTCCAGAGGAGAGCAACTAGGATGATAAAGGGACTGGAGCATCTCCCCTGTGAGGAAAGGCTGAGAGAGTTGGGCTTGTTCAGCCTGAAGAAGAGAAGACTGAGAGGGGACCTCATCAACACCTACATCTTAAGGGCGGAAGTCACGAGGATGGAAGCAGTCTGTTTGCAGTGGTGTCCAGCGACAGGACTAGGGGCAACGGGTGCAAACTGAAACATAAGAGGTTTCAGTTGAATATGAGGAAAAACTTCTGTACTCTAAGGTTGACAGAGCACTGGAACAGGCTGCCCAGGGAGGTTGTGGAGTCTCCTTTTCTGGAGATATTCAAAGCCCGCCTGGACGAAGTCCTGTGTAACATGCTTTAGGAGAGCCTGCTTTAGCAAGGGGGTTGGACCAGATGATCTCCCGAGGTCCCTTCTAACCCTTGCCATTCTGTGATTCTGTAACAAACAGAATCTTAGAAACCCTACTACAGAAATGAAATCTTCCAACCCTTGCGATTCTGTGATTCTGTGAATAAACCATATTATTTTTGCCTCCTTCTCACTCCATCCACGACACCTCAATACATTCCAAAAACATTTTAAAAATCAAGGAAACAGAAAGGACATTTGGTGGCAACTGAAAGCTTCCAACATTCTAAGTTAAGTAAGAAAGGAAAGCTTTTTCCCACCAAATTTTTATTCTCTTTTGTTTTCACAGTTCTACAATTGCTGTAGTCATCTCTCTGACCTCTAGAAACTATCAGTGTTAAACTTCAAATATATGCATATATTCTGTTAATGTATGACTTAATAACTCAGAATTAATAAAATCTGAATTTTTACAAACTTCTACCTCCATGTATACTTACACATACACCAGTCTTGCCTATATTGTCACCAATATTATACCAAACATATAAAAACTTATTTATCTTTGTGATCTCACATCCACTGTAAGATATTGATAGCAGAATTCAAAATTCAAAAAATATGGGATAGAAGGAAGAAATTAAAATAGCACAGTCAGAGTAAGCCTTGGAAACCTGAGTTAATTATTGTAGTTTTGTCAGGTTTATTATCCAATTTTTGTTCTTATAAATTGCCTACTTTGTGTACCAAAATATCATGCTTGTTGCTTACTGTCCCACAAGTGATTTCTATGTGCAGTTTGTATTATACCACTAGCAAACTATTCTTATTTAAAGTACAGTAAACAAAACTCAAAAGCATAATTTGATGAAGTGGTAGGTTGGCTTAATACCAATTCAATCTGCTGCTTTAAAATCAACTGCATTATTATGTGTATTTTTTTTCATTCAAAGATACAAATTATAGGTTGAAAATGTGAAAAATTGCACAGTAAATTTATAATTAGGAGACTTTTGACCAGTTTTATTCTCAAATGGCTTTATATACAACAGATCCCAGGTTTGAAACTTTACTTTGACCATTGAATAAGAGATATCTGTGTAGTCCAGCTAAGAGGAGACTTTATTGCCCTCTACAACTACCTAAAAGGAGGTTGTAGTGAGGTGGGGGTGGGTCTCTTCTCCCAGGTAATGGGAGATAGGACGAAGGAAAATGGCCTCAAGTTGTGCCAGGGCAGGTTTAGGTTAGGCATTAGGAAAAATTTCTTCACTGAAAGGGTTGTCAAGCATTGGAATGGGTCGCCCAGGGAAGTGGTCAAGTCTGCATCCCTGGAGGTATTTAAAAGACAGGTCGAAGCAGTGCTTAGGGACATGGGGTTTTCCTTATCCTTTTCATCCTCCAGTTTCTCATAAAGTTCCAATATTATTGCCAGGGCCCTGAGGGGAACTCAGCAACACATACAAATATCTTAAGGGTGGAATGTCACGAGGACGGAGCCAGACTTCTCAGAGATGCTCAGCAACAGGAAAAGGGGCAATGGGCACCAACTGAAACATAAGAGGTTTCAGTTGAATATGAGGAAGAACTTTACTTTCAGGGTGACAGAGCACTGGAACAGGCTGCCAAGGGGGGTTGTGGAGTTGTCTTCTTTGTTGATATTCAAAGCCTGCCTGGATGATGTCATGTGCAACCTGCTCTAGGTGAACCTGATTTAGCAGGAGGGTTGGACTAGATGATCTCCCAAGGTCCCTTCCAACCCTTGCCATTCTGTGATTCTGTAACAAACAGAACCTTAGAAACCCTACTACAGAAATGAAATCTATACTACATTCCTGAAAAGTGTGAGGACAGAAACAAGCAGTGGTGGTAGGGGTGAAATAGGTGAGGATTCAGGAACCTTTTTGCAATGGTGAAAGTCATTCAATGTTATGAAATTCCATCATTGATCACTGAGATATTATGATTGTTATTTTGACTCAGTCTGACTCCCCAAAAACTCCAAGTGAGGCTGCACCCACACTGAATACAGTGGAATAATCACCTCTATTGACTGGCTGGTTACACTGTATTTGATGCACGTTTCCCCCCAAAGTCTACATTCATCTGTACTTTTATGTTTCTTATGCCTCTGCACATAATTTTCACAGTTCTTTCCCACAAGTTAGCAATTTTATTGGAGGTATGGACCAATATTACACAGCTGTGCCATATCAATGCACAATTTTGGATCCTTAAAACAGTAAGAGTGAAATTGCTGAGGGCCACAAAAAGTTATACTGGAGGTTATGCAGAAAAAGGGTTACATGTATAACATAACTTTCAATGGGCAAATTGCTCCAAGAACCATTCAAATTTCTTTAAATATGTAATGGATGAAAGTATACATGAATCTCACTTATTAAAATACTCATCAGTTGACTAATACACTTCCTGCACAGAAAATCATGGAAAAGCCAATTACAAAATATAGATGTCTATTTTAAATTTGTTTTTAACCTAGAAGTTAGTGCAATTTTTTTAACTGCAACGTCACTAAGGTAGAATGATAAAATAATTTTAATTTTCTATGTGTCTAAATAATATAAGACAAACATGAAACTTCATTGTGGCTATGGCTTGATACATATATATGTCATTTAGAAAAGCAAACCATCAAACAAACTAAAAACATTTAGAACCTCCCTCTGTATGTATTAGGGGAAAGGAAAAGGGAAAAGGCAAGGGAAAAAGAAGGAAAGGGAATGGGAAAGGGAAGAGGAAAGGTAGGGCAGGGCAGTGAAGGGAAGGGAAGTTTGTATTGTCAGAACACCATTATCATCATAGATTATGCAAATTTTGTAATTATGTTATTCCTTGCCTGGGAAGACTAGCTTTGGCCTTTTTTTTTTAAATTATTAGAAAGGATTGTGATAAAGTTTAAGCTTTTGAGCATAAAATTACCCTTCACAATGGCAACATTTTTTTATTTTCTTCTCTAGCTTGTGTAGGGTGGTTTAGCTGAATTAATATTTTAAGACTACAGAATAACTGCCTATCAAGGGTATTACAAATCCTGTACTTTTGGACAGTTTATCATTCTGAGATAATTTGTGGGGTTTGGTGTTTGCATTAGAAAGGTTAGAGACAAGCCATATAATCTAGTTGCTCAAATGTGTAAGTTGGTTTCTGTGGCTGAATGCCATATAATCTACTTGACTTTGAAACAAGTCACTCAGAGCTCAGATACCCTTTTTGCAAAAATTTTGCTGGCAAGAAAGTGAAAAGGTGAATACCCACTGGATATACCTAAAACATTGCTTCTAAGGCTAGGACTACATAACAAAGGTGAGGTTATAGCATGGATTGGTATAAAGTTAAGTCAAAGATCTACATACATGGATGACAAAGCAGGTACCCATGCATCATGGATAGCTTGTATTCCAGCTTCTAGCCCCTGAGGAAGCCTGCACTTGCAAATATTTATGGAGCAGCATTTCACCGTTTCCCGGGAGTAATTTAATGACTGTATCTACAATATTGAAACAGAAAGAATATCAATAACTGTTTCAGAATCCACATGAATTTTGTGGTTGAAAAGACAGCAGAGGGTTGAGTAAATGTCATTCATAATGTGTGAAGTCAGGCTGAATGAAAATAGCTGAGTAAAATTTGCCTATAATCATACTGATCTTTCATTTCTTTGTAATTAGACTTCAAAGGTTTTTCATTTTGTTTTGCTTTCACCCTCCATCTGTTTCTGTGATTTCAAGTCATCTAATTCCTTCAACCCTCCTTCAAATTTATCTTGAGCTGTTCTTTTCCTGTATTGATTACCACTGAACTACAGGAGATCTTCTATCAGCTTGCTTTCTTTACTGAAACATTGCCACAGGAAGTAAACAGTTCAGAAAGAACTTGCAGCACCAGTTCACTGTGTTCCTTAATCAAATTCTCATTAAAGACAAATATAGTCTGCAAATTGCCATCCATAATGCCATCTATCCCATAAATTTCTATCTCAGCCATCACTATAATGACATCTGTAAAGTCTGTTACAGACTGTTTAAGGTAGACATTAAGAATTTACATCCACAACTACAGTCTTTATACCCAACTAAAGATTAACTAGCTGGGAAAAGCAATTGCTTTCAAAGTAAATTTTGTTTGATGATAATGTCAGTGAATTAGCACAGTCATTGTTTTATCTAATGTCAGAACTGGTGACCTCAAAACCAATGTGAAGTTAAATAACAAGTGAAGGGAGCCTAAAAGTAAAAGTGGTTTTAGAATCAATATCCTTATAGCAAAAGGTATACTAATGATGAAGAATGGAAGACTTGTCAAAAGTAATAAAAATAACTGGATCTGACCTACATAATGGGATGCTTTTATAAAAAAAAATGGTACCTGAATATCACACAGGCTTTTCAGGTAGACCTACACCTTTCCTTTCATAATTATCAGGAATCAGAAAAAAAAATAGTAAAATTCAAGTGCAGAAAGATAATATGGGGAAAAAAACCCACCTTAATAGAAATACTTCCTCTGGCGGTACTCCTGAATCTCTCTCTCTCTCTCTTTTTTTTTTTTCTCCCCCAAAAGGGCTAAAAGGAGAAATTTCTTGGAATCTTCACATGTTCACCCCAGCTACTTTAAATTAAGAATGACTGAAAACAAAGATGTTCACCCATATTTTGGGTACTTTTTACCACAGCTAGAAAAAAAAAATATGATTTATTATTGGGTGCTGATACACACTTAGGCTGTAATAGATTTGATCTTGATCCTGTTCCCTTACTACTGGTAGTGGCATTCTAACTAAAGATACAAAAGCAGCCTCCAGGTAGACCTCCAGATCTACCATTCCTGATTATGGTATGCTATATTGGATGGCAACCAGTATGTTAGACCCATAGCATTCTTTGCCTTTTTTGACTTCTCTATAACTCTTCATTCCTTGTAACCCAGTGTCAATAGCAGAGGGAGCTGTGGAGCTTCTACTACCACTGACCAACACTTGTTGATGATAGAGAACATGGAATCACAGAGTCATAGAATCATTTATGTTGGAAAAGACCTTTAAGATCATCAGGTCCAACCACTAACCTAACACCGCCATTCTACCACTAAACCATGTTCCTAAGCACCATGTCAACCTGTCTGTTAAATAGCTCCAGGGATGGGAATTCAACCACCTCCCTGGGAAGCCTCTTCCAATGCTTGAAAACCCATTCAGTGAAGAAGTTTTTCCTAATGTCTAATCTAAACCTTCCCTGGTGCAACTTAAGACCATTTCCTCTTGTCCTATCACCCGTTACCTGGGAGAAGAGACTGACTCCCACCTCGCTACAACCTCTTTTCAGGTAGTTGTAGGGAGAGATAAGGTCTCCCCTGTCTCCTTTTTCCAGGCTAAACAACCCCAGTTCCCTCAGTCGCTCCTTATAAAACCTGTGCTCCCAGCTTTGTTGCTGTCCTAGTAAACGTGGGCCAGTATAGGTGAGTGATCTAATTAGAAAACTGATATGGAAAATATGGGCAACAGGTGCATTATAAACTCCTATCTCCTGATGATCAAAGTTACTATAAGCCTTCAGGCCTACAGTTAGATATTGTAAATAGTATTGATTACTCACTACTGTACCTACTAGTATTGACTAGATATCTTTTGAATACAGATAGTATTGACTATGTTAATTCACTGACATCACAAAACAAATACATAGAAAGTTATTAATTAGAAACAGTTTATGACAAGATACCACCTAGGAATTTAGCACATAAATCCTCAGTTTGATGAAGGTCTGATCTTGTGGATTAATATAGGCTGCATTGTGTACATTAAGACAGCATTGCAATATGTGGAAACTAATTATCTGGGAGTAGGAAAAAGATTAAATACTAAAGTAAGTATGTTTTTTAAACCAGAATACAAATCTTTGAAGTCTTAAAGCCTTTTTTTCATGTTTCTTAGAGCTATTTTTTGAGTAAATAATTTTGCATAAGACTACAGAAATATACAAGTGTGGGGGAAAAAAACCTGGATTTTGCATAACATGTTTTGTCTAATGGGGAAAAAAATACTTCATAATAAATAAGATCTAGTAAAATAAATTTATTATTTCATAGAATCATAGAATCATTTATGTTTAAAAAGACCTTTAAGATTGACTCCAGCCATAAACCTAACACTGCCACTGCCACCAACTGTTTATTGCTTTCAGTGTTAGTATTATAGTAAATAGTATCTAATTCTTACATGTTATTTTTCATATAATGGTACTTCTTAAATTCATGAATTAATTTGTTGTTATCTGTTCTAAAAGAAAAACTAAACCACTTTGAACATGTCAACAATGTCTAACCTATCTCTAGAAATGTAAGGTCTTTTGACACAGAGACTGAAATTACCAGCTTCCTTTAAATAATCAAGTTGTTTATAATGATTTATAGCTAATAACCAAAGTTCTAGAGACTTGATGTAGAGGAGAGTTCAAACAAGGCTGTTTATTTAAGAATAATGTCAATTGTGTTGATATGACGTGGTGTGTTTATCATATTAATCAGTTTAGAGAACCTGAACAACCATATACTTAATTTTTTGCACTTCTGAGAGTAAATGCCATATAAATATTTATTTGGGATATATATATATTTAAAAAAAGGAACATTCATTTCTTTTTGGTTAAAAAGCTTTAAATTATGGTATTTAGATATCTTAAAAAGCAAGCAAACAAACAAAAAAGCACCAATGATAAATGGATAACTAAGGGAATAAACAGTAGAGAAAGAGCATTTTTACATACCTACCTATTGGGTTATTGTTTTCCGGCAGCTGAAAAAGCAAGACTAGAAACCTTCAGTTAAATCTGTAATGTAGCATTTTATAGTGATGTCACTATAATTTCAATAAGAGTGAAAGAAAAAGTGGAGCTAAAAGTGTCTGACATTTTCATGTCTCACAAAAGCTTCCTTGAATCTGAATTTCCCTGCAAAAGCCTACCGTTTAAATATTAACAAAAATTACACACTTGTCCAGGCTTACTTAGCAGAATGAACAGAAAATGTAATGTACATGCACTTGAATGTGGTGTTGGTTGATGGTGGTGAAGAAGGATAAGTCTTTGATGTAGCAGAACAAAATGATTTACAGTTGGATATTGCCTGAGCAACTTGGGAGATGAATAATGTGACATCTGCTCTTGGCAAAGGAGGTTCTGGTCTCTTCTGCCCTTCAATTCCACTTTGAATGCAAATTAAAAAGTGAAGTAAAGTCTTTACTGATGTCTCTTCCAAAAATACTAAATTAAATTCTGGCAGTCAAAAGCCTTATAGGAATGATTGTGAAAGATTTGTTATTGGCTTTATTTCTGAGTGTTGTTTAATTTTGATATTGGAAGTTTTCCAATCGAAGCAGATAAACCCAAATAAAGGATAAAACCTAGAAGAGGCAATGACAAGGAACAAAACTATAGATTCTTTTTCCTACATGACTAAAAAGAAATGTAAGCAAATAAGAGTCCCAGATCCTTGGCTTGCTTTCTTAGAGACTGGTAGACAGTACTGAGTTGTAATATATGAAGAATTAGATTGTTTGATGGCCAAAGGTAAAGACCGGTCTGAAATGTTTCAAAATTCTAAATCATGGACCAAGGTTTAGATTCAGAGATGTTAGGAACCCACTTGTAGGTTCTGATTGGATATAATGAATTGTGGATGAGAAGCTAATGATAATGTTAGAAGTAAATTGGAGGTGATAAAAGAAGAGCTGGCTACTGTTATGCATTACTTGTAGTTTGACAATGAATTGCTAGCATGTTTCAGACAGGTGGGGGAAAAAGGCTATTGCAGTTCCAAGATAAGTCAGATGATACAGAATTGAAAAAGTAAAACATAAGAATTAATGGTAAGCTAATCAAAAGCCAAAACCAAGAGCAACCATGTGGGTATATATCCTGCACTATTTTTATTATGTTGTTTACTGCTGCAATCATTTCTATTCCATCTTGGAAAACTTTATAGTAACTATAAAAATAAGCCATGATAATTAAGTAAAGATGAAATTTCAGCAACTCAAAAAAATAGGGTTTTGGCAGATATTAAAATATTTAGGTAACTATCACCCCCCCCATCTCCGCCCACCAACCCACCCACCCCCGCCGCCAAAAATATTCTCTTCTTCTGCCAGACCATATGACAAATCTTAGTTTAACATTGCTTCATGAATGGTAAAAGCAATTTGAAGCTGATTTTCAAGTAATGTCTCAGTGGATATGCCTCTTCCCCCACATAGTGAGACTTACTACCTGTTCAAAGAATGTGAAGAGGGGAAAGGAGTAGAGGTTTCCATAGTAACCTTTAGTAGTTCAAAGTAAAATTGCATAAAATGAAATCATTATCACTCAGCAACTAGGGAAGACAGCTCAGCTGATGAAGATGCCAAGTTGTAAATGATTACTGGTGAGTATCAATTTTTTTTTCTACCTTTAGTATTACTAGTCCTTTTTGAAAAAGAAAAAAAAAAAAGAAAAAGAAAAACCCAAACCCCCAAATTGTACTGTTCTATTATGTTTAACTATTCTGAAAACTGATTTTTAATTCAAAAACAGTGTAAGTACATCTTGTGACTTAGTGTTAGACAGAATACATGTTGGTATCCATGGTAACCCAGGAGATCTTAAAGATCACACTGTTCATTTATCGGGAATATGAGCAGATTGTTTGTCTCCTGGTAGACTACAAAATGTCCTGTTGCTATATGGCTAGAAAACAAACTCAAAGTGGCTAAAAGAGCTTTCACTTCACTTGTACTGCAATAAACATAGATAGATAAATTTTTTATTCACACCATAAAATAAGTTGAAAAGTCATTTAAGTAATTAATTCCTGACATGTTCCTGAAAGAACAAACTGACATATTGAGCAAAAACGACTTCTCATAATCAATAGAAGAAAGCAAATCCTTGAAAAAAACAGCCTTTTTGAGACTTTTTTCTTCCCTGAACTGACTGGAACTAGACAATCACTACAATGGTGTTGATCCCTAAGGGGCTTTAGTCAGTTGCTCTCTGTGGGTGAAGAATGTATTTGAACAGACTGTAATTAAATTATTTCTTTACACAGATAAACTGATACAAGGAAATGTGAAAGAAACATATTTCAAGTATGTGGAGGAGGAGGGGATTTGCTGATTTGGTCTTTTTGGTTTTCATTGAATAAATATTTATTGAGAATGAAAGGAAGAAATCTGTGTAATTTTTTAATCTTGTATTTTACATTTTAAACTCCTGCTATTAAAATACCCCTATGCAATTTATGATCAGAGATAGAGCTCTTCAGCCATTGGAAACCTAAGAAAAGAAAACATGATCATATACCTAGTGCCCATTTTCTAATTCCTTTTGGGCTACTTAGTGAATATCCTTACAACTAAGAAAACAATACCAAGAATAAAAAAAAAAAAAAAAGCAGGCAACAAATAACTTTGGTATTGTTAGGCTGACTCTGCTGTAGCCTCTACTGGGATAGAAACTGGTGTCCAGCCTGTCTCTGAGGAAAATGTGGAGAGTTCCTAGTCCTTGTTACATGATCTGGATGAAGAGATGCATGCAGAGATTCTGGAAGCATGTACATTTTTATAACCTCCAGCACTGTATGCATAGGATTTATAAGAACCCCTGACACCAAAATAGATAGGAGATTTTCACTCTATTTTGTGTCTGGTACTAGATTTGAAGTAATTTCCAGTCATCATACCTGAAGAGGAGATTTCCATTTTAGACATCCTTGCTTCTCAGATAGAAGGAGGTTTTGACTGATGCTTGGGCAGTATTACCAAGCTGAATGTTAGGATGTGTCTTCAGACAGATGCAATATTGACCTTTGCTAAAAAAAAATTGTCTCCAGGGCGGAAGTCATGAGATTATAAAAATCTGATGCTATGTCCAAGCTAAGAGAATGGTGCTCCAATCTGTTCCAAACTGTTACGCACCATAGCATGGCATTGCATTGCAGTAGTGCTGTGCCTATCCTGCATCACCTTGGGCTTAATGCCTCAATTATACAATGACTTGACTTGCTGAAAAGCTGAAATCTTAAAAATAACATCTATGATATTTTACATAAAATTCCTGTGGAATGACTTTAGTAACAGTGAATAGATTTGGAATGACTGCAAGAGAGATGACTTTGAATGATATATGCAGATTTCTGGAGTGTCATTGTCTACTTATATACCTTAAGTTTCTAAGCAGATTAGAAAACAGAATAGTAGATACAGAAAACATAACTATTAATCCACACATCAGTTGCTTTGGTTTGTCTGTCCATTCAACAGAAGAGTAAAACAAAAATAAAGGACCAGCAATTCTGAAAGAGATTAAGCTTTTCTTCCTCTCAAACCTTGATCCTTGATGGTTGCAAACCATCTTCTCTGAACTGTGTTATCTGTTCATTCCCGATGATTCTCCCACTATAACTGATCCCTTAAAGAATACTCAAACCTCCACTTCTGTTGATTTCTGCTTCTTAAAAGATATTTCTGCTCCATACCTTTCTTAAAGATCTCTCTCTCAAAAAAAATTCAGCTGAATTCCCCATACCCCATCACAAAATTCAGGAAAAGATCAAGAGATTCTTTCAGATGATTTTTGAAAGAAACACAATTTATTGAAATTAAGCACTTTGCATTTGAGAAGAAATTCAAGTGCCACTTTGTAACGATTTCTAAAAGATTTTCCAAAGAAAGAGAGCATAACTATAGTTGAACTAATTGGAGCCAGCTAAGCATTTAATTTAGTAAGTATTTTCTATAAGAACTTTTATCGGAAAAAATATTAACAAAAAAATAAACCCAGGCAAATTCATCAGGAGCACCAAAGTTATATAAACAATGTAAGATGAGAAATTAAATTATATTTTGATGCAGAAGATCATTAAAGATTGAAAAGTCTATTTTGCAGATAAGTTGCATGAAGCCTCTATAACAAAGAAAAATCTGAAGAAAAAGTAAATGCCATTCATACAGTTCATTAACTGCCATTCATTATTAGTTCCTGATACTAAATCTTCAAAGCCTCCTCTTACATGGCTGTAGCTATTGAGTTGCTCTCCTGAAATACAGCTTTTAAAATCCTGACTCACATATGTTAGTATCCAGTCCATGCTCCTTATCATTCAGCACTGATTCCCCTGTGTTTCTATGCTTTTCTTATTATTTAATAACTTTCCCTTCCACTCTCTTAAATGTATTAGTCGCTATGATGCTTTTGTTGCAGTCGTTGCTCTTTCTTTTTTCCCCACAAACATCTCTGTTTCTGTTACCCTTCTGAGAAGAGTATATGTTTCATTCTTTCCTTCTTCAAAGCCTGTTTTTTCACTGGTGTCTTACATTGTCTTAAAGCCACTCAGTTTAAAAATAAAATCCCATTTATTGCAAGAATGTAGAAAGAACAGCTAACACAGATAGTTAGCCTTACTTCCTAATGTAAGTGTTTTGTTTTCAGGTAATTTGTCTCAGTAGTGTTTCCTTACCCTGAGCTGATAGTGCAACTAATAACCACAGAAATGGAAACAAATTGTTATCTATAGCATGGAATCATTTCTGCAAATGATGTCTCATTCACGCTGAAAACAGATTAATCTCAGCCATATTTACATGTCCATATCTGAGCTAATGAACTTTGGCTCCCTTTAAATGAAGAGAGAATAAGGTTCACAAAGTCATAATTCAAGTAATTTATTTGAAATGTCCTTTAGATGACCACATGTACTTATAACTAATCTGTAATAATAATTCAGATATAGGTATCTATGACTTGATTCCTTTGCCCACACATAGATATCTAGTGTTCTCTGAGATAATTCAGATATAGGTATCTATGACTTGGTTCCTTTGCCCACACATAGATATCTAGTGTTCTCTGAGATGGCCTTGGCTATCCTGTATGGACTTAACATGGTCTTCTTGAAAGGCATGGATCTCCATAGATCCTCTGTGATATCTGCTAGTCCTCGGAGGATGTTTCATATGCCTTAGAATTTCTCAGATGATTGTAACTGATTTGTACTTTAGGAGATATAAATTTTAATGTCAGTGTGTAAAATAGGGATCACATTGAGTTGTCCAAATATAAGAATTGGATCTTGTGTTAAGTGTTAAGTGTTAAGGCTTATGATATCCTGCCTGGATTGGAGCTGCCACTCCAAGAAGTCACAGGTCCTCCACAGGTTCTTTGTAATAGCTTCCAGCACACTGCAGATGTTTTAGCTATCTTTTAAGTCTTCTTAAATAAAATTAGGTGCCTCTGTAGAGGAAACTGAAGAGATCACTAGGTGTGGAAGCCGACATTATACCTAACAGAGAACTGAGATTTAGTTGCCTAAATGTAGGTGACTAACAGTGTTTGAAATTCCTCAGGTTATCCTACCTTTGTCTCCAGTTGTCACCCTGGAACAGCACATATCTCCCTCATGTCCCATGTAGTGCCCGACAGCTTCATGTACGTCTCTTTGCCATCTCAGGACAACTCAATTACATACTTCTTTAAAATTTTATTCCTGCTCAGTATGTTCACTGTAGTCAAGAGAGTTATTCAGGTCAAAAGGAGGTTTCAGTTACCCAGATGTGGGCACCCATTGCCCATTGCCATGTGTAACACGCTAGGGCATCCAGGAATACAACTGAATGGAGATCTGCGCTGTTCTGGACCAGCTACTGGAAGCCGGGCCTTGCAGCAAGAAAAATAACTTCAGATACCTACATTTTAGCAACTGACTTGTACTCTAAGTATCCAAGTTAGGGTGCTCTGTATCACACCAGAGGCTCCCTTGAGTCTGTTGCCTAATTCTCCAATGAGTGTAATGGGAGCATAAATGCCTGTTTCACAGGAGTACACCTTAATTTAGAAGGCTTAATCTGAAGCTGATTTCTTATTTGATCAGATAAACTCATGTGCTGATTAGACTGTAATCATGAAGTGCTTTTTAAACAAGAATTATATCTATCAGTTCTGAAATTATGCTGCCAAACTGTGATGAATAAACTAAGTCACAGAAGCAGTATCAGAACCACAGACTTTAGTATGGAAAATATACAGGCTTAATTTAAGTATAACAAAACTTAGAACAGACACTGGCGGAATGGAATAACAATTATTTTGTGCTTAAACACTCATTTTTCTGTCTTAAAAAATAAAATCTTAATACTTTTGTAGTAATTTTAAAATTATCTATGATTAACCATTGAAGATAGTATGCCATATTATTCTTTTGATATTTGAATGATATTACAGCGATAACTGAGTAATTATTGACAGAGATTTACTGATTTTCATTTAATCAAGAGTGTGACTTTGAGGTCCACAAAGAAGAAGCTTTACTAGTACTTCAGCCTAATCACACTTTTTTAATGCAACCTTTTTCTTTTATTCTTTAACATTTCCATGAAACACTTGCTTTCTTTTCCTTTTTGACGTTTAAGTGCAGACAATAATTTAAATCATCAATCAATAGCATCTAAGAGAGCATGCTGTTCTTGAAATAAACTGGATTATAAAAATATTGTCTTTTATTCTGCTTTCACTATATTAATGATTCAGCAGCTGTCTCCATTATCATTCTCTAGATTCCAGTTGTAGCAGGGCAGCATGCTTTTTATTATACCATGTGTATAAAGAGCCTTTTTGGTTCATAAATTTAGAAAAGAAATGTGATTGATTGCAGATGGAAAAAAAAAAAAAGAAAAAACAGTTGCTTTTTAGAATGCTTTCAGGGTTGAATTCATGATAGGTTATTCAGATTCTCCAGGTGACATAAAATGTAAACAAACAAAAAATACTGTATGCGTCTACAACGTGGTACTGTTTTCTGATAAATCATATCTATATTCTGTGTATTCAGGTGTTGAGACTAAGAGTACAGCTTGGTGAATCTATGCTTTGATTTCACTTCCTACCTGTCTGACAAGAATTTACGTCAGACAAGAATTCAAGCTGTATAAAACTTCTTTTCTCCTCCTATCAATGTATGAGTTGTGTGTCAAGAAGCTAGATGTAAGTATAGGCAAACATGCATACACACATAACAGGAGATTTTGAAAGTTTATTACTTCCTTATATAATAACGTGTTTATGTAATAAAGTGTGAACAAAACGGAAGGCTGGAATAATTTTGCTATTGTATTCTTAAAAATGCAATACAAATGTTACATGGTAGCTTATTTTTAAACCCATGTCCCCTTATATGTCATGCATATTATCATGTTGGTTGCACAGTGTCTGGAAGTTGAAGGCAGATGAATTCAGATAGATGGGAGAAAGGTAAAAGTTACAAATTTTTGGTATAACTTGAAAAGTTAGTCTTGCCATCAGGTGCAGTACAGGCTGGCAGGCCCCTGTGGGCACAGCCCCAGGATGGTGAGCAGGACCATGGGGACTGGGACAGGCTGACAAGCCAGGACATGGGCTTATGGGTGAGTGTGGCCCAACAGGGCCCAGGGCTGGGCAGGGCAGGGCTGTGGCAAGCTGGAGACCAGCCCTGCTGCAGCATCACTAGGACACAGGCTGATACCCCAGGGGGGTTGCGATGGGGTCCTGGGCTGTGGGCAGGTGGGGGGAGCCCGGGGGTGGGGGGTGCAGACAAGCTCAGTGAGGTCTGTAGTATCAGCAGGACCCCAACATTTTCTGTAACTGGAATCTTTATTGCAGAATTGGATTTTCAATATATTTTCTTTCTTTTTTTAAGGACAGTTTAATTGGAATTTAATAAGGATTAATTGATAAAGCTAAGCTGATAAAGATAAGCTTAAAGATAGAATTTAAATATACTCTTTTTATGGATTAGATGTGATTAAATAACAACATTCTAGACTGATCTTAGATCTATAAATATGTAGATGGCATTCAAATTGAATTCTTCTAAGAAAATATAAATAAATTGGTATCTACATTCAACTATCAATACCATAAAGGCTGCACTGCCTCAAGCACTGGAGATTTTGGAATTGCTTTCAGTGCAGACATTGTCCTTCTGCAAAGTGAGTATATGATAGATTTTCATCACAGTAACTAAGGTATGTGTGACTCAGTATCAGATTTCTACCTGGAATTGTTTGTTCCTTTCAGAGCAATCCTGATGACTCATGCTATGTATTTCGTCTGTTAACATGTGTATTTGCCAGTATTCTTTAGCATTGATATGCTAGTTCTTGACCAGGTCTTGCCAGAATTTGGCAGAACTAGGAAGACTGACATCATTCTTCCTTCTCCATTAGCACCAGTCACTGTACTTGGCATGCTCCCACACGCATTACTGGTCCAGCTAAGAACCTTGGCGATTCCTTGGGCCCTGTTTCCTATCCATTCATATAATGACCGTAGTTGTAAGGTGCAGAACTTTAATAGCAGCAGAAGTCGAGGAAATTACTGTACAGCAGAAAAATTCATGATCTAAACAAAATTATTTTATGGTGCAACTGACTGTCACACTGAAATCCATGCTGGACCCTTATGAACCACCAGAAAAGTGTGACTGAACACAATGTGGAAAAACATTTCTTCTTATTAAAGTGTTTTATTAAAGTTGTTTCTGCTGGCTACTTTGCCATTCTCCACTCCCCCTTCAAATCAGTTTAAGATGGTAGACTAAGATATGAACTTGGTTTCAGCTCCCTTCTTGAAGATAAACAAGTTAATTTGAATAAGGCACCTGTTATGATAATTTAGTTAAGTTCAACTCCTTTTTTTTCTGAACAGTAAAGTGAACAACTTTATTATTAGGCTCACTACTGACATCAAAATTTTATATAAATGAAAGTTAAATAGTAGCTGTTCTCCATTAAAAGCTTATCTTTTAAAGTATATGTGTGTATTTGCATTACTTACCTGTGTAACTTTGCCATCATTATATAACCATGTAACATTGTATAGTACCAATACTAAATCATTGGTAAAAATGTCAGTTATCATTAAAACCAACACTATTAGTTAATGCAGAAAATTAAAATAAGTCCTATAGATTGTAAAAGCAAACACACAAATCAAGCAACAAATGATCAAACAAGAATTCAGAAGCTTCTTTAAATCTTTGGATCAAACTCAGCAGAGAAGATCCAAACTCAGAATTGCCGTCTCTTCCTTGCAATATAAAACTGCCTCTTCCCCTTTTTTTTTCCTCTCACAAATAAGATATTTTTCTTTTTTTTTTTCTGTGTTGAGTAAATCACATTTATGACATATTGTAGTCAATATGACAATAAATAGATGTGTCAGTATTCATGTTCTTCCTGGAAAGCCCGGCTTAGTCATTATTTATGATAAATAAAGACATTTGTGCAAAATAAATGCAACTTTCTCAGGACAAACTGCACTGCAGAATTTAATTTTCTATTTTATTTCCCCGTTATAAGGATACATGTTAGGCTGTTGTATTAGGTTTGCATGGCAAGGTCCTGGTAGTGGGGAGGCTACAAGGGTGGCTTCTGTGAGAAATTGCTAGAAGCTTCCCCCATGTCTAATAGAGCCAATGCTAGCCAGCTCCAAGACACACCCGCCACTGGCCAAGGCTGAGCCCATCAGTGATAGTGGTAACACCTCTGTGATAATGTGTTTAACAAGGAGGAAAAAACCCAACAACTGCTCAACAGCAACAGTAGGTGGAAAGAGTGAGAACCTGAGAGGAACAACTCTGCATACACCAACGCCAGGGAAGAAAGAGGGGGAGGAGGTGCTCCAGGCACCAGAGCAGAGATTCCCTGCAGCCCCTGGTGCAGCCCATGGTGAGGCAGGCTGTCCCCTGCAGCCCATGGAGGCCCACAGGGGAGCAGATACCTGCCTGCAGCCTGTGGAGGACCCCAAGCAGGAGCAGATAGATGCCCAAAGGAGGCTGTGACCCCATGGGATGCCTGTGCTGGAGCCGGCTCCTGGCAGGACCTGTGGACTCATGGAGAGAGGAGCCCATATTGGAGCAAGTTTTCTGGCAGGACTTGTGACCCCACAGGATCAGGAGACGCTGGAGAAGTCTGTTCTTGAAGGACTACACCCCATGGAAGGGACCCATGCTGGAGTAGTTTGTGAAGAAATGCAGCATGTGGGAAGGACTGATGTTAGAGAAGTTCATGGAGGACTGTCTCCCGTGGGAGGGACACCACGCTGGAGCAGGGGAGGAGTGTGAGGAGTCCTCCTCCTGGAGAGGAAGGAGTGGCAGAAACAACGTGTGATGAACTGACCACAACCCCCATTTCCTGTCCCCCTGCACTGCTGGAGGGGGAGGAGGTAGAGAATTTGGGTGTAAAGTTGACCCCAGGAAGAAGGGAGGGGTGTGGGGAAGGTGTTTTAAGATACAGATTTTATTTCTCATATTCCTACTCTGATTTGATTGGTGATAATCTAAATTAATTTTTCCCCAAGTCAAGTCTGTTTTGCCTGTGACGGTAACTGATGAGTGATCTCACTGTCCTCTCCTCAACCCACGAGCCTTTCATTATATTTTCTCTCCCTCGTCCAACTTCGAAGGAGGACTGTGGCTTTGGTGGGCATCTGGCATCCAGACAAGGTCAACCCACCACAGGTTTGAATAGTCCAACTGACTTTCCTGCCATCCCAGTATTTTCTTTCTATAACCAAGATAACTGTCTAGGTTGCATTTCATGTTTTTTACAACTGCATGCATGACAACATATGTTTAATGCCACATTCATGGGTAAAGATGCAGTTCCTTCTCTTGAATGAGTTGGATTAAATTATCCCTTGCAAGCCCCTATTGGAGTGAACTTCTGCACTAAAAACTTAATGCAAGATAAAGTCCCTAAAAATGTTATCTTTTCATTGTCTGATTGCTACAACAGTAATAGTTGCAGAGCAGAGCTTGATTCTAAGGAAATATTAAGCTATGTCATAACAAATACCATCATCCATGTTTTCAAAGTGAAATGAGCTGTACAGGACACACAGAGGCACAGTAGCTGAACTGAACATTAGAAACTGAGTCTTTCAGCATCTCTATGGAAAGCAATTCATTAAAGTTGATTATTCTCAGAACAGATCTCTCATGCAAAAAGCTACAAGGAACTTCTTAAATTAGAGAAATACAAGTAAAAAGCTTCACTTTTTTTTTTTTCCTTCCTTTGTGTGATATATATGCTCCATTAAATCTTGTGTGAAAATCAGCAGCACATTACCTGAACAAAATGTTATGCTTTTTTACTTCAGACACTATTAGCTTTCAAAATATCTTCATTTCAAAAAAAAGGACAGTTTATTGAGACTGGCCTCTCCCCTCCCACTGTGTTTTGTGTTGTCCTTATTTCTTTGTTCAGTAGTTGGTTTTGGTTTTAGTAAACACTAAAAAGTGGAAGCCCTATACATATATGTGTTTATACACTTACATAGTTTTTTTCCTGTGTGTGCCTATGTGTTCATGTGTGTATACTTAAACTGAACATATATATTTGATCAGATTAGCGTTGAAAACTCTGTTAGTAAATTTGGAAAGCTCCATTAATATTTGATGCAGTTTTGGTACATTGTTTCATAAATATAGGCAAAATTTAACATTTATTTGAAACCATCATGCTGAGATCCAGTCCCACCACTGCTGATAGTAAGTCTTTACATGTGATCTTGCTTTTTGATTATACTGGAGTTATATTAAGAAGAAAACTGCAGGCAACCATTCTAGTCTGTTCACTTGAATACAATTTAGTGCTTTCCTGCATGCCTTGTCCATCATTTAATCTGAGTTTCTAAGGGAATTAGTCTTGAGTCTAGTAGGATTTCAGATTTTTTACCTTCTAAATTATTAGAGTATACACAAACAAGACTGAAAAGGGAGAAGAAACAACTATGGGACTCTTGCTTCCTTTTATTCTTCAGGGAAAGGTACATTCAGTGCAATGAATAAAACTATCTTTCATTTGAAAATACTGCTTTATAGGCAATGCAGAGTACTTTATATATTAAGATGGGTAAACTAATGCTCATTAAGATGAAATATACTGAAGTGTTAGGTTTTTAAGGTCCTAGAATTTTACAAAGGCATCTGGGATTTGAAATATGATGAAATATAAAACACAGCACAAAATGAGAAGAAACTTTCATTACCAGAGCAACCTATAAAACCAAGTGAATATTTAAAATTAGTTTATAGTTTGAGATACTAGAAGAGTAATATTACCCTCCACTCCCCAAATGCAAAAATTATATTTACCAGTAGTACTCTTAAGGTTAAGACATAGTTTCTAAAAAATTGTTCTGAACCAAGTAGGAGGCAGAAGACAAAAAAAAAAGGAAGAAAAAAAAAAAAGAAGAAATACCACATTTTCCAAGGTAACACATACCCCTTATAGAGGTCATTGTACAAAGATCTAATAAATCTCCAAAGGTTCTCCTAAGAGACCCCTAATTTTTCCAGTATTATGCACAGTTGGAGAAGACCTGCAGACTCATTGGGCTGAGTTTCCATCAATTGCCAGCAACCTATTAATAACCCTTGTTATCAATACATACAAAATGCAGTTAGTCTTTTTGCCTCTCTTACTGCATAGGAAAGTTCTTCCAGAATCCATATACTTTAAGATTTTTAACACTGCCTTCCATTTTCTCATCCAAATTTGTTCTCAGTCAGTGAATATTTGTTTGCTTTCCTGCCATAATTGCCCTTTAGGGTAAATATATGTTGTTCTTCATCTCTGGTAACTATTTCTGTTAAGCTACGTAATAATAAGCTTGTCTCCCTGCACATAAAGAAGCACAGAGGCACAGGGCAGGTGCAGTGTATTGGGCACAGGTGCCAAGGTGTTGCTAGTCTGGGGGATGCAGGGGCAGCCTCTGTGAGGAGAGGCCAGGGCTGCCCCGTGCCAGACACAGCTGGTTCCAGACAGCTCTATCAGACCCATCCCAGGGCACATCTGAGCTCCTCAGCCAAGATGCTAGCACCTCTGGGAAAATGTATTTAAGAAAGGGCAGAAAATGCTATACAGTAGAGAGAGAAGTGAGGGGAAAGAGTGTGAGAAACAGTCCTGCAGATACCAAGGTAAGATGAGGGGAAGGAGGTGCTCCAAGTGCTGGAGCAGAGATTCTCCTACAGCTCCTGGAGGAGACTGCAGTGGAGCAAGCATTTCCCTGTGGTCTGTGCTAGAGCAGGTGGATGTATATCCCATGAAAGGACCCCATGCTAGAACATGGGAAAAGTGTGAGGAGGAAGGAGAAGCAGAGGAGTTGTTCTGGTCTGACTGTAGCCCCCCATTTTTTGGGGTGCATGGGAAGAACATTTTGGAATTACATAAGACTTATGATGGGATGTTTAGATGAGGAACAAAAGCTAGAAAAGGAAGGGATCAAAATGGTTTGGGTGATGAGCAAATGTGGGAAAACAGATAACAGACAAAAGGGGTCAGCTGTGTGTAAGCAGTTTGCTGGCCAGTACCTGGGGATGTACTGGCTTGTCTGGCCATCTGCTGTGCCTGATCATCCCAGCCTGTCCTGTCTGATTAAATTCTACTTCTAATTCTTACTGAGTGAGTGACTCTCTGGTGTGTGCATGTGTGTGGGTCTGGGTGCCAGCAACTGGACTCAGACTACAGGTTGGAGGGCTCCTGTGTCCATGGTGCCAAAAACCAGAGAGACTAGACTGAGTGGACTTAAGTTCTACCTGGAGTAGCCAGGGATATGTATATCTTTAAGGGTGAGACCATGGGAGGAGATGGCTACCCAAGTCTCTGTGCAGGAGACAATTGGGAAGAGCAAGGATCCATGCCCAGCTGCTGTTGGATGGACTGTGTGTCTAAACCAGTTACTGCAGGGATCCACAGCAGGTGTGGGGTGTGGAGGGATCTAGTGTGCAAGGGGGGCTGTACCAGCAAACAGAGTGGGGCTGTGGTCTTGGGGGCTTGTATGCCCATGTAACAAAAACTGGGGAGACTGGGATTCAGGGGTAGCTACTGAGTGGACTGACTATCTGAGCACAGCTACTGCAGAGATCCACTTTGCATATATGTATATATATTCCCAGTAAGGCACCTTCATCCTGGTCAAGCAGAGAAGTGATCACAATGGGGCAGTTGGTTCTGTGTGCGTCTGTGTGAGTGCTCTGTGTGGCTGTCTGTGTTGATTTGTGTGGCCACAAGTACACATACATTTACATACATATATGAATAGGAGTATGTGTGTCTGTGTCTCTGTGTTTGCAGGTGTGTGCCCACTGTAAACACATGCTCAGCCTCACTATGGGTTGGATCTGGCAACATTAAGCTGCATCAGCCTCTCCTCCATTGGGCTACTGGATTCATCAGTGCCTAACAATCCTGATGCATATTTACATTCTATTTTCTCATAATTCCTCTTGTCTTTATTTTCCTAGAATGAAAGAAAAAAAAAAAAAAAGAAAATGTTCTTTTAGGGTTTCTTATTTCACAGTTGTGAGCAGTTACAGCAGAACTTGGAAACAGGAATTGCAGAATAGGGTAGGGTGTAGTCCTGGGAAACTTCACAACTATTGGGGAAGACACAACTCCAACATTATGAGTTATGGGTTTGGACCCATAACTCATAATTAAGATGCAGTGCAAACAGTTACGTTTCAATCGAGCAGATAACTCAACCTCTATTCGGTTCCAGTTCTGCCTAACTTTTACATTGTTCATAAGCAAGGAGGGAACACATCCTAGGATGAAATCTCAGACCATAGTATAGTATTCTACCATGAGCACTTTGATGCAGTCTTGAAGCACTGAGCACCAGTAGGCTTGTCACAGTACACCTCATCTGCTTCCAGGTCTGATTCTTTCAAAATAGATTAGGAACACTAAAGGATTAGCCTGTGTTACACCCTGGATAAAATGAAAACTCATGATTGCTAAGAAAGTTTGTTGTCAGACTTCAATTGATAATATGTAGCTGTGCCTATGGTACTTCTGAATTCAAAGTGGTTCTTGTGCAGGCAGCCACTTCCCACGAGTCCTCATTTTATAGCAGATTTTTTTGTTATTAAACTCCAATTACTCCTCCTCATATTTTGTAGTATTGATTTTTACTTCATGTTTATTAGTGTGTTCTTCAAGGTAAATTCACACTTTCTAGCCAGCATTCTGATTCTCTTTGATACATTCAATTTTCTTCAGCTTTGTATCACAAATAAATTTCCTGTGCACACTCTTTTTTTCCCAAAAAAATAATTTATGAAACTATTAAACAGAATCAGTCTTGGGGCTGATCTTGCTTGAATACCTCTAGTACCCTCTGTCTGCAGCATATCCTCCATCTCATAAGCCACTTGTATCACATAATTTTCTTACCTGTTCTAACCTTCTCTAAAATAGCTAGCGTGATATCCCATGTCTTACTACACAAAATGATGTAATAATGCTAGATTAGCAACTTTTCTGTGTTCCTATTTTCTGTAAAATTTCTGATCAAGAAAACCATCAAGCTCACCATTATATACTTGCAATAAATCCAAGTGCATTTTTATGTTTTCCCTTTGTAGTGTAGATATTATGGAAGACTTGGCCATACATAGTGATCATTAATTGAAGAAATCGGTGTTAAAGTGTAGAATAGAAGAAAATAAGTCTGGTTTTAAAATAAGGCACCATTCAATTAGGGAAATAATTTAATTAATTAAACTAGCATATGTTAAAGACAATCACTATTGAAAAAGGCAACACAATCTAACATATATTAATTATAGTATTAGGTAACATTTTGGCTAAAATGAAGAGAATAGGAGAATAACTTAATTATTAAGTTTATTTTGTATAGCTCTTACATAATTCATAGTAAGTGAATAGAAGCAGTAACATGTAAAACTAAGCATCAGTAGAGCAAAGTATATGGAAATGGAGACTCTGAGGATGAGATATTAATTTTGCTAAATTAATTATACTCTGTGCTCAACATTCTCCCATCCAAGAAAATACTTAACACATCAAAAGCAAATCAGAAGCAGTCCATTGTCCTGTGAGTAACATAATGCATTAATGTTTTCTGCTGGAAAATGTCTCAGGGTACATAGAAACTACGGGGACTGAAGTAAAGGATTTAAATGATAAAACAAAAAGTTATACAAGCTCATGACCATAAATGTGCTAATTTAGAATCTATTCTTATTTATTGAATATGGACAGACAATGATGCCCTTTGCTAAGCTGAGTATTCTGACAGCTCATTAAGAACAGAAACCATAACAAACAATTTGATTAAATATTTTTTATAGTCTATGAAGGGGTAACAGTCTTGACAAATGAAATAAAAAAACAATCAAGGGAAACAATTTGAACATTTCTAACAGTGTGTAACTGCCATAAAAGCAGAATAAAATTATTTGGGCCATGTATAAACATGCTGTAAAGGAATACAGCTTTGAATGCAATAAAGTATCTTCATTTTCCTATTAGTTTTGAGTTTAATCTAATCCCTTTTCCAATTTACTAAATACCACTGAAACACCAGTCATGTAACAAATAACCTGTAATGTCTCTACATGTTATAGCATGGATGTGTCTGACGCTTGACTCTGATAGCTATGGCTATCCCACTATGGTCTTTGATTATATTAATTTAAATAGAGCAATGTTATAAAAATAACAAAATATCTTTGCAAATCGCCTTCAGACCTAGCACGCTATCAGTACTCACTATGAGTCTCAGAGAAATTGATTCAACTAACAGATTGTCATGAAAGACAAAAGTATTTTTATCAAGAATTGCTTTAAGAACCTAAGACTGACTACCCTTAAACTTTGAATAGTGTATGTCTGCCATGACTTCAGATATCTGAAAATCTGGGGCTTTTAATTTGGTTGCCCACACACAGGTGCCTAGAAATATTTGAGATAGCTACATATCCCACCTCACATCCAGCTGTTCTTTCAGAACAACAGAAATTGTCCTTACATTCTTTTTCATACGCCCCCAAGAACATCTCAGACACCCTACAGAATCTCAGCTGGAATTAGACCTTTATGTGTGGATATTAGTAATGGGTTCTGAGGTCTACTTTTGTACTAACCATCCTAGACTCCTGTTAAGAGTCAGCAGGAGAAATAAAGACTCCCTATGGCAATTGATACAATTTTAAGCTCTGATCTAAACCCAGGTTAATTTCCTCAAGAGATTACCAATATTTCTGTTGTCTATAAAGTGTGCCTAGGTCAACTGTGGCCAAAAATTAACCTCACAGTGAATATTTAAATGTCTAGAGTCAAGGAAGACAAATCCTGCCTGCCCCAAGAGTCTACATTAATTCTGAAGGCAGAATTAACTCTCTAGATCCTTTAACCCTTACAACACTGAGGAGGACTACATTAGACTACCTTCACATAATAATGATAAAAATACCATGATGAAAGAAGAGTCTATGTTTTCATATCCACAGTAGGATCTTTTCTTAAATACCATAGAAAACAATTTTGCATTGCTAGAGGGAAATGGGAAATTATCACAGAAATTAGTCTAACAAACAACTGAAGAATATTCTTGAATTCAGCGTTAAAATTTTATAGTATATACCTATTCAGTGAACCACAGCAAATTGCCGCAACTAATTAATATGAAGGTGAACAGGTTTTCTTCAGGCTGTTCAAATTTGCATCAGAAATATGTATTTGATTGTCATATTGCATATGTTAATATTTTAACATTATAGTGTTAGAGTGGATTTCTCCATATCCATCATAAATGCAACATCTTAATGTTAGCAGTTTGAATCTGATTATAGCTGTGACATATTTTATTAGTCTCCTTATCTACAGATGAAAAAATAAGGGAAATATCAATTTTAATTTAATTTACGCATTATGAAGGTTTTGATTTACTGTTAAAAGTTTGTAATGGTCTATTACTGTCCTGTTAACTGTAAGGTCTTAGTGCTAAATCTGGTCTGGAGAACAGAAGTTTCCTGCCTGAGGTTATTAATGCCACATCAATACTAACAGCAGGTGGAGAGTTAAGGCAAAAAGGGGTGTGGTGGAGGGCAGAGAGTAGGCAAGGAATGCGCAGGACATTCTAAGCCTCATTAGTAAAGGAGGTGATGAAAGTGCCATTTAGTAAGACCGGCACAAGCAACAGAGAAATGATAATTTAAGGCAGAGAGTGAAACTTGCGCTGGAGGAATTATGAAATTATTCCACCAAACTGGGATCAAATGTGACCAGTGTAACTCTATTTCCATGAATCTTTTGTTATATTCATACAACATTTTGCTCATGTAAACGCTGCTTCTGGACAGACCTTGGTGTGAACCTCAGTGTTCAACTAAAACTCCATCAGCACTTCAGGTTCTAGGCTTATGCATATATATGTAGGAAAATGTGTACTATGTACACCTTAATCACACAATAAGTAAAGGTTCAATACAATGAAATATTTTCATAATGTTGATACTGAAGGATGCACAGATGATATTTTCAACAGTATTAATTATGAAACATACATGATTTACATTTTTTGAAGCAATTTAGTTTCATGTTTGTTTTCCACTTCTAAGAAAAACAGGTTAATATGGTTCACACTTAACATTTACACTATTTGTCTTATTTGAATTAACCTTGCTGAATGTGACCTGTTAGGATATCAGAACCAGCCTGCTGTATAAAATGAGTGAAACATATTCTGCAGTATTCATGGTCTCAATTAGTACATCAGACTGCTTAAAATAAGAGCCATGAGCACACTAGCCTCCTGTTGACACACGAGACTTTGGATAGACTATTTGGATATGTCTCCTAGTTTAGAAAACTCTCTGGTATGTTTAGGTTCCCAAGCCACCTTCTACCTGTGCCTGAACTTGTAACTACAAATTCATTATCTGCACAGGTCTTTAAGACAACCAAGCAATGGAAAGGTTAACACCACATGATGAACAAAAAATGTTCAAATTGTCTACAAGGGAAGATTTATAGTGGGGTCATCCCTCTCTCTCTGGAACTAGATTTTCAGTCCTTGTAAGTGATCTGGACAGACTGGAGAGGCTGTCATTGTTATCTGACCCCAAATTAAGCTGGACATCCAAGACGATAGAAGGAAGTCTATGTAATTATGTCTACACTGCGACATAAAGGATGGCCAAGGTCTGATTCCTGGCCTAAGGTGGACAGCCCATGTCCATTCTGCTTAGGGATAACCCTCTGTAAATAGATTTATTCTGCAGGGGGGAGGGAAGGAACCCAAACACAACAAAAAGACTGTTTTTCAAAGTGGGACAAAGGACTGAACCAGCAAATAAACTTTGCAACTGGTCAGCGGTGTAATGCTGGAGCTCAGTCCCTGACCTTCAGTTATTTAGCACCACAAGTATACTGCCTAACACTTTTTCAAGGGTACTCTGTACCTGTATCTATCACCCATGGAAGGTGCATTCAGAGTTTAATGCTACACTTTCTTTCAGTGCATAGGCCATCCCAGGGCTGTCTCTGACCTCGATTCGTCTCACAGGGCCTGATTCTCACCCCCACCCACAGACTGACAGCCTGGCCCAGCCTTGGCACATTCCCAACCCCAGGAAGATACCTGATGTCCTAGGGTGGAAGCTGACCCCAGCTGCCTTCTCAGCCTGCCCTGAACCCTCTCTGGAGGTGGTGGGAACAGGCCCTGACTGGTGAGGCCCCTATCCTGCTGGCTGCAGTGGGTAGTTCTGTGGCTTCCAGTGCCCCAGCACTGTGCCCTGACAATGTCATAAAGACTTAATAAACAGATAAAAGGAACCTGATATTTCTTAAGAGACCAACCAAAAGCTATGCCTTTGGCCATCTTGCTACTTTCTAATAATGAATAAACATAAAAGAGATATTGTTGATATAAACAAACGCTCTGGCTACAAAATAAAAGGCAATCCAAGCAACAAACAGGTTCGTGGTCTGTTGGCTCATAGTATAGTAATAAATTACTTGACATCCAATAACTCCTGCAGTATCCCAGTAGCTGATACTACGTCCCATATTGTTTAGTGAAGATGAATGCACCATCCACAAATTTTGAATAATGCTAAAACCAAGGGGAGTTACTGTCATGCTGAATCATAGAGATTCAGTCTGAAGGGATGTTGACAAACTTGAGGACTGCGCCAGCAGAAGCACATAGATGTTCAACATGAACTGCAAAGTTCTGCACCTTGGATAGAGTGACCATCTGCATGAGTACAGGTTGGGAAAAAAATGGCTGAGTAACAGCTTTGCTGAAAATGACCTCAGTGTTACTGCAGACACCAAGCTAAATGTAAGCCCAAAGTGTACTTTCATTGCAGATACACCAAAGTGTATAGTGGGCTACATTAGAAGGAGGAGAAGCAAAGTTGAGGGATATTATTTTGTCTCTCATCTTAGCACTGGAGAAGCTACATTTGAAATACTGTGTCCAGTTCTATTTTACCTGGTCCCACCACAAAAATACCTCAAAAAGAAAGCTGATAAATTGGACAGGGTATAGTGGACAGCTACCAAGATGGTCAGAGTCCTAGAGCATGACCTATGAAGCAATGTTGAAGGAACTGGGCTTGTTTAGACTGATAAAGTGCAGGCTGATGACCTGTCATCACAATTATTTGAAGGGCAGTTACAAAGATAACAGGCACAAATTCTTTGCAGTAGTGGCAGATGACACAGCAGTGGCCAAGAGCCAGAAGTTGCTGTTTTGGACGTTGAGTTTAGACATCAGAAAAAACCTTTTCACTTGACAAAAATTCCTTCACTGTAAAAGGTTTTCCAGAGGGGCTGCAGAAAAAACATGTCTATGGAGTTTTTCATACTTCAGATAGACAAAGACATGGCGGATCTGATTTAGTCTTGATGGTAATCCTGCTTTGAGAAGGGTGCTGGAATAGGCATCTCTAGAAGCCTTTTCAAGTAAACATTTCTATGATTCCAACTTTTATAGATGACAAACTCTAAGGACAGAATATCCCTTTTATTCTAAGTTATTAGATTTTTAAGATTATTTTATTATTTTACTATTTTAAAATTACTATCTCAGAATAGGGAAAATATTAAGGATTTTTTTTCACTCTTATTTTTAAGTTGCAAACAAGGTTATTATTTTTTTTACTTAGCAATAGGCAGGACTGAGGTAAAAGTTTGGGGGGGGGGGGGGGGGGGCAGTCCACTATAGCTTCACAGGTATTTTGAAGCTTAATCTTGTAAGGGACTGGAAACTTGTCTGTAAGGGACTAGAAACTTGTCTCAACATCGGTGACAGGCAAGCTTAATCACCACGGCAATTGAGTGGGCCATTTTCAGCCCATTAAGTCCCACCCCACAGGAGTGTGTGTCCTGTTATCTTGGAGTACACGTCCTCTGCGCATGCGCCCGGGCCCAGAGTCGACTGACAATGGGGAGGGGGCTCGGACCCCCTAGAACTTTCCAGAAGACTCTAGTGACGGTACTGGGCATGCGCCCCACTGCCGAGTGGGAGGCGTGGGTATGCAAAATAGTCATTGACTATGCAAAAGACAACCCTATGAAAGGGGAACCAGCGGAGACCAAGGAGAGCGTCCAGGAACATCTGATCTCCACCAGATTCGAAGATACATCAGGCCACACCAGCCGCACGGACCGCGTGGATCGCTCAGGCCGCATGGACAGGATATAGACCCGTGGTGGTAGCTATTGCAACACTCCCGTGCCATTTGTTTCTCCCCTCTCTTTCCCTTTCTCCCTTTTTCCTCCTTTTCTCTGCTTTTCTCTCGCCATTTCTTGTTGGCCAAATAAAGTGACTTGGCACTTGACTCCGTTTTGAGTCTCAATTCTGTTCCCGAGAATGTAAAAGGAACCTAGTCACGATAAAACATTGGAGTTAATCAGAAGTTAAGCCCAGCCGCCCCCAACCTCCCAGAATTGTCTGAGGTCGGTTGGAAAGCAAGGGGGTTTAACCTCTGCCAAATTGTTCAACCCAATAGTGGATCGTGACAAATCTTAAGATTATATAATTCATCCTAACCACAATAAATGGACACAAAATTGAAATAAAATGTTTGCATGTGGAAACAGGCTGATCATTCCTTTTAACCCTAAACTTTATTCCAGAGTTACCACATATAGACTACTTTGTTCATGATTTTCTAAATGAGACAAATATCAGATACATATGTGTGTGTGTAATTCTCAAGGTTAGGAAGGAGGAAATCACAGCAGCATCTCCTTTGTAAGCACTTCATCTTTTGATCATGTTTCTATATATTTTTTTCTGAAATAGCTTAAATCTAATGGCTCTGCATTATACCTGTTGACTCAGGCTCTCTATTAGGGTCAAGAAGTGCAGTGGAAAAGAAGTTGTGAAATCTGTTTCATTTCATTTTTGGGGGCTTTGCTTTTCTTAGTGTGACTTCACTTTAAAATATTAAATGTTAAAAGTTAGCATATTCTGGTAATTCAGTGCAATTTTTATTTTGTTGTTAAAGTTTATATTTCAATATAAAAATGTTATAAATAATACAGAAAAAACAGAGTGAATGAGTGTATGGAAAATGTAGAACATTGGATGCATAGCTCAGGGACAGAGAGTCCTACAAAATACTAACTCATATGTGATGAAGCATCTGTTTTTCTTATCTTCAACAAAAAATAATTAGTTTAGTCAGCTACCTCATCTGAAGTTTCAGTATACCAAATCAAACTACAAACTAAGTCTCCTTGCTTGACATTTATGAACTATACTTCAAAATGGAAAAAACTTCAGTTTTAGAAAGTCATCTACACCATATCTAATAAATATGCAGGGAATGAAAACATAGTTACATAAAAATATAACTAGAGTGACATGCTTATTTGGATATAGAGATAAAAAGCCCAAGACAAAAGTCTAGCTTTTACATTTCTCATTTAAATTATTATTGAATTCAAATTCAAACCTTCCCACAGAATGAGAAACAAACAAAAAAACCCAAGGCAGACTAAATCCTTAGGCAAAATCTTATTGGCACAGAAAAGATGGCTTGAAATTTCTGACGACCCTCAACAAAGGAGGGATATTAAGCTTCTGAGATTTCCAGAGGGAACGTGAAGTCCTCACACTATATTTTTCATGGAAAACTTCATCTGTAGTTCAGTCACACAACTTGAAAGACTATCTAATCTGGATCAGAAATGCCATAGGTTTCCCACATCAAGGCCATTCGTGAGTAACAGTGTAGGAGGTACCATGATTTTGACCTTGCTGTACACCTCGGACAAGGATAGAATACTACAGGCAGTAGGGAAAAATGAAGAGGTTATGTCTGAGGGCATGAAGATATTATTCTTTCTTGATGTAGGTCCAACCTCAGTTAAAAGAAGAGAACTGAATGAGAATTAAAAGGCTTCCTTGAAAGGAGAGGTTATGGTCACAGTGCTCTGTCTTGCAAACTGAGAGTAACTTTTAATAACTGCACACTGGCTGAGTAAAATGGCAGCAAATAAGCTTTCATACAAAGTCAGACAAAAAAGCACCTAGGAAGACCCTGAAAGTAAAGACTGTGGAGAATGAATACGTTGCTGTTTGGGCCTGCTTGCATCTCTAGTTTTACGTGGTCTTCAAACTTCACATGTTCTGTTGCAACCTTTATTCAGAATGTCCTGCTAAGTCTAAAACCACTGCAGTCTTAAACAAGAAGGTAAAGGTCATATGTTAAATATACAGAATCTGCTTTGGTAGATATCATTCTCTATAGTATTGGTAATGGATTTTAGAATGTCTCCTTGTTCTGATATGTACAGCAATAAGAAATAAGGATGGAGAAAAACTGTTTTGTTACTTTGTCTTCTTTTTTAACCAACTAACTGAATATAAATCTACTATATTTTTAAATACTTTTTCTTCTGCTATGAGAAGCCAAGCTGACAAAAAGCTTCTCCACACAGTGATCTTGATTTTTTTCCTCCCCCAACGTCAAGCAAATATTGGCTTTAAGTTAACTTCAAATGTTCATAAAACTCCTTTTAATACCCTTAAGAGCAGCTCTTAAATGTATCTTGTTAATGAGTATTTAATATTCTATTTTTGTTGTTTTTCTCCAAATAATTCTAATTATTTCTATTTTTCTAGTAGGTAAAATAACATTTGTAATGTTTCATAAGCAACTTCCATGTAGATATTTTAGACATTTCTGTTCCTGATACAATTGCATATATATGAGCCGGCAATGTATGCTGGCAGCCCACAAGGCCAACCATACTCTGGGCTGCATCAGGAGGAGCGTGGCCAGCAGGTCAAGGGAGGTAATTCTGCCCCTCTACTCTGCTCTGGTGAGACCTCACCTGGAGTACTGCGTCCAGCTCTGGAGCCCTCAGCACAAGAAGGACATGGACCTGTTGGACCGGGTCCAGAAGAGGGCTACAAAAATGATCCGAGGGCTGGAGCACCTCTCCTATGAGGACAGGCTGAGAGAGTTGGGCTTGTTCAGTCTGGAGAAAAGAAGGCTGCGGGGAGACCTGGTTGCGGCCTTTCAATACCTAAAGGGGGCCTATAGGAAAGAGGGGGAAAATCTTTTTAGTAGGGCCAGCTGTGTTAGGACAAGGGGTAATGGTTTTAAACTAAATCAGGGTAGGTTTAGGCTAGATATAAGGAAGAAATTCTTTACAATGAGGGTGGTAAAACACTGGAACAGGTTTCCCAGAGAGGTAGTGGAGGCCCCATCCCTGGAAACATTCAAGACCAGGTTGGATGGGGCTCTGAGCAACCTGATCTAGTTAATAGTGTCCCTGCTCACTGCAGGGGGGTTGGACTAGATGACCTCTAGGGGTCCCATCCAACCTAAAACATTCTATGATTCTATGATTTAGCAATATGCTTTCTTATGCTCTTCCAAACATTTTTCAGTTCACACGCTTTTTAACATCAAAGATTACTTAAATTCAATTTGAGGGTTAGATATGTATGAAGTATGTTAAGCTATTTACAAATATCCTATAATTACCGAGAACCATATTTTGTCCTGAGGACAGGAAAAAAAAAAGTTTTCTGTTTTCTAACCATTAAAATCCTCCTCTCTGTAAACAATAAACAGCTACATGGTAATAGACAAGCAATCGAATTATAAAGTTCTTTACAATTTTTTACAAGCATGCTTTTTTAAAAATAATATAAAGGAAAAGTTTTTAAAGTCTGCATTAGAGAATTAGCTACATACATTAACTAAAGACTATCAAGAATCATTTTCTCTTACAAATATTTTTTGGGAAAAAATACTGAGGAGAGGTGATTATTGCTACTGAATGTGAAAATTCTTTTTTATAATTGAGTATTATAGATACTATTAAAAGTGTAATTAAAAGCATATAATAATAACATAATATACTAACAATAAGACTGAGTAAAAATCTGTAGAAACCTGTAAACAATGTTGTCTTGTACTATCCTTGGCTTCTAATTAGAATATGTGTGATGGAAGAAACTTTATGAAAAACAATAACACGGTGATGTTCACTAATAAGTTAGAAGCTAGAGAAAATCCACTGAGAAATTACGAGATGACAGAATACCTCAAACTTGTATATGATGCTGAATATTTCAAGAGAGTGTTCACATTATTGTTATCCATGGGACAATTACTTTGTTCCCTGGCTAATGGTTCAACCATATGGCCATTTCAGCTGTTTGTAATTAAGTAAATATGTCCTTTATACCAGGAATTCATCAAGTAGACCTGATTTGAGTTTTAAACAATTTTTCTCTGAATAGGAGAACTCTTCTTTTTTATTTCCTTTCACTATATAGAAGTTAAAGCAGATAATAGATTCTCAGAAGACAGTACTAACCTATCAAATCACCCAGTATTTGTTAAGATCAGTTCCTGAAAATACATTGGGAAATGTCTTTCTTAAGAGCTGTTATATATAAAAAAACTAGTTAAACTGAAAAGACTGAGGTAATTACTTGAAATTCATTTCTTTAATCCAATATTATATTCATTCCAGTCATTAAGTCAATTTTTATGAGAGAGAATATTAGAAAGGTAAAATTCTAATTTCATTAAACAAATATTAAATTAATTTCAAACCCAAGAGACAGTCTTTTCTTTTTCTCCTCTATGGTCTCTTTCATTAATTTCTAATCAAACACATTCTGTGAGGGTGCATTATAATAACTCATACTTTAATAAGAAAGTCTTAGTTTAAACAATTTTGCATCTAAATTTGCTGGGTAACGAACCTGCTTAATGATAACAGACTGAATCAAAGCTCATTGTGCTTAATGGAAAAACTAAAGTCTGTGGCAGAACCTAGACTGAATTCCAGTTGCTTTGACCTTTAAGTTGTATGTGCTGATGAAACAACAAAAAGTGCATCTTTGAAAAGTAAGTTCAGAAATAAAATTTTTAACTATTTCAAGGAAAACTAAATAATTACAGGTGACCTTTTAATTCTTTTTTTTCTCACATATTAATATAATGAACCAGCATGTACTAATTTCCTATTAACCATGATTGATTTTTAAATATAATGTGTTTGAATGCAGCACTTTATAGAGGATATTTTCCTTTGAGTAAGATTATTTTTCTAAGAATTGAAATATATTGCTTGGTTTTTAGCCTTGCAAAAGATGACATACTGGCCAAATTTTGAGTGTTTCAAAACAAGTATACTTAAATTAAAAAAAAAAAAATATTTTTCAATTACTTACAGTCTATGTAGAGAGTAACAGTTTATACTGGCTTTTGTTATCCTTTGTATTAATGGCACAGAAGCATTAAAAAATTCCCATAATAAAAACTGAGGAATTCATGACTTTTAAAGGATCTTCTCTGCACTGTGTTTTCTACAGTTTTGGTAGGCATTATGACATGAGGGATTCCAAAAGATGATCAGCTACTTCTTCTGCCCTGCAAATGCACAGCACTGCTAAGAAAGTTCTCTCTCCACAGGTCACCCTACAATTATTTCAGAGAAATGTTACTATTTTATTTTTATATCTATTTTGATTTAACTAGAAGGAATAAAAAAGTAAAATTACAGAGATAATTAAATTATTTTTACACCATTAGAACACAAATGCTTTATTACTATGCATATTGAGAAGTATGGACTATAGAAATAGCAACGTGAAAAATGGAATATAGCTGACTAAAGAATGTAGCAATACGTTGATCACATCCTATTTTTAAATATATCAGTGACTAAATTGGATTGTGTTGGGGAATTTTTATTGTACGTCTTGAGGTAAATTATACATTTGTGCTTAAATATAAAGAGATTTAATGAGCAGCCATAGAATCACAGAATATTTTGGATTGGAAGGAATCTTCAAAAATCATCCATTCCAAACCCACTGTCATGGGCAGGGACATCCTTCACTAGATCAGGTTACTCAAAGCCCCGGCCAGCCTGACCTTGAACACATCCAACAAAGAGGCATCCACAACTTCTCCAGGAAATCTTTTCCAGTGTCTCACCACCCTCACTGTAAAAAATTTCTTCCCAGTCTAAATCTACCCTCTTTTAAAACCATTGACCCTTGTCGTGTCACTACAGGCCCTGCTAAAATGTCTCTCTTCATCTTTCTTATAGGCTCACTTTAAGGTTTGAAAGGTTGTAGTCAGGTGCCACTGGAGCGTTCTGTTCTCCAGGCTAAAGAACCCCAACTCTCTCAGAGTTTCTTCATAGGAGAGGTGTTCCAGCCCTCTAATCATTTTTGTGGTCCTCCTCTGGACGTGCTCCAACAGGTCCATGTCTTTCCTGTGCTAAGGATTCCAGAGCCAGATGCAGTACTACAGATGGGGTGTCACGAGAGCAAAGGGGCAGAATGCGCTCCCTCAACCTGCTGGTCACGCTTCTTTTGATGCACCCCAGGATATGGCTGGCTTTCTGGGCTGTGAGCACACTACGACTTCATGTCCAATTTTTTATCCACCAGCATCCCCAAGTCCTTCTCTGCAGGCCTGCTCTCAATCCATTCACCTCCAGTCTGTATTGATTTTGGGGATTTCCCTGATCGAGGTGCAGGATCTTGTAATTGCCTTTGTTGAACTTTACATGGGCACTGGTCAGAGTCCTACTACCTCCATAAATGGTTTTGCAAGGATTCTGCAAAGACACATCATGAGCCAATAACTTATACATACTTGCAACAACACTGACCCTATGAGCATCCGCATCAGGCACCTTAACTGGTGGGGATTTCTTCCCCCAGGGCCAGTTCTGTTTACCAAAAAAGGCACCTGAGGACTCATATTCCATGGTTATTACAAGAAAACACTGCAGCATTTCTTATCTCATCAGAAAACTTCACCCCCTTATATGAAGTCATTCTCTCATTCTGTAGTTGAGCCTTCTTGCCCTCCATGCCAGATCATTCCTTGGTCACTGCTGCTGAGCAGTTACAGTGTGAATTTTCCCTTCAGTTCCTGAGAATACATATAGCTAACCTGAACACATATGAAAGTATTTCTTAGCTAGGCCATTTCAAAAGAATTAAGCATAGCATTAAAAACACTTTCACACACATATTAAAAAAAAAAAATCACAGTGCTATTTAAGAAATAAATTTTTTTTGTTGTGTTTGGGTGAAACTATAATCTACATAAATACACAATTGCCAGTTTCCTCTGGAACTCTTCTCTAAGGAGTAGAACTTCAAATTTTCTGGTTTATCTCAAGTTTTCCTTCAAAATTGAGGACAAAGTGAAAAACCATTTTCCACTGTCATGGTATAACCCCAGCAAGCAACCAAGCACCACACAGCTGCTTGCTCACTCCCCCACAGTGCGATGGGGAGAGAATTGGAAGAGTAAAAGTGAGAAAACTCATGGGTTGAGATAAAGACAGTTTAATGGGGAAAGCAAAAGCTGCACACACAAGCAAAGCAAAGCAAGGAATTCATTCACCACTTCCCAGGGCCAGGCAGGTGTTCAGCCATCGCCAGGAAAGCAGGGCTCCATCACATGTAACAGTGACTTGGGAAGGCAAACGCCATCACTCTGAACGTCTCTCCCTTCCTTCTTCCCCACATTTATATGCTCAGCATGACATCATATGGTATGGGATATCCTTTTGGTCAGTTGAGGTCAGCTGTCCTGGCTGTGTCCCCTCACAGCTTCTTGTGCACCCCCAGCCTACTCACTGGTGAGGTCCTGTGAGAAGCAGAAAAGGCCTTGACTCTGTGTAAGCACTGCACAGTAGTAACTAAAACATCCCTGTGTTATCTACGTTGTTTTCATCACAAATCCAAAACACAGACCCCTACTAGCTACTATGAAGAAAATTAACTCTATCCCAGCCAAAACCAGCACATCTTCATGTTTTTTGTTGTTATTTTTTTTAAGAGTTTTTTCTTCCTGTTTAGACAAAAATGAGCCTTTTTAATATCTGTCCATGAAAACTTATAGAAGAGATAAAGTTGAAACTATGTATCTCATATTTTGAATATAAAACATAATCAGGTGAGGCAGAGCACTTAAGTAACTGGTATAACTTAGTAGACAAATCTGTAGTTGATGAGGGCTTACATAGCCTTCAGAATTGGTACATTTGAAGAGGACTGGTCAGAAGAAAAGATAGATGGCAATGAAAAATTGATTAGAAACATAAATTTCTCTCTCTAAAATAATTTTCTAAAAATCATATGCCCCCTAAACTCTATGGTAAAAGGAGAGCAACACATTTCCAAAGTATGATTCATCTAATATTTTTAGGTATCTGTTTCAGATTAACATAAATCACTTTTCTAAATGCCATTTTCTTTGCACTTGTTACAGTGGAAATCATTGTTGACCAGCTCAGTTGTTGACTGGCTTAGATATTTATTACTTCAAGCTCAAATTCAGATCTAAATCATCAGTCTGAGACTTGAGCAAAGGAGTCCCAGTCCAGTGAATACCCTAACAGTTGACTATTCAGTGGTAACCTTTCTTTTTCATGAACCATTTCACCCTAGATCTGAGCAAATTAGCTGATGTGACCTCTGTGATCAATACATTCTTATGAAAATCTCAGCACATTGATACTTACTGAAAAATTCCTCATCAGTTTTAACCACAGTGCCCATTATTAACTGCTGCATGAAGAGTGGAAACTCAGTTCCACTCAGCTAATCCTCTGAACCTGTAGTTTCAGTCAACTTTTCATTTTTTAAATTAATTCAAACTCTCTTAGGCTTGGAGAAGAGCTAACGATATATACATAATAAAAAGCATGTTTCTGTACAAAACCAGAAAGCCATAGAGGTCTCCTTGTTCTTCTGTGCACCAGGACACAGATTCCTAGTTTTTTTCTCATCTGCGACAAGATTAAATGAGTAGGATTAGACAATAATGGATCAATAGTTCAGTTAGAAAAAAAAAAAATCATTGTTTATCTCTTCTTCATTCTCACTTCATCTCTTTGAAGTAGTTCCTGTTATAACACTCAGACCGACCAATGTGGAGCAGGATATATTAGCAATTTTTGCCTGAAGTGCTAAGATAATTAGAGATATGTCACTGTAGCCTGTTGTGGGTTTTGGAGGATACTTCTTTGTTTGGGTTTTATTTTTTCTTGTTTTGCGTATTTATTCAATTAAATGAGATTTAGGAATGAGCTATAACTTTGCCTGGGTGCTTGTAACTACATGTTAGTTTTCCATACTTCCCCTCCTCCTCCTCACATGAGTAACTTCTGTACCCGGGCAGTTTCTGCCAGGTTTAACAAGGGTTAGTTGCTGAATACTGCAGGAGGTATATAACTGAAATTCATATGTTTTAGTTCTACTGTTCATAGAATGGCAACCTTTAAGATTAAAATTCAAAAGCTTTATTATTACTTATTTACTCATTTTTTTTTAATTATAATGATAGAAAGAAGCTTACAATTTTTTTGGTTTTTTAACATTGTTTACCCGAAGAAACAGCCAATTAGAAGAAAATACGATTTCTCTAAAATGCCTAATAATCATCTATGTACTTATCAATGTTTAAGGAATAGGAATGAGTTTGTTTCATTTGTTTGTTTGTTTGTTCCTTTAAAGATAGTTTTTATAGTTTGCCTCTGCCTTTTTTTTTCCCCCTGCCTCTCTACTACTGTGAAGTTTTTTACTAATTCCAAACAGAGCTAGAGATAGGAGTCTTGCATAGTCCTACATCTCTGTGACATTTGGTGACTTGTAGAAAATAAGAGTACAAATGAACGTCTCATGAATAAAATATGCTGCAGATACAATGAATTTTCCTTTATAGATTGGTAGGAGCTAAAGGTATGGTGCAGAAGAGATTACTGCTGGCCGACCATTAAAAGCAAAACTCTGAATAAGTGACAGTAGGCTGAACAGGTATAACAGGAAACATATACCTGGGAGACAAGCATATATATAGCTCACTACTCGATAAACAACGTCTTTGGCTTTTTTTTCGGTCATCTATTTCAAAGACTGTATCATTTGATGAAACTCAGATAAAGAGCTATAAAACTGTAAGACTCATTTAAATCATCCTGAAGCAGATAGAACATCACTGAAACCTTTGGTTTAAGTGGGTTGGTACGTTTCTTAGGAAGTCTTTGCAGATTTGAATGGCGGGGGTTCCTCTTCTTGCATGGAACTATACAAACTTCAGTGAGTTGTTTTTTCATAGAAACAGACGTTTTATGAGATAGAAAAGACTACAGGACCAATTTCATTTTAAGTAATGACGTCTTAAAGCTTACAGATCATGTGAATACATCCAAATTCTGTGAGCAAGTCTGAATGCGTAGGATTTTCTCATGGAAGAAGACTATGTAAGTATTGCAATGGTCTCATAAGCAAATGCTGTAGTCAATATGATCAAAAGTTGCAGGATCAAGTTGAAACGTTTCATTTTGTCAATTTGTATTCTAAGCAATTTGCTGTCCCACAAATATGAGACATTCATCTGCAGTTCATCAGCTAAGTGTTGCTATCTGTACATGTTTTGCTTGAATGCACATATTTTACTCCATTATCTTTATATATAAAACTGATTTTAACATTAATTTTTGTATTTATGTTGACATACAGTAACTTTATTTTGATCATAGAAGCTATTTCCCCAAAAGTGGCTATTTGTTTCAAGTATCAGGTGCATCGGAAGATTCAGAACACCTTTAAAATAAATCTAATTTTATGTATTATATGTATCTACCTTGGAGTGAAAATCTTTTTAAGATACAATTTTATATAGATTTAGACAATAAGTAGTCTCCTTTTAAGAGAAAACACTTCAGTAAAATGTTGCACATATAAAATATTAAATGTAAGTATTCAAGTAATGGGTCATTGTATTTATTCCTAATATTTCCTATTCTTAATATGTACACTCAATAATATTTCTATATTATACAAAGCTTTAAAATTTTGAACAAAAAATTTTCTTTACTCACAATAATATTTTTTATTTGTATATATACCTGCTTATGGTGTTATACGTTCCATGTACTTAGAATCATAGAATCATATAATCGTTTAGGTTGGAAAAGACCTTTAAGATCATCAAGTCATTTATCTAACACTGCCATCCCACCACTAAACCATGACCCTAAGCACCTCGTCTACCCAGCTTTTAAATACCTCCAGTGATGGGGACTTGACCACTTCCCTGGGCAGCCCATTCCAGTGCCTGACAACCCTTTCATTGAAAAAAAGTTTCCTAATGTCTGACCTAAACCTGCCTTGGCGCAACTTCAGACCATTTCCCCTCGTCCTATCCCCCATTACCAGGGAGAAGAGACCAACCCCCACCTCACTACAGCCTCCTCTCAGGCAGTTGTAGAGGGTGATAAGGTCTCCCCTCAGCCTCCTCTTCTCCAGACTAAACAACCCCAGTTCCCTCAGCCACTCCTCATAAGACTCATGCTCCAGACCCCTCACCAACTTTGTGGCTCTCCTCTGGACATGTTCCAGCAATGCAATGTCTTTCTTGTAGTGAGGGGACCAAAACTGAACTCAATATTCAAGGTGCGGCCTCACCAGTGCCGAGTACAGGGGCACGATCACCTCCCTACTCCCACTGGCCACATTACTTGTTCTTTAATGTTTCTTATAAGAGCTTAATACAACATCTTTTAAATTAATATTTATAATTCAGTCACAATACATCTCTCAAAAGCCATTTTATAGTTTAGCCAGGTAATTAGCTTTATTCTTTGAGTTGCCATGTTGATGCAACATCCAAGACAGCGAAGCTATAGAGGTGAATAAGCCAAAGTTCTGTCAATTATTATCTCAATTTATATAAACAGATCTTATGTCTCAACTAAATCTTTTATTCTTCACTTGAGTATACATTTCTACTAGCTAAAACTCATGAAACATCTAAACTGTCTGACCTGTTCAGCAATGGAGTCCCAACAGGCCATCAGAAGCAGGCAAGTTGTCCTCAACTTTTTTGCTAAAATCAGTACATAACAAACAACGAATGCTCAGAAGACTAACATCTATATATCTGGTATCTTATTACTGTCTGCATGACTTTGATTTTTCCAGTGAGGATTTTATTATGTATGCATGGATCTTTGATCTGCCATGCATATAGCCTTCATTCATCACACAAAAAATAATTTTTTCTCTGACTTGTTCCTTCAGGTCATTAAAAAGCTAAACCAAACTCATCACTAAGCTTGAGGTACATATATTTGATTTTAAAGTGAACAGAGTTAAATTGTGAGGGCTGCTTGTATGCTTTAATTTTCTTTTTTTCCTGAACAGTGTTTTGGCTTTTAAAATTTTTATTGTAAATCACATATAAAATATTACAATTATACATGTACATGTAAGTCTTAATAATGTAATTTTAAAATTTAATTTCATTTGGTGTTTAAAATAATAACTTGGACTAATAATTAATTTTTCAAAATGTAATGGCATAAAATGACACATTTAAAATTTCAATCTGTGCCTTAAGAAGCCTCATAACAGAACTGGTGGATAAAAATGGCTTATGGTGACCAAATTTAATTTGAATAGCAAGTTGACAAATAATTCCAGGCATGCAGTTGCATTAAAACCTTGCTTTAAAGCTGACTAATGAGTACCATTTTCAAGCAGTAAAATATTAGAACTGCTGATCTTCAGGTAAGAATTCAAATACCCTTCTTCATTGCTTCATGGTCCAACATTGCAATGTCCTTCCAGATTTGTCCAAAACCACCAAAGTTTGTTTTCAACAGTAAATACAATTGAACATATTTAATCTGTGAGAAATAAACATCAATAAGGTCTGTAGCAGGTAACACTCTTTTCACTTGCATTGACTTTTTTTCCAATTAAGTACAAAAACTTTTATCCTCTGCTTTATTTCTTTCTGGACTTCCATAAATCCTAGAAAATAATGTGTATATATATATACACATGTGTGTGACCACATATATATCTGTACAGATATACATATATATATGAATAAATATATATTTATTAATATCTGTAAGAGAACCACATATTTAAGGGAAGCTTGGTATTAGAGCATAATCCATACATATCACAACTGCATATGCTTAATGATACACGCAGTTTGAGCTTATGGTAGATATAAGAATCAGATTCAAATAACATCAACTCCTTTATGTTTTCTAAAATTGTATTAAGACATTCATTAATGTTGTATCTATCACTAAGCACCTAAAAACTGTCATAGGTTTCTTCCACCACAGTAGCAATGTCTAAAATTTTGATAATTTGACTTCCCCTTGAAAAAGAAATCCTTGCAAGACAGGAATCTGTTCACATAGAAAATAACTAGCCTGCCTATCATGGATACCAGAAACATGGTCATGTAGGCATGAGCTCACCGACTGTTTTTCATGGTCATGGAGATATCTTTGAAAGCAGAAACTTTCAGACGGGCTAATGAATATTAAAGAACTAGATGCAACATGAAACAAATTTCTATCTCCATAGCATATACACTGTCAGGGTTTCAGCATATATACTACCACATCAGCATTGATTCACTTACTATTCATTTAAAGGTTTTTTGAGCCTTGTATAATTGTTTCCTACTCTTGCAAGGATCATCCTAGGATGAGATTCAGCTCGTAAATAATTACCTACATATAGTTATCTACGTGTAGCCTGGATGTTTGCTACATATGTAATTCCCCACTCAAGCTTATGGAAACTCATATAAGTTGTCTAAACATTTGTGTCTAGTATCATTTGAAATTCCCTCGGATATACAGAACATCTGAACAGGTCTGAAAGTTATGACAGCACCAACAGGAGACTCACATTTTGGCATGGCAGCTAGACAGCAAGGAAAGATACTTTACGGCATCTCAAATTGCAACAAGAGCTGTGGAATTTAATTAATTAGTGTGATTAAAGGAAACAATTGAGATTGTCCTGTGGTTAACAGTTGTGTTGTACCTGGTATCATGCTTCATCATTAATTCTTTGGATGTTCGAGGAAGTCCCTGACTAGTCATCTGCACAGATGAGAAAATGGACCAACCTGAGACAAAGTGATTGGCTGAAGTCCTAGCTGCCCTCACGACAAAATATTTGACTCTCTGGTACAGGTGCTCTGTGGGTGTCAATTTCATATTATCCCCATGACTCTCCCCCAGGCAGCTCCTGATGTGCTTTTTGCAATGTTTGTCTGCTTAAACATATTGATTATCATGGAAAATCTGACCACTCCAAATACTATTCCACACAGCTTCTGCTGCAGAATTGAGAAAACTGTGCATTCATAAAACATGTAAGTAGTGATCATAAACTGTTTCTGAAGATGAAGAAATGGTCACAGAGAACAGACTTTTGCAAATAGTTACGGTGGTTCAGAGAGGTTTTGTGGTAGTTTTCAGATAATAACAATGGAGATTGCAGGTGCTTGGTCACACAGGACCATGGACCAACTGGATACAAGTATTCATTAGAACCAGTTTGGGAAGTCTCACCCAATCTACCTGAAGACACCTTCACAGAAACCTTTGTAACGAAGACTCCTGTCACCATCAGGACAGCCACAGACCTCTGTTGGAATGTTGTCCAAAATTCAGGAATTGAATTTGCCCTCAGTGACCCTTCATCCCTACAGTCTATATTTCCTTTTCATATTGCACTCTCTGCTCCAGAAAGGTTCCTTAGCTGCACGTCACCAGTTAGTTTCTTTCAGGTAGGAGAGAAACCACCCACTCCTCACTCCTCCCACTAGCGGATTTCATCAGGGCACAAAAACTAGAGCCTACTTCATTTTTGTTCAGCTACAGCTTTTAAAGAAAAATGAGAATATATAGGTATGGCTGTGTGTTTATATAATTACATGTGTGTCTCTGCACCTGTATATCTACGTATGTGTTTATGTAGATTTATAAAAATATATAGACATGTATATATATTAGTGTATATATATGAAAAACACACATTATATGATTTCTCATTTCCAGTAACCTACCAAGTTATTCCACGTACTATTACTTATGTGTATGTTAACATCTATAATAGTTGATTTGTTTTCAATAAGACTACAGAAGTCACAGACAGTATATCCATAATTCTGAAGAAAAGATAGCCAAAGGAAAAGTTTGAACACTGTTTGAGCCCTACATATTTTCTATCTCTCTGTTTCCCAGCTCAGATTTGAGCCATTCCAACTACATCTGTAGTATAAATGTGCTATTGAGGTTACTACCCAAAATAATGGGAATGAAAGTGAATCTGTACTACCTTGGATTTCAGAGTCAGAGACTTGTCCCTGGTTTGTTTTTATTTATCATAATAGACAAAGCCAGACTGTCCAGTTCCCCCTGGACTTCAGGAGCATGTCAGACTACATACATTTTTGGCACAGAATCCAGCTATTCAGCAACTGCCAAATCAGCTGTGACTCTGCAAAAGATCTCATGGGATATGAAAAAAATCTAAATAAGCAAGGAAACAGATGCTTCTTGTACAGGTGAGAGAGTATGGTGTTTTTCTCCATCTGTCCAAAATTGCATAGTGTTAAGGTTTCAGCACTGAAGTTTAAATTCAGAAACATGCATAGACATTTACACATACACACATTTATATTTAATCTGTCTCTTGAACAGATTTTCCCCTTCCAGTTTGCTGTGAACTGATACTACAAGTATAACACAAAAAAAATTATCTGGAGAAGTTTCAGTATGGATCAGCTGACGTTATTCAATTTTTTGTTGTCGGTGGTGGTGTTTGTTTTGTTTGGTGATTTTTTTGTTTGTTTGTTTGTTTTTCCCCCTCTGTATTGGTCTTTCAGTTTACAGTCAAACTACATAGGTGACATGTTTTTCTCACTGCTCCTTCCCAAACACTGGTTTCCTCTACATGCCTTTTCCTGCTTTGGTTGTTGGTATGTATACTTCATTTCTGTCAGCATTTTCTCCTCAATTATGCCTTCTTAGATCAGACACAGACATCTGTGCAGTCTTAAGCATTATGTGAAGAATTATTTCTGGCATAGATTCCCTTATGCATAGCTTAAAACTAAGAGCTATTATACTGGTAGTGTTCTATACTAGAGTAATTTTGATAAACTCTCACTGCAGTTATAAATTCTGTAAATGTTGGTGAGAAAATTAATATTACACAAAGATTTGAAAGACAACAGCTGTGGACAAGCTGTACAGCTGGCACATTTTAACTTGTCATAGCTGTAGAATACAACTGACAAGTGTAGCTCATTCCCAGCTCTTGATTGCTTTCCTTAAAGCCACAATTACACAGTGCATGGAGTTTTCCGTCCTTTGGAAAAGGAAAGAGAAAGAGAAGACAGAAGGAGAAATGAAGGCAATAGAAGAATAAGGGAGGAAGAGAATAAGGGAGGAAGGAAGCATGTGTCTTCACTTCAGAAGGAAGGAGAGAAGGAGATGTGAGAAATTAAGTAAAAATTTTTCAATCATGTAATAATTTACCTCAGAAACAGAGATTGGTTGGGGGGGGGGGGGGGAAGGAGATTGGAAGCTGCTTCTCTATTCAGACTGCCTCAATCTACAATAAATGAGGACAGTTCTTTTGTAGGATGACAATCTGAGAACAGACCTAAGCTTTGCAAATTGACTGTTACATGGACAGTAGGGAAAAGTATTATGATTATTGACACAGAGCTACTTCTCCAAAAGAAGACTCTAATGAAAATTAAATCTAATTCCATTATTCTAACTGTGACATAAAGCCAGTAACATGTACCCACATTTACAAGTGCATTCAGGTCTAAAGATGTAAAAATATTAGAAAAGCACAAGCTATTTTTGGCTGAAGCAGCTAATCAGTCACATTTGCTGAATATTCATTCTGTTTCAGAGTTAGAACTGCAATATGTCATCAAATGCATTGTGTGATACACACCTATATACAGTTTGGTTTCCCAAATAGCATAGACATAATTATTTTATCAAGCACTTTGAATGTTAGAGAAATACACAGAAGGTAATATTAACTTTGCAAATAGCAGTCAAAACAATAAACAAGTCTCAGATCTGTATATTTCTTCTTTTAAGGAGTATTACCTTGGAAGCACAAAACACAGATAAAAAGCATAAACCAAAAATAAAGAACACACTCTGGAAGAAGAAAGCTGATTTAGAGAACACTGAACATGAAAACAAACGAGCTTACTGTAATAATGGAACTACAGTCAGAGTTGCTTTCAGTGAAAAAAATATTTTGTTCAAAATGAAAATTCTCATGGAAAATGGATTATTTAAATTATTTCTTGTGCTTCCTGGGTGAAAAGAATACATTGTTAATGTTAAGTACTTTTAGAGTAAAATAAAAACTCACATTTTCCGGTGTGACATTTTTGCTAATCTTTAATTAGAGCTTTGAAATGTTCCCTAATTAGTCTTAAGATTTTTAAAAGTTTAAAGAAAAAACAAAGTCCCTATCAAGACAAAGTCCCATAATTGGCTCAAAGACATTTTAAGCCATATGTATTAGTAATGTAATATGCCAAACCCAACTAAGGATAGGTAAAATTTAAATCTTTAAGGTTTTCATACAAAAAACTCCTGTAAAGCCATTAACCTAGCACATTTAAAGCAAAATACATAGCTTCAAATAAAACAATCTGATAATTTAAGCAATGGTTGACTCCGCAAATAGATACAGTCAATTTAAGTACTTTTTTTTTTTTACATGTTTTACATTAACTATATTACTTTTTAATGTGCCGAAACATTTTGGGGAGAAAATATCATTACGATTAATAAAAAATGTGCTGTAATTAAAGCAAACTTTGTTACACAAAGACATGCTACTAACAGTCAGAAATATGCTTCAACACTAGATTACACATACATATAATTCAATTTCTGAAGCTGGGTGTTTGCCTGTAAGCTGTGTATCAAAAGTTCCCACTGTGGTTAGTGAAATCTAGACAGCTCTTCAGTTTACCTTAAAAATATTCATCTGTGTTTGGTCAGCTGAAAAATTTCCCAAACTCCACTGAATGTACTGACAAAAGCTTTACTGACTATAGTGGGATTTGGACATCTTACATACCTCTAAATAACCATGGTGGAAGCTAGTTGCCTACACATGGTATATTTTAACACAGTTTTATAAGCCTTTTTTTACTGAGGTTTCAGCTGCTTTTCCAGGAGGGTGCAGGTCTCCCACAAATTCTGTGTCACCTCTGTCAGTTCTGAAAAGAAGTCTCAAACACTCTGGGATATCTAAAGCAGTCTGCTGGAAGCTAGTCAGTAGTCTTAAGCAGCCTAAAATAGGACCAGTCACCCTCACCTCTGTGCCCAGAAAGATGATGGAACAAATCCTCCTGGAAGCTATTTCAAGGCATATGGATGACAGGGAGGTGATTAGACACAGACAGTATGGCTTTACCAAGGGCAAATTGTACTTCACTAACCTGGTGGCCTTCTACAATGGAGAGACTGCATCAGCAAAGAAGGAAAGAATATCTCATGTTGTCAACCTTGGTATCTACAAGGCCTTGTCACGTCCTCACATAATATCCTTTTCTGTATATTGGACAGATGTAGATTTGATGGGTAGACTATTTGACAGATGACAAATTGTATGGATAGCCACAACCAAAAAGCTGCAGTCAATGGCTCAATGTCTAAATGGAGTTAGTAACAAGTGGTATCCACCGGAGTCCATATTGTATTCTGGGCTGCATAAACAGAAACATGACCAGCAGGTCAAGGGAGGTACGATATTTTACAATTTACTTTGCACTTTCACTATTTGGCACATAATAGTGAATGCTAATATAAAATGCTAAATGAATAACTATTCCAGTAATAAACTGTTATCCTATTTTTCTTTTTTTGCTTAATATTTTACGCCCATAAATAGTGATTAGTAATTTAGGATCATAAAAAGCAAAATATGACCTTAATACTGAAATTGTCTCTGGTTAGTTTACAGTCTTAATGCTCATTTTGTTGGTAGCTAATGACTTTTCCTTTAATATTTTTGTAAGCTAAGTAATTTAAAAAATCCCTATAAAATGGAACATATAACAATGTCTTTCTCTTAAGAGTATTGGACCACTATAATACAATATCGAATTGAATCCATGTGCTAACACCAGAAAACAGTAAATTACTGGCAGATTCAGTAAATGATAAGCATGTAACTTTGAGGGTCTTATTATGCACTGTTGTTTCAGAAAGATTGCTTTGTTGAAATGGCAACTTCTGGCAAAGAAAGAAATAATACTGCAGCAGAAAGAGCTTATAAACATTAAAAAGGTAAATATTAAAAAAACAGCTTAAAAACAAAACTAAAATTATGATTTCATCAAAGCATTGTAATCTGTCGAAAATTTTAGTAGAGAAAATAAAGGGGTAAGCAAACCCCCAAATATTTCAGCTGTTACTAGAATGATAGCAATATGCAGAATACTCAAGAAGGATCAGAAGATTTAGGATATCAGATAAAAATATACGTTTATATACAAGTGAGTCTTGAGGGGGCTGTTACCTCAAAGTTTGGTCTTAAATGCCAAACTATCAAAGAGACTACAAGTTCTGGGTGAAGATGAAAGATATAAAAGCCAAGAGAAATTATATGGAAGATTTACCCCTCCTCTTATCTCAGGAAGAAGTGATATTATAATGTTATATGAAAAAATTCGTGTAGCCAGAATATATAGTAAGAAATGGGTTTCATAGTAAATTCTTGAAAAGTGTTGATGTTTTTGTTAGGCAGTCACAAATAAATCCAGTTACAACTGCTTGAAATGACTGTCTAGGAAACAGTTTTGGTGAAAAAGTTCAATAGGTAACAGAAGCTGTAATCACAAGCAGCAGAATACTATACACCCACACACCCACCCCCCACACACACCCTGACTCCATCCAAGTAAGGCAACTGGCAGGAAAAATCTTCTGACATAAGATGTCTAGAAAGTAAAGCAACTGAGGGCAGATAAGAGTCTCTTTTCAAAAGACAGAATATGAAAATCATTACTAGAAAACTACACAGATTTGTGTATAAAAGAATAAAGCATAGTAAGAACTAAAGCTTCCCTTTGGTGACATAAATAAATAAATAATTTTGCCCAAACATGGATGAAGGTTATTTCTAGGTGACTAAGAAGCATCACAATGTATCTACATAGAAAAAATGCTAGACTAACTCACAGAAATCAGAGAAACACTAAGAGGTGGAAAGCATTTATGTGCTGAATTACTGCTTTTCTGAGGTCTATAACTAATGTTAATCAGAACATAAAATTAATAGTAACTTGGAAATCAAAATCACAAGCTAAACCAGGGAAAGAGCAAATGAACAGGGTCTGACAAAATGTACTTTAGAGAATTTTTGGATTGTTTATGTCTGAAATGTTGGTAGTTATTAATAAATTCTATCAAAACAATATCTCTTCTCTTTGATAACCAGTGAGTATTATCTATCTTAACCTTATTAAACCCTTTAATGCATTCACCCATCTTATTGTCATTTTCAGATTTTTTTTTAAATTTATAACAATTTTAATGAATATGGGGTTTGAAAATAATTAGAGTTGAATTTAACTAACATGTCTTTTCCCCTCCCCAATATATAGGCATTGTAAAATACGCTTTTGATTACATTTTCATTTCAGAAGCAGAAAATTATGTATTTAAGCTTTCCTTTTCATTTTTTTGTTTTAATCATCGATCAGAAATATTTATGCCATTTTAAAATACTTTGCAAAGAATACAATTACAATGCTCTGCTGTTTTCATTCCTCTTAAAAAAGACAGGAAAAATACTTTCTGCTTGAACTGCATCAATTAAAAAAAAAAAAAAAAAAAGGCACAGTTGTTGTGACTGCAGGAGACCTAAATAAATGCCAAGGACTGGGAAGATGTCATTTCACTATGAACTAAAACATTCCTTCTCTATTGAGGAGCAGGTAACAAAAGGGTTTATTCAAAATTGTTGATCATGATAGCTGCCAAACCATTATATTAATTTCTTACTCAGTTTGACATCTAAATTAAAAGATATATGATGAAGACAAAATCCATACAGGGTACATGCACAATTGCTTGGAAAGAACATCCTTCAGTAGTTATCAGTATCATGCTCCTAGACTTGAAGGTTATGTACTGTTATACCTCACAGGGATCTGTCTTATTTCTAGTGCTATTCACTAATTTATAATGTTTTAAATGACGAAAAGGAAAATTGTAAGCACTTTGAGTAACAAGACTACAATTCAAAGTTTTCTAACTGAATAAATATATACATTGATCCATAATTTTAAAAGTCTAAATTAAAAAGATTTTGTTGGAAACAAGAATAAACTCCTTTATAATATTGTCTTACAAGCTATATTCTATCAATACAATGCCCTTAGGACCAAGCCCTGTACATGTAGGCCTGTACATGTCAGGAGGTGCCAAAGAGAAGTGATGCTGTTTCTTAAAGCCAAATAACTTCATCAGTGAGATGAGGTATCCAGCCTGCAGAGAATGAGGTATGAATTATACTGTTCACCTAGATGAAGGAGAATGAGAAACATAAGGTAATAAACTGGAAAATTTTAGAAACTACAGAAGAGCAAAAGAATTTAACCTCAACATTTATTACACAAATGTTTACAGAATAAGCTTTCAGAAAGTAACCTGAAAGCTCATCAAACATTTCAACACACTCAAAATTGTGCTGTTGTTGCAAAAAAAAAAAAAAAATACATTCTGGGAATACGGATTTAAGTATTGCCTGAAAGTCACAGGAGATGTTACAGCTCTTTTCTGGAAAGGTGTAGTCATTTTCTGGCATTGCCCTTTCAAAGATCAAGGTACACTGACGAGTGTCACATTTATTTCATTCTGCCTATATGGCTTTTGCAGACAATCCTAAACACAACAGTGCTTCTCTTCCAAAATAACATGGTACAATCCAGCTCTAGTCCAAAAACTGTTACTACATTGGACTTCAGTATGACTGAGCCAATTAGCCTAGTTTCTCAAGTGTATCACTATCCTGGCAGCAAAAGAGGTTTTGAATCAAAGCTAGATCATGTTGAGCCAGTTTGGACAGGCAGACAAAACTTGAGTCCATTTGCATGAGACAATATGAATATATTTCCAGAGGGACTGGAAATAAAAGATACTAAGCATACTAAAAACGAAGTATGAAAGTTTAGAAAACAAATGGAAGAAAAGAAAATCCCTCAGTAAATTTCCCCTCAAATTCTCAATAAACTTGTCTTTTGAAATAGTTTCATTGGATGAAGAAAAGCAAAAAATGTTGCTAGTAATGCAATTTTATTTTAAGCTTTGTTACTTTGTTAACATGTGCAAAATGTACTCTAAATTTGTGTCAAAGCGCTTCTTTTCTACATGTTATTTCTCAGAAGGGATTAAAATGTGATTCACTGATGTGTCCCAGGCAGCATTTTTTAACATTTGTTAAAAAAAATCCATGTAAAAGACATCAGTAAGAATAGCAGGATAGGAGCTGCTATACTTGCAAACAGTCAGTTTCAAATCAAAAGAAAAAGATCATAGCTTTCTTTACTTCCCAAAAATATCACGTGAAAACCTTTTCAAGTTCTTTTCCCTTTTCTTCAGCCACGTATATGTCACGATCTTCAGCTTTGTTCTTTTACAAATATTGACTTTCTTCTGTGGTTTCTTCTAGCTACATTAGTTAATAAAGAATAGTTAGATTACCTCAAAAGACTGATCTATACAGAAGCTGTTACTTCATCTGGCTCACAGTTCCCATTTCTTAACCCCAAGGAATCATCTCTTACTGTTACTCAAGGTTATTTTTTTTTTCTTCTGTATGGTTCAAGACAGCATTATGAGGCCAGTTTCACACACATATGTTCTAAAAATTAGCTCAGTGAAAGAGTAATTATTTTAGGCTTCTCAATTACCTAAAATTTTAATTTTTTCATCAGAATGCACCATATTTTAATACTTATTTGGGAAAAAAATGAAACTCTGGGATAATTTCTGGACTGAATCAAAGAGAGTGCAACACAGAACAGTCAGTATCCCAGTGGTTAGAGCATTAATTCTGTACATGTCCATTAACCTAAAGACCTCAGGAACATATTAGATGAATGAATTAAATATATGGGTGTGATTTTGTTCCCATTTGTAGGCAGATAAATCTAAAATCCATCCATTAATATTTTTCTCCAGCAGAATTTCAATGTTCTACAAAAGTTTCTCCAGAACACGTCTGGGTATCTCTATCACCCCAAATCAAGAAGGGTTTAGAAAGCATATTTGACTCCTAAAAGGTATTAGTGAATGTAGTACTTTAGCTCAGTAATTTTGAAAGTTAGACATAAGTGAATTTTACTTAGGATAGCAATTTAAAAAAAAAAAATAATACTGGACATCCCCATAAAACATTTTGTAACATGCATATATTTAAAAGGAATTATTTTGAAACTGACTTTATTTTCATTCCCTTTTGACTTACTGTGTATGTTGCTAATTTAAGTTTCATGTAATATCAGCATGGCCACAGAAAACTGTACTTCTTTTATCCTTCCACCTTGTCTAACAGTGAGACTTCAGTCTTTTAATCAATTCTTTTAATTGGCCTGACACTTCAAGGAATGAAGTCTAGTGTTTATAGTTTAATTCCAGACATCTTCAAAGATGTATTTTCATTCATCTATCATGTTCATCTCAGCTGTTCAGGGCAGAGCAAGATCTAGAGAAACTAATATCCTGTTTTCTCCTTGGTGCTAACCATAAGACCTGGGAGAAAAGTCACTTCATATGCACATAAATGGATCTTCAGCATAATGACTTCTTCCAAAAAAAGGGTTACCACAAGAGATAAATTCTCAGAACTAGATTCATATACAAAGAAAACGATATTTTTCTACTTTCACAGATATGATAAAGCTGAAGACAATTTGCTTACAATAATGTAAAATTTGAGTAAGCAAAGAGGTACCTACGGAGGAGTAGTGTAACTGATCTTACAATCATAGAGGACTTACATGGAAATAAAAATAAATTTAGAAGAATCAGAAACACCTCATTTAGTTTATTTAGAAAATACAGAAAATCTAGAGAAATAATGGACTCAAAATTGGAGATATTTATTGGTATTAAAGATAAAGATGGATTGCAGATTGTAGAGAGGCAAATTTGCATGTAAAATTAGATGCCTAATATATCATTTGTATTCTGTGCTTGAAAATCAGTTCAGTGTCCTAAACAGAGCAGTCCAGTGTTGCTTTAGATGATTTCAGGTATCCCAGATGTTCTTCAGCTACCTATCTTTAGTGTCGTCTGTCATTTTATATGCTCTGGAATAGCTTACCATTGCTATTCTGCCAGGATACACATCTCTTACAGTCCCAGGGTCACATCAGCCAGGCCCATACAGGAGACAGTGTTGACTCAAATATCTCAATGTCATTAACCGGCCTAAGTTTAATCAGTGAAGCCCATCTCAAGTTGTCCAAGCTATTGTTTTAGTAGAACGTAATTTTCGGTTGTCTAAGAAGGATCATTTAGTCTTATTTGACATGTCCTGGTATATCCCATTCAATTTCCAGATGCTGCTCCAGGAAAGCATAAATTTCTGGTGTCATAATTATCAACATCTTATAGATGGCTTGGCTACTCAAGGACATCTCATGTAATAGTATATACTTCTGTTTTGGCAACAGAATCGTATCACGAGTCGCAACATAGACAATTACATTTAAACACTAAATTTAGATTTAAAACCTGGCAATGAGTCCATCTTAAGCCTCGGTTCAGTGGCATCCAGATTACTTAGACTGGATACATGTATTTTAGTCAGCTAAATTTATCTGTGATAAATTTCACTACCAGAACCAAATCATTCAGACTATCTACCATATATAAGATTATGTTTCTAATAAAGTTTAAATGTTTATATTCTTACATTTCTCATGAAAAGTTTTGTTTTATTCTTTGTTTTAAATCAGTTAAATGATAAAAGCAGCCACTTATTAAAATGAAACTTGAAGGATTTTCATTAATTAGTAATTTGGGGGTTATGTCCAAATATTTGTTCTATCTACGGATGTCATCCAGAGAGGGAGCACTTTCAAAGAATTAGGTAATTTTTAATCAATCTGTTAAAATGAAAGTACTGAGATGGAAATGGTGTTGGTTCCTAGTTCCATATACTTCCTAGCTCAGTATCCCCTTTCTTAAGCTAGTAGATATAGTGCTTAGTGACATTTTTACACAGTAGAAACAAAATTGGATTTGTTAATGTAGTTGGTTTACTATAAAATAATTTACTGTGTATTAAACTAATGAAGAAAAGGAATTAAAATGTACTTTACAGTATTTTTCAGACTTATTCTAGTGCACAGCACTAGTAATTGAAATCAAATCTGATATGTTGATAATATTTTAATTAATAATACTTCTATGACTTTCTGGGAGGTGACATGCTAATTTTGACTTGCAGCTTCAGAGACTGGCTGGGAAGCAGATGGAACAAACGTTGTAGAGTGGTCTCCCTCCTGCCTTTCATTTTTATGGTCTGTGATAAAATGAAGCTTCTTGGTAGGTCTGGAAAAGGTGGTGTAAATTCTCTTTTCATTCTCAGAAAATCATGGTGAGATTATAATTTTGGCTTGCTAGTTTACCTTATAGCAGCACACCACATGTCTGTAGAACAGCTGTTCTCTTTAATGGTATGTTGCTAAAAATTATAGTTCTGCTCTAGACAAACTTTCCATCCTAATGGAACTTCATTCTACATGATCAGACATGCTTCTGGAATCTGTATTGTCACTGGAAAAAGACACAGATTCTCACTTGTCTAGCAAAGCAAAAATGACTTAAAAATTAGCATTACTGCCTTTCCACTCTGACCTACTCTAGACTTCTGACAATGACACCTCCTCTGTATTTTTACAACAAACAGGCAACTCAAACTAATGAGTGTTATCCCTCTTTCTGACCCTAAAACAGAACAGTTTTCTAGGCTTGAATGTTGACTCTTGTGTTCATTGTAAATACCATTCCGGGCTCAAATAAATTGATACACATCCTATCATGCTCCTGTAGGAGGAAATATATTCTTTCCCTCTCAGCATTTGAGGCAACAGAGGTCACTCTTCTGTCCTTGTTTTAAAGATCACTTAAGGGGTATGTTTATAAAGCACTTTGCAAAAAGTCATAGGTTTTCTCTGTCACTGCAGACATATTAGACTCATTCACCTCAGTTCAGGGATAAGATTTTTCCATGTGAAACTTACTTTCAGCTTGGAACCTTCAAGCACAACAAAGCAAGTTGGTGACTCTGTTATGAAATTACTCTATTATGATGTGAATGGGGGTTTTTTTGGTCAGTTGGAATTATGTCCCACTTTAGTTATGCATGTAAATTATTTTTATTTAAACCGTTTATTTTCATTCATTCTCTATAGTCTATTGTTAACTGCCCCATCTCCTCACTATCCCCTCTACATTTACAGTCCTTTTTGTAACGGATGGTTCATACATTCATGAGCTGGCTCTTGCCTGTATTTCTGCTAGAGATAAATGACACAGTGGAAATATCTTTAATAAGATAAACTACTCTGTTTCCAAAAAAGGCTATTAGAAAATGAGACATTTAAACATAAGCCAGTCCGACTGAAAGTAACTAGATAGGAAGGCCAAATTAAAACCAACAGCTGTATGAAACCAAAACAATATCTGAGATTTTAATTAACTAAAGAAAGCAGTTACATTTCTGAGATTCAAAAAAAATGGTAACTCTGAAGGCAAGAATAACAAAGAAATTGAGGTAAGCCTGTGATTCTCTTCAGGCTTTGCTTAAATTACAGCCCTGCAGCAGTGTAAGTTTTCAGAAACATACCTTAAATCATTGTTTTGCTGACATCTATGTTATACATTAAGAGCAGGTACTGCAGAGTCTTAACAGTGGACTTCAGCATGGCCATGTGGAGAAAAGAATTGCACTGAGGCTAGTGCTCTGATGCCAACACAGCAAAGTTATAGAAGTAAGCAAGGCAGAGCTGATGGAAGATACCACTCTAACACTAGAACTATTTGTGATTGGGATTTTTTGGACTGTATGCTGGGTCCCGTAAAGTTGAGCAATTTAAGTGAACAGACATGATATAATCTAATAAAAGCAACTGAAAAGGTAGAAAATTGAGCCTTCTTTGGTTAATTTCAGTAGAAAAAATTGGAATAGAAAAATGAACCACAGACATAAAAGGATTGTTTTCTGCTATTTCAAAACTGGTGCAGGAAAAAAAAAAAAAAAGATGTAATACAGCAGAACTATTTTATGTGAGAGGTTTTACAGATACACAATAACAGAGATGCAAACAGATGAGAAAACCTAAAATGTATTATTTTTAATTTTCCTAGCTATGAATAGTCTAAAAATGCACAACCAGATAATATATGGCAAACATATTCTTAAAATGATGAATATGACAACAGAGTTCAAACCTGGACATGCCATTGTCACGATCCACTATTGGGTTGAACAATTTGGCAGAGGTTAAACCCCCTTGCTTTCCAATCAACCTCAGATAATTCTGGGAGGTCAGGGGCAGCTGGGCTTAACTTCTGATTAACTCCAATATTTTATCGTGACTAGGTTCCTTTTATATTCTTGGAAACAGAATTAAGACTCAAAACAGAGTCAAGTGCCAAGTCACTTTATTTGGCCAACAACAAATGTGCAAGAGAAAAGCAGAGAAATAGAGGAAAAGAAAGTGAGAAAGGGAAAGGGGGGGGAGGGGGAATGGTACGGGACTGTTGCTATAGCTACCACCACGGGTCTACGTGCTGTCCGTGCGGCTGGGGCAGCCCGAGTGATCCACGTCTGATGTATCTTCGAATCTGGTGGAAGGTAAATGTTCCCGGATCCTCTCTCGTGGTCTCTGCTAGTTCCCCTTTCATAGGGTTGTCTTTTTGCATAGTCAATGACTGTTTTGCATACCCACACCTCCCACTCGGCAGTGGGGCGCATGCCCAGTACCGTCACTAGAGTCTGCTCGAAAGTTCTAGGGCGTCCGAGCCCCCTCCCCATTGTCAGTCGACTCTGGGCCCAGGTGCATGCGCAGAGGGCGTGTACTCCAAGATAACAGGACACACATTCCGGTGGGGTGGGACTCAATGGGCTGAAACTGGTGATTAAACTGCCCCACTCGGTTGCCGTGGTGATTAAGCTTTGGTAGTTAAGCTTGCCTGCCACCAATGTTGAGACAAGTTTCTAGACCCTTACAGTCATAAAACTTGATTTAAAAGTCAATGCCTTGGAAAAGAGAATATTTTCACTGTCATCCGTGAAAAAGACAAAGAGTTTGCTCATAATGCAGAGATTTCATTTAAAGAAAAAAAAAAAAGGCAAGCGTTACATAGCAAAAAAAAGTTCAGCATTCTGTTAACAAAATCTCTGCATTGGCTGACTTCTTAAAATTTAGTTAAATTCTATTCTAAAAATAAAAAAGCCATCGCATAATATGAATAGTAATGTACTACAATCTTGACTATTTACTTTATGACACAGTGGATATGGGTTTGCAGCTTATCAGCTTCATTGATGTCTCCTTTATTGCAACCATGAGTTATTTATATGGAGAGGAATGAATCAGGTCAAAATTACAACTACTTTAATATAAAGTAAAGGGAGAAACATCAGAAATAGGAGGGAAAGTTTCAGTAATTACATAGATAGTAAACATAACAGAAAATTATCAATATTATTAATTCTTGAATACAGCTATAAATACCTTGACCATTTTGCTGTTAAATATATACAACTGTTAAATACATATGACTGTTAAATACATATGAATATACTTAATAAATAAATGAAATACATTTATTCTATTAACTATAGTAAATATGTCACATTAAATATTAATTTATATTTTTAATATCAAACATTAAAATATATTATTTAAAAGTTTATTTATAAATATACAAATTATTTAATATATGTATATATGTATGTATGTACACATAAACATGTACCTATATATGTATAACATATATATATATATATACACACCATGAATATATGAGAACATGAGAAGCCAATTTGCAAATTTCTCGTGAAAGCAATCTTGATGGAAGGCAAAAAATGCTCGGTCACTAAATTATCTTGTCCAGGGATGTCTAACACTACTGAAAGCACACATTTGACTCCAGAGGAACCAATGCACTTTGAATGACCAGAAGAGAACTTGCCATAGGTCTATTAACATTTCTAATAAAGAACACATTCTTGGAAAGAGTGTTTAAGATTGTCTGATTACAGAATGGTGTGTATTTTCTAAATAACTTGGGGGCAGTACAATATAGTTTTACGTTAGATGCATCTAAAAAATTATGAAATAAGAAAGAAAAGAAGTAAGCAAAACATGCCAAATACTTCAAGCAAGTAGAGACAGAGCTGCTCTTTGGAATCTGTGCAAAAGGTTTTAAGGATTCTGGTGAAGGGTCTTGTCAGTTATTAGTAGCAACTCAGTAAAGACATCAACTGAGTCTTTTATTAAATTGTTAAAAAAACAAGGCTCCTCATACAAACAAATTTTGAAAAAGACAGATTTAGAAAATACAGCTTAAATAGTGGCTCGAAGATTCTGGACACACCACCTGCTAGAGGACAGCCTAAATCTTTCTGATTCAGGAAACTGTATGTAGCATAACTACTGAGGGGGGAAAAAAGGAAAGGAAAAAAAACAACCAAGAATCTAGAAAATACATTGTTTCGTGACAGAGGAACATGAAGCTAAATAGATCTACGGAAAGAGTAACATTGTGCTTGCTGGGAGAGATTGACATGGTACAATCTTCAGATCAGACTGCCAGGGACTAGACATTCTCATCAAGAGTTTTCAGATATGTTTCTATGTCGATGCTACCCTTTACGGTCTATTCCAGAGTTCATGATAAATTATTTCTCTGTATTATACCAGAATTACAGTCAATATAATTTTGTTTCATATTATTAATATTAAAATCTAGTAAATAATGTTTAAAAACAGGATGATGGAGACCTCTGACAAGACATGAATGGCATTAAAAATGGGAAATAATTGATGCCTTGCATCCGCCATAGAGAACAGAGTGAAGAGCAACAGGCTTTGGAAAACGTAGTCCTTCTCACTGTCTTTCCAGGTGTAAAGTGGAAATCAGAGATCTGGGAGAGAGCAGCCAGAAGGAAGTGTACCAAGAACAAAACTCTCATGGGACTTTTACCCCTTGTACAGCTTGGGAAAGTTAGTAATCAACTTTGTTGTAGACAAACTTCTGTCAGTAAGGTAAGGAAATTTGACTTAAGAGATTATGAAGAAAAGGAAACGTCTGCATCTAGGACAGTGCATAATTTCCTTCAGTTGGAGTGGTCAAAAAAAGCTAAATTTCATCCTAAAAAGCAAGGCAGATGTTATGTGCAGAATGAAGGAAATAAAAGTAATGCTATGCTAACAATCTTGTATTTTATAGGAAAAAACCCGATATTGTCATATTCTAAAGCATATTGAATTAACAGAGATCCAAAAATCAATGTATAAAGTGGTCATTTGGGTTTTTTTAGAATGGATATTTTTTAAAAAGTGATACATGCATTAAAATCCTAAATGAAGGTCCAAAGAGATACATGCTGTGCGTATTACATTATATAGAGATTCTGAAGATAAAACTCTGCTGTAAGAACCTAAGAAATTAAAGCATTAAATTTCTGTTGCAACACATGCAATTTTCCAATTCTGTTGGTTTGATTTTCTGCATTTTTTAATAATTTGGTAATGAGGTTTTATGTCTGAATGTAACTTCAGCCATTCAGGCCTCAGTATGTCACCTCTTATTTGTCCCTGCCTTGTAATGATTTTTCATTAACATCTGAATGAAGAGGTTTTTTTTCTATTTGCTGTTATAACTATATGTTAAGTGATCCCAAGGCTAGTAAATAGTACTGATATCATATCATAAAAACTTAATGCATATAAGTCAATAAAACAATATCCAAATTGAATAATGATAGGTAAGGGAGCTTTACAATTAGGCTGGTAGAATTAATCTAGAAAGAGCCTCCTTAGTCTCAATCAAATCAAATACTGACATGCTAGGGAATCCAACAGATGATGAATCCAGGAAAATAGTGGGTATGGAACAGATTAGGCTGTACAAACTAGCTGGGAATGAGTATGAAATCACTGGTATCTAATCTACCGCTCCAGGCACAGGAACCAGACTCAATAACTGTTGTGATTTACAGAATGAGGGTCTGAGTGCAAACAATAGAATAGGGACAAAGATAACAAAGTGGCCTATAGGTTCAGATAATCTCTGTGTAGATATCTACTTGGATATCAGGATTGTGCTTGCTATAGTTATATTTTCAGTAATGGTGAGAATCTGGTGCTTGGGGATGACTCACTCTTAGCAGTAGCTCATAACAGGTTTATTACATCGCCATGTTGCTATGACAATACATCTAAAATAGAGTTAGCTCAGATAAGTGGACAGTGAGGTGGACTGAAAACTGGTTGAACTGTTGGACTCAAAGGGTCATGATCAATGGCACAAAGTCTAGTTTGAGGCCAGTCACCAGAGTGTGTACTGTTGTCAATACTGTTTAACGTCTTCATTCATGACCTGGATGTTTGGACAGAGTGCACTCTCAGAAAGTTTTCAGGTGATATAAATCTGGTAGAAGTACTCAATAAACCACATGGTTGTTCTGCTATTCAGAGGAACCTGAATAGGCCAGCCAACAGTAATCTCAAAAAGTTCAGCAAAGGCAAATACAAAGTCCTGCACCTGGAAAGGAATAACTCTGGAAATTGAGTTACTGATATTATAGGATTTGAATAAAAATCAAGATTCTCAATGTGAAAGTGCATTTATATTTAGTTTAGGTCTTGTTTAAATTAAACACAAACACCTGCCTCAATTTCCGCTCCCCCCCCCAAAAAAACAAAAATCTGAAGATCCAAAATATTGAAAAAGTTTCAAAATATAGGTATTGACGCAATTTTTTCTGAAATGTCTTCTGTTCCACAGAGGCTGGAGATGTGCAGTGCAGTTGACATTCTTGTCAATTACACTGCTGCTATAAAGCCAGAATATCAACTGTGCTGAGCAGCCACATAGCATCTGCTCATTTCCAGTACAGTCAAAGAAACAGAATCTCAGGCGCACAAAAGTGAAAACACATGTACCAGAGTGTCTGGTATACCCCAGCCTTAGGGTTTTTTAAAGGTTTTGGAATGTATTTTATTTATCCAGGTATCTATAGTGTTCATTTTATATTTGACATAACTATTCAGATTAACTTTATGAAATTGTACTTCTAGAGGTGTTTAGTCTTGTCATAAAATGTACTTCTGCATTTATCATCCATTTGAGCTCTGATACTATGTGCCTCCACTGTGAGGAGACAAGTCTAATATAACTGACTCATGAAGATGCTGTGTTTGAGGTGTTTAAAAGCAAATAAGAAGAAGCCCCAGGTTTCTTGATAGGAAATAAAAGCTCTGTAAGCACTAGATCCCCAGCCATTAAGAGATCCCAATGGTTTTTTATAGTATCAGTGACAACGGTAGTTCCAAAATTCTAAAAAGTAAATAGTCATTGCTAAAACTGAATTGCTTAGAAGAAAAAGAGCTTCACCCCAGAAGGCAGAAACATGGTTATACCTACTGTTTTTGACAAAAACTTTAATGCTTCCACAATTGCTATTTTATGTAAAATATGCCTGAAAATATCTGGTTACACAAGTTGTGACATTTTATCATCTGTTCTTCTTCACATTTATCATTATTTGCTTGGCACACAATTTAAAGCTAACACTGTAAATATCAAACTATGCTGTGAAATAAATATGGCAAAAAATATAATCTGTGTACATGAGCCTCAGTAAAGAAAACGAGGATAAGCACAAACATGCACAATATATGTAAGGACTAGCCCAGAAGAGATACTATAGAAAAAAAGAAACATAGCAAGAGGAAAGGCATACCAGAAGGACCAGTCATGCTGCCTGTGCTTGCAGACCTTGACAAAAGATGCAAATGCCACAAAACTGAAGGACATTGGCAGTGTGGCAGAAAATTAGAACACCATTCAGGGAAAATTGGGTGATACTGAGAATTGTGGAAAAAGGATGATATTTCACTCTACTAAAAGGTAGATCTGGTTTGTGAAATGTTAAGGATTTCTTGCAAATTAGTGCCCATGAGTTGAGAAAAACAAAGGATTTACATGTCCTAAGTATCATGGAGTAACAGAAACAAAAATAAAATGTAGCTGTGAAGAAAGCACAGGAAGATGTGCAGTGCCATTCAAGATGCCAAAGGTGATCCTGGTTGATCTCTGGTTACACCAAGAGAAGAGGTATTCCACGGGTCCTGCATCATATCTATCAGCCCTCTGATGATGTCTTATTTATCCCAGCACATCTCTAACAGCTCTGGACTTCTGTATGCCAGCAATGAATCAAGTGGTGTAAGTCAACACTGTTCAGCAATTCAGTCAAACCCCTTCTTAGAGGAAAAAAAGGCGAGAGACTAACAAAGTTCAGAAAGACCTCCATTTAAACTTTTGAACAGGGAACCCTGAAATTCAACAGATTCAATGTGGTTTGGACCTACAGAAGAGGAAAGAAACTCTACTATAAGTAGCCCCATCTGGAGGGTCTATGGCAAAATTCTGGGTCTTTAAGCTGTTTAGGCAAAATCAGCAATACCAATGGCTTAAAAAGGCAATCTAGGGAGCATAAAGGTATAATGTGATGTCAAAACAGTATGTGAACAGATATGCAGGCGGCTGTGTTCTTTACTAGCTTCAGTTACCAGGCTGATTTAACTTAAATCCCCTGAAGGTCTCATTATCATAGTCTAGTTTGGAGTATTTAAATTGCCATCATGTAATGATATACTAAGTAAACAGACACATATTATCAAATTACAGTAAATACAGGAATTTCAGAATTCCCTAAGAACTTCCTCATGACCAAGTCCATTGAAGGATCAAGCAGAAAAAAAAAGAGAAAAAAAAATAAATTGGTGACCTAGTGAATATCACCCCTAGTCCTTCAAAGACTAGCTCTAAAGCTACTCAGATTGCTTGTTTGGCACTTAAAGTACCAGGCACAATGCCTCAGTTTATAATCAGTCCTGTCAACTATTTATAGTCAGCTAAGAATTATTCAGTTTCTTCATTAAACGTTTCCCCATCATCTCTTAAAAATGCTTCCTTTTGCCCATATTAGTAGAAATATTTTACTTTATTTCAGTATTGTAAGAAATGCAAAGCAATTTGCAGTGAAAGCAAAAATACTGAAATCATGACAGGAATTCAGACAGCACAACTTTTAAAAATGTAATTACTATTTTTCCATCCCTTAGGTATGCTTTTAATAATGTTAAAAAGGAGTATTAATTGGGCTTTTATACTTAAGCTAGGTTAAATTGGAGATGATATTTAAATGTAGGAAATCTGGCAGGTATGTGAAGTAACATTTAGACACTCCTTTGTACTTCTTTTTTCTATCAAACAGAAATCTGCTAATATGGAACTAGACCAAGACTAGCACAGAAATTCTAGCAAAAACAAATCACCAATTGAACAACTGTATATCTAGTAGCAGTAATATATCCCTTCCTTTTGTTAGATTTTTTTAACATTTTCTCTTTCACGTATTGTCATCCTTAAAACCCCTACCTAGATGTATTATTAGAAAAAACATTGAGATTAAGCATCATGTGAAACACAATAAAATAGGATTTATGGAACAGACTGAAATAAAAGAAACTGTAAACAACTCTGACATTTTTCTTTCTTTGTCCTTCCTGGATAAAGCTTTCCTTTTTGCTTAGGTCTGAGTCCAGAAACCCTCAGGGTCTTCTGTACTACACCAAAGTCCCTCCTCATCCCCCAGGAAGATTTCCTTTGGGTTTTATTTTGTCACCTGAAAGAACTGGCTCCTATCTGATTTCTGCTTCCCTTAGCAGTCTCTAAGTCTTTATTTGTGTGATTTCACAATATCTTTTGACTTTCCAGAAGATTCCTCCAAACTACTCATGATTATTTGGCTTCGGAAAAATAAGAATCCCTTGTTCCTGCTATGCAGTTTCACTTAATTCAGAAAGTACTATCCAAGAGTAACGTAAACAGGTGGTTGCCTTTTTTTTTGTTGCCCAGCCATATGCTTTGAACAGAACACAACATAAAAAGCACACACAGTAAACAGTGAAGAAATTAAAGAGTTACATCACCCACTTCAGTTAGAAAATTCTTGTCAGAATATGTGAGTGGAATATGAATTACATTTTCCATTGAAATAGCTGCAGTAACACCCTCCCCCCCCCCCCAAAAAAAAAAAAAATCAAAACAAATAACTTCCCAGAACAAAGAACAACAGTCATTTGGTCTCACCATTTCACTTCCTAAAGCCTTTCCCAAACCCTCCAGTAAAACCTCTGATAAAAACAAAAGTATAAAAAAACACCCCCAAACAAGAACACACACCCCCAAGAAAACTAGTAAAAGAAATAAGTGAAGTGTGACAGATGAAGTTTTAATCCACTTAGATATTTATTCTTCCTTTTGAAGATTTTGACTTATTTGAAGCCTGATCATGCCATTAATTAGTTCACCATGACGTAAATTACTCCATCGTTCTCACAAAAATACTTTAAGCCTAACAAACATCCAGATGGTAAGGTGAATTCCTTCTTTCTGTAGACATGCTGTTAAGCATGCTAATGCCATGGTGACAGGAAGATGACAGCTTGGTGTTTTTCAAAATTTTTCTTATTATTTTTAAGATGTTTGATGCACTTTTACTCTATGTTGGAACCAGATATAACATGAAATAGACAGTAGTCTCTTGCATTAGAATATCGTATTCTTTTTAACAGCCACAGAACTGTCTTTGAAATGTTTCCTATATTAGTGTATCTATAATCTTGATAACTAAGGCTTTCTCTGAATGATTTAGAAGAATTTTGTCTATCATCTTCAAATCTGACTGGCAACAGGCAGGCTTTTTTGGGAGGGGTTGGTAGAAGATGAAATATATGTGTTCTCTCTGTCCCACTCCACATCAAGCAGCTGAGAAAGGATTCACTTATCATTGCTACTTAAGGAGAAGATTTTTGTGAAATTCCTGAACAGGAGCAGGTCTCCACTCCTGACTTAAATTACCGATTTCCATCTGTTCCCCAGAATACCACAACTGGGATAACAGTAACTCACATGGACTCAATGCACAAGTAATCTCAAAACTGGACAGACTATGCTGATTTTCCCCAGACAATTGAAAAGGCTCATGTCTGACTTGCTGCTTGCAATTTAGGGTCTAGAAATTATTTTTGTTCCTTTCAGCACAGTTGATGATATAGGAAAATTACTTGATTAAAGAGCAGCTATTACCTGAATTGTAGCAATGGAGTGAAATTAAGTACTATCAGGATCTTTCACCTTCATCCGTTAACACTCCATAGAAACACTCAACACTTCATAGAAAAATTCTTGAAGCATAAGCTGATGATAAAGTCTCTGGGGTATTTATTTCTATTATTTCTTTGTTGTTGTTGATGACTGTCTCACAATCAGATAGTCAAATGTTCAGCTAGGAAAAGAACAAGCAATATACACATCAAACACAGAACTTCACTGCTCGTCTGACATCATCACATGGTAGGAGCAGTATTAATCTCCTCATTTTGATTGTGATGCAGATGTCATGAAAATTACACAATATATCTTTTTTTCCATTACTATTTTCTATGTTTAAAACAGGTTTCTATTATTAATATTATTAATAATATTAATATTAATTATTTATTTATTCTGACCCATAGAGAAAAGGTAGTAGTAGTAGTAATACAGCTATCCCACAACTCCAGCAATGTCATTCCAGAATTTTTTGAAGGTGCTGTCTTTTCTTGGCACTTCTCAGAAAACTGCTGAGGAGAATTGCTCATTTACTAATGTGACTCAAAGTTACTGTCACTCCAAATCAACATAGACATTTAATGAAAATGGGCTCTTAAGTAATACAATAGATGCTGTCAAAGCAGTGATCAGAAAGAGAGGAAAGGGAGTGAACTGGGTAACATGAGCTGTTAGAAATTTCAGCTGTGTTTTGCTAGGCTGTCTGACAGAAGATGAGATCTGTCCTGCTGAATAACTTCTTTCACCAGCTTCAGCTACCTGAAAATTTCTTTACTTTTTTTTCAGCGGCCACATACCAGCTAATAAGATGAAAGGTTTCATCCTTGTTAAAATGAGTTAAAATAAAGAAGATAATTAAAATGAACCAAAACATACAGAATTATCAGGTGGGCCTGTTCATCTTTTTTCCATTTTTGAGATATCACTCAGTTGTCCACTTATACATATCAAATACTATTTGAGCGCACCCTGCATGTCTCCAGATGCTGACACAGAGGATGCAGGTTTCCCACAGAACCTAATTCATATCTGTCAACCCATATCTTGGTTATCCTTGGGTACCCTAAATGGCATTAAGGGCCTATGTGAACCAAATAGATCAAGCCACTATATGCAGATGAGTTGAATTCCATGCACTGAGACATACTGACATGTGAAGAATGGACATAGTTTAGCACATGTTCTGTTCAGCTGCATCCTAACTTCATGTCCTGCCATATGATAGATCTAGGACAGATCACTGTCAGCCTTTAAGATAAGGCCAGGGCTAGCTTTTGAAATGCCAGGCAAGGAAATAAAATTTTCTTTATTAATCTCTTACTGCTGTTATTTCATTACTACTTCAACTGTTTGATAATCTGAATAAACCTTAATCTTTGCATGGCTCCTTAATGGTTTTCCCCAAAATTTTTCTAGTAGTTTGTGAAATTTCAAAATAATAAAAAAGAAATAATTTTATTTAAAGGAGGAGAACCAAGACATAAAATACCTAATGTATAAATAACATTAGTCTCACCTTAAGCTAAACTTTTATTATTTCATTCTAAGACTTGCAAAAGGTCTAGATAAAGCAAGTATAACCAATCAATAGAGTTGCTACCTCATTTCTCTATACTTTTGTGCTCTTGTTTTTATTAACCAAATTCCACACACCTTTGTCTCTTCTACAATGCTTGGGACATGTTATGCTTCAGGTACCACTGAAAACATATTAAAAGCAAAGAAATGTCTTTGAAAGTAATGCTCACACTATGTATTTAAAGGCTGACCATTACATCAGAAGTTCTAGCCTTCATGTGAAATACTGCAGAAGCAATCCCATCTCACAGTCTCTTTGCACAGTAGTTGTTGGACAGTTCTAAGCGATACCATCTTTATTCAAGCAAATCAGTATTGTGAAAAAATACGCACATGTCTCACTACACACTAAAAATTCTGCTCTCAGATTCTGTTTCCTGAAGATGTAGACTCTCATTCTGAAAATCTTATATAAATTTAAAACTTCTATTTATTTCAGTGGATGCCTTCACTGTGTAAACACAAACATATATTTAAAATTTTACAGACGTGTGCCACTACTGTGTATTCAATGTTGTATACGAAGTCCACAGATAAGAAAGTTTAATATGTTGAAATATTTCTTGGTTTGCAAATAGAAACTCTAGAGATATCCTTGAAAAATCTAAAATCTGGCACTGTATGAAACATCCATTTATTTTATTCCTTAATAACTTATGATTTTAAACACAGACCATGAAATTACAATTACTGTTTTATGTCATTGCTATAGGAGGAAGAATAGGCTTGCCTTAGAAACCTGGGGAGGTTATTTGTTTGCCTTCTTTCTGGGTTTAATGTCACTATTCCTTAGCTGTTGAATTCAAGAATAAATGAAAACATTTTTAGATGTCCCTCTCTGCCTCTTTTCATAGCATTTTCTTCCAGAACAAAGTATATTATGTAAGGTATTATATGAATTATATTTTTCAGTTTGGTTTTACTATGATATCCTATAGTGATGGGGCAGTGCAGCATATGAGGTGCAACCAGAATCAGCTTTATTCAAAAAGACCATGCTTTATATACTCAGTGCTCAAAGAAAAACTTCTGTTAAAACTTTTCCATTCACTGTGCTGCAGGTACTGCTCATGTGACTGCCCTCCAATCACAGGGCTGATCTCTTGCTGTTCATGCTTCTAACTTCACTTCATCATTGCTGAGGTTCAGCTCATGTGACCTAAGTGACTGCTATTCCTTCTTCCCCACAAGGCAGGCTTTCTTAACTGATGTAAAAGCAAAAGGTTCATTGCATAAAATTAAAATACTAAAGGAAAACAATTTTTCAGGAGATTAATAACTTGAGATGATGAAACTTCTAATCTTAGGCTACTACTGAAACTTGAACATTTAAAGCAATGAAAAAAAACCCCAGAATTAGAAGGTTGACAATTAGAGCTTGGTCACCCGGCTAAAAAGAAAGTCTCTTCTGGGTCTTCATCAAAGCATTTTGCTCACTTTAAAATAAAAAACCTTAAGTAATTTACCTAATTCTCTAATTGTTTTACATGAAAATCAAGGTATTATTTTTTCTTTTACTCTTTCATTTCTTTTTTCTATTTCAATTTTTTTTATTTAATTATTTTCATTTTTTCAAATTTCATTTTTTCAATTCCATTTTTTTCATTTTTTCATTAATTTGTTTCATTTCTATTGGTAACTGCTTTCTGATCTTTCACTTGAGTACAATCCAAATTCAGGAACACTTCTGGCTGACCAGCACTGCCTGTTTCAATGAATACTTCACCCACCAAAACTTCATTGGGTTTAAATAAGTAATGCTAGTATATTTCTAAAAGAAGTCTTGTATGCTAGGGCTGAAGAAATTTCTCTTCAAAACACTGAGGTCTAATATAGAAACTAAGTATCACAAATCTGTTGATTAAAACATTACTTTATCTTTCCTTTGAAAAATATAGCTCAGACCACTGTGTATATAGATATTGTTAGCAAAGTTTTTTTCACTCAAATTGCCATAATTAATTTTGTGACTATTTTTATCACAGTAATAGAGTGAGATGATTTTCCGCCTTTATTCAATCTGCTTAGAATTCAAGCAATCTATTTAGAAATTTAAAATAATAAAATAATTGAGATTTCAGGTTTTTTTCAAAAAAATATACAAACCAATTATTTGTATCAATGTTACGACTAAATTCATGATCAACACCGATGATCGATTTGTATCTGATACAAAATGCTCAGGGAAGAGATGATGAGGAAGAGGTTTGAACACAGTATTTTCCATCACATTCTAACTTCCTAGAAAATCTGTCTCACACATAGATAATTGATGTTCATCTTTGCAGGTGATAAAATATCTTCCAGCCTCTCTAAGGTTGTATGCATAATTGAAACTGAAGACTCTACTTAGCTTCATGGCAATCTTATCAGGAGCAAGAAGAGGGAGCTATGAACTGTAAGGAGAAAAAAAAAAAAAAAAAAGAATGAAAAGCATGGTTCTCAAGTTCGAAAAGCATGTACTTTCCTTTTTTTCAGAAAATGTAAATACTTCAGGCAGCATTAGTATTCATACTGCATTTTTTTTCTGGGTTTTCTGGATGGAATTCTTTCCCCTGTCCCAAATATATTTGCATTCCTGTCAAAATCCTAAAAAAATCTCACTGTGAATTTATGAAGAATACAGCAAGTCTTTTATATCAATTCAGTCCACAGATCCTGACATCACAAATATCTTACTCCTTTTGCTTGTATTCCTGTCCCTTTTCCCCCTATTTTCCAGCAATGATTTATAAAGATATTATTGTTTCTTCATTTAAATCCCTACTTTTCCATCTCACTTACTTCTGCTACAATACCTACAAATTTTTAATCCTTAAAAAATATTAAAAACAATAAAACTAAAATGCCTTTTCCAGAACATATATTAGTTTTTTATCTGGTTTATGGTTTGTAATTTTCAACGTGTTTGGATGAAACTCATCCTCTTTCATTTTTTTTCACAGCAGGACATTCTGACTGAGTAGGTTTCATTTTTGGCTGATTCTCTTTAATCTTTCTCCAGTTGCCCCTCATATCTTCCACTCTGTGATATATTGTATATTCATAATCCTTAGTAGTTAACATATCCCTTTTACATTCCATAATACCCCTGGGACTTTGATCTTATGTATTATTCAACAGTGTTAGAGGGCACACAGAGAAGTAACTATTCTTTGCTGTCAAAAAAATGTAAAAAAAAATTTTGTATCTGACACTGTAGAAAACAGATATTAGCAAGGTCCTTGAAATCAGCAGCCTGCTACTTAGTAGGTGATGATTTACTTCAGAAGATTCCACTTCCAAGAGGTTAAAAATTAAGGCTTTTGGAAAAGGAATTAGGTCAGAAAATACCCAAAATCATTAATTAAATAGTTTGTCAATTTTGAAAAGTAACTTTAAAAGGAATGGTGCTGGCAAAGTCTTAGATGGCTGGTGTAGCTATATATGTATCATTGAATGGCCCCATAGCAACATGGCAACAGCTGTCAAAAAGCCTTCAAATCAGACTGCAAGAGTAAGGCCTTAGTATGCACTGAATTATCTCTTCCCTTTGCTTACCCAGAGTTGAGCCTGATGTCAGTTTTATGCTGGAATAATCTTGTGATATCTCACTGGACAAAGATTTTTCAGTCTCAGAAATGTTATAAAACTAAATTATCCATTTGTTTCTACATCACTAATGCTCCAGGACATTAGTCAAACACATATGGCTCAACTGCACATTTTACTACTGTTTGGAATGGTAATTATGATCCCATAAAAACGCTCTCTTGAATCTGGCATACTGGCTTGTCACCCATAGACTGCAATCCATTTTTCTCATGTTACAGATCAGCTGATTTGAGCTGACATAGCATGAAGACAAAAAATATGTACCCTTTCATAAATAAAACAATTTAAAAAAAATCATATATACTCTGTTTCATTCTTTCTGCTTGCTAACTCGATCAGTGATTCAGATTCTATTCTTCACTTTTTAGTGAATATTTCTTGCTCTGGAGTTCATATCTATTCTCTGTAGACTTTCACTTTGCAATGAACTTCAGTGGACTTGACTCCATCATCAGTTGCTGGCTTTCCCTTGCTACAATGGCGTTTTCTCATGGCAGAAGTCTTTCCATGTTAGAGCATTACAGCTGGGGCTGTGAAGGGAAGGCTGGGATGCACTACTGCAAAACCAAAAGTGAAGCATCTGTGCTCTGGGAGTGTGCACCCTCTTGAAGCAGGTGAATAAAATGAAAAGGAATTAGAATCCTAGGTGAGGATCTATCATAGCCAGAATGACAAGCACTGGGACACCAGGAAAAAAAAAAAACCAAACAGAGACTTACATCAGGGAATCTATTCCTGAGATGAACTAAGATTTCTAAGTCGAAACTATAAACAGACAGTGCCATGAGGATAGAATTTGAATTTTACTACAACAAACAGGAATATATCATAATTAGCAGTATCTGGTAGCAGGATCATAATTTCTCTTAAGTAGTTTCCCCTAGATTTTTAATAGATTCTAATTTAGATTAAATTTTTAGAGTATTGTTTCTGTAAGTTAAACTGACTACAGATTTTTACATTCAAATCTGTATATAACAATATAACATTTCAAAGGTTAAATTTGTCTTTAGAGAACTGCTGTAAGACTTAATTTGAGTAAGTATTGAAAAAAAAAAAAACCCTTAATAAAAAATATAGGATGAAAATAATTTTCCAGACTTCAAATTTTCCATGTTTACTATTCTGGGGGAGGTTCTATAAGAAAAAAATTGTTGGTCTTTATTTCTTGCTTTGTTTTGTTTCTTTTTACAGTAGGAACACGATGTATTAAGGCTTTATTCAGCAGTGAATATTAAAAAAAGAACTACTTTGAAAACCTCAGTTGTAACTCCCTAAACCACCTGTAAAGATATTTAAAGAAATATAAGGTCTGTTATTTATTTCTCCTCAATAGAAAACCACATTTTCTCCAGTTTTAATATCATGGACATAAAAAAAAAAAAAAAAAAAAAAAAAGTGGAGCTGTCTTCAAGAAAACCAAACTGCTTCCTATCTGGAATTAAACCAGGTTGAAATGGATACATTCCCATAACCTGACCATCTTTGGAATGCTAAAGATGATCATGCCCCTTTTCCTTTTGCAAGCTTGTATTACATTTATAGTGTATCTTTAAATTTGAATTTCTAGAAAATTAGTTATGAAATACCTTTTATAAATTCCATAAATTACCTTTATCTAGGAAAGATATTGCCTAGTATAAGGCAATAAGTTTAGTTTAATTTAGTTTGTAGATATAAGTGAAGAAAAATCCTTTAAAATATCTTCAGCCATGTATAAATTCCTATGTTATGCAATTAAGATACAACATCCTATTTTTACAATATTTAAAAAAATACTGCTATATTTGCACATAAAAATAAATATGGTCCAAAATTAAAAGGAATATTTTTCCTGGAGTTAATTGTCCTTTGAACTAATCTTTGATTATCTCTCCAAATTAAAACAAACAAACAAATAAATAAATAATCGTGCTCATTTATATAAGAATCACTTATTCCCTTTTTTGTTTAAATATGTCTAACTACTGAATGTCACAACTTAAATTTTGCAAGTCACATATCTCATTTTGAAGCACCAAGTAAATACACATAACAATGAACAGCTACTAGGATGCTGAGAAACAGATTTTCCATTTAGTAGACCAAACGCTTATAAGTGGGCTAAAAAAAAACAGTGAATAAATTAGTCCATTTGAGCATTAAGTAGGGTTTGTAGAGAATATTAAATCAAAAATATCATTTAAATATATATCTGTGAGTTGCTTGATTTTTGCTTACTTTGCAGTGTTGTAACAATTACTTCCTCTGCCAACTACATCCACACTAAATTTTGATATTTTTTTTTAAGTCCTCTACAGACAATAGCAGGTGGAAGGTGACCATTTCCTAGCATCTCCAGGTGCTGGTAGGGAGCATTCAATGTGAAGAGTTTGTTTATTTGTGTGGGTGGTTTAGTGGCTCAAGGGAGAATGAAAAATGGGGAGGCTCTGTGTGTTCCTTTTATATTTCATTTAAAAATTAATAACACTTACAGATATTAAGGAGGAAGCTTAATGAAATTCATCAAAGCAGAACAATAATTGTGTGTGAATCTATGTATGAATATGTATATAGACACATGCATATTTAAAAATGCGTATATGTAAACACACTTGCAGTCTCACACACACACGCACACGCACACAGATTCTTAGTTTAATTAAACTTGCTCCTCTGTTTCCTGAGCTTGCTTGACAGTCATCAATCATTCTAAAAGAATTGAGTTTAATCACAGTTAAAAGTAAAAATGCCACTGATATGGTAGATAGTCTTATAATTGTGCATGTAAGGAAGCACTAAGAACTTCATGTGACCTTTAATGAAGTCTATATCAAGACAGGTAAATATACACTATACTCTTAACTTCTGTATGTATTATACATCTGCTTTTGCAATAGTGTGTTCTTTTTCAAAGAAAATTCATATTGTTAGCAAAAGGATTGTGAAATGCTAGAGAAACTCTAATACCAGTCCTACAGTGATAGAAGGTATAATTGTCACATGCAATACAGGACAAATATTTTCATAATTTTAAAATAATTTTTACATTTATTGCTATTTATTATTTCATTTATTAATTTTATTTTATGTGAGAGAAAAATAATATATTCTGAACAAATAATATACTCAGGATTTCTCAGCATTCTCAGTGTCTTTAAAATTCTGGCAAAGTTATTTTGTTCTGTATGTTTTTGCTTTTCAGATCAAGAAAAGCTTTTTAGATCAGGTTTAATTCCACCTGTCTTTTAAATGCTGTCTAAATTTTTTTTTTTCTTTTTAATTTTTTTCTTTCTCTTCTATTCAGAAAATATAATTTCACTCAAAGTGTGAACTTCAACCCAAACCCACTAATTTCCCTCGTATCACTTTATAGTCATTTGCAAGAGACAGGCAACTCCAAAAGGTAATTCAGAACAAGAGCCTACCTTTAGATTTTTTTTACATTACTTCTCAAACAGCCTCTTTCCACATACTATGGAGACAGTTCTATGAAATCAACTTCTACAGGATAAAATTAGCTTTTTTGAATCCATCCTTTATCTCTGCTCCCCTGGTTTCACCTGTGTTTTTTTTTCTTCTTTCAGTTCCTTTCTCCTGTGAGTTCTCTTCTACGGTAGGTCAGGTTAAATTCCACCTGTCCTTTAAAAGCCATCTGAAACTTTCAGTATCCTCCTCTGCTACTCATGAAATTTTAAATCAAGGAAAGCTAAAAAAGTACTTCAAACAGCCCTCCTCTTTCTGTCTCTACTTGCAGAGATGTGGGAGAACTGAAGTTGCTCCCTACTCCTCTGATATCTGATAACTAGAAGAAGGAACATAGCAAATGGCTTTTTTTTTTTTCCTTTAAAAAAAAAAAATTGAAATATTTCTTTGGGAACATAGAAGGTCAGTGTCTGTCAGCCTGATTTTTACTGATGTAGTGAGAAATATTAGATTTCTAGCTTACTTAGGCATAATTATTTTCTTAGCAGGTAACTTGGTTTGAACCTCTTTCCTTTGGTTCTGGGTCTCCTAAATCATTAAGCTTTGTTAATTGTCCTCTGAGGTTCTCTTACTTGCCTGATTTCAAAAAGTGTCATAAAAAAATACTCCATGTTTAAGTAGTGGGAGAAAAGGGGAACTGAAAACACAAGAGTGTTTCTGGGATACTTGGAATATTTTCCTAACTTCAAGTTTATATTCCAATGGGAGCTGATCACTCCACTGGAGACCAGCCTGTGCAGGTGATCAAACTGCTCACACTTAACCCCCTCTCAACCAGTCCATAGCACTTGGCCCTGAGTTTGAGTTCCCCATGGTTCCAGAAGTATGCTTGTTTTTCTATTTCATGGTATCTGAAACAGTAGCATTGTGTAACCAGAGTGGTGACCATAAGAGTGGTGTTTCTCTAAGTTGAAAAGAGCAGTGTGACAACTTATGGGAGTATCTGGATGTTCAAAGTCTTCTATAACTGTGCACAACAGCTGAGAAGGTTGGATGGAGGCAAGTCCCAGTTAAGGCCCATCCATATTTCAGAATGGGATCTGCCCCCAGGGTAGACCATTCACAGAACCAAGAATATACTTGAGAGGAAAAATGCTGACTGACTTCAAAGGAATGAACTCACATTTATATAGTGTAGATGTTGAGGGTACCAACCCAGGAATAAACTAGAGAGCTGTTAATTAGCAGTGTGAAATACCTGGAAAAAAGGAAAAATAAAAACTTGTATACAATAAGAAAGATAAAAGGTACAAATAGAGCAAGAGATCTTGAGTTCTGAAGAGTTCTGAAAACAATGGAAAACTTTAAAGAAGTTACACAAAACTAAATGTTAAGCAGTTGAGAGTATCCCATCAAATACTTTATTTTTTCCCATGTAATTTATCTCAGACTAGACTGAAAACCTTTGGGAATGATTCTTTATTTATTTTAGAAACATTTGTGAAAGAGGAACATAGAGAAATGTGTTTAGTTTGAATAACAGAGGAATGCTAAAAGAATTTCATTCTGACACTTTAGGAAGCTGTGTTGTTCAGTCCTTTTTGGTTCTTGTTACTCTATTTTTTTTTAAGTTCATATTTCACAATTTATGTTGCTACTTCTACTTATTTAAAATTCAGATTGTAAATAAATAGTTTATTTCTACATAATAAAAATGCAATGTAGTAGAAATATTTTATTTTTTTCCAAAAGGGTTATATGCAGGAACCGTAGTTAATTTCATTAATTTATTTTAGTTCAACAGTCTTGCAGAAACTAATATTCCCTTTTTATTGCAAAAGAATAAAGGTACGTTTTGCAAATTCTGAAGCTCAGTTGGATTTTTTAAAAGACAGGTTAAAAAAAACCAACAACCAAAAAAACCCATGGAGTGGCTATTCCAAGTCTAAATTATTTTCTTAGGACAATGTTTCACTTCAGAATTGCTAAATCTTCTGAGATATGGAGAATTTCAGCCACCCAGTTTCACTTCATTTTTCTGAAGTTAATTTGATATATATAATCTTTCTGCCTTTGTAGTGTGAATTTAAAAGATTTAACACAAGTGGAAAATCATTTAAATAACATGAAAAAAATCGATTTTCTGATTCTTGTTCTTCATGCATAATCACAAACAACAGTTAGACAATATAAACACACATAAACATATTTAAATCACAACGGGTATATAAATGTGTATATAAGATTCCCAACAACAATATAGTCTAATACAGACCCAATGTTTACTGGATACAGTGCTGCCACCTTTTGGTTGTATTCCTTGCTGCTACATATAGGTAATCACATTACAAATATTTTGTCTTAAAAACTTCATTTTATTCAAAATTTAAACATGTTAAATAAAATATGGGATTTTAGGAGTGTGTGTTCAGTTCTGTGAAAGTCTTCCAGGATTTCTAGAGCAAAAGGTTCCAGTTTATCTGAATGTTGCTTGTGTACCATTGTATGTGCACCATTTTCTAAGTTAGCCAAAGCCTGTATGTGAGGACTGGGTCTACATATCTGATGATTTGGCTTCCCATAAAGCTGACTTACTCAACATATATTTCAAAAGTGATCACATTAGCTGATGTATTTTCTTTCACTATTTCTCCATTTGAACATCTAGACCTTAGGGGACGGTAGATCTTGTGAACTGCCTTGACCTAAGCTGCTGCTTCTGTAGATCCCTCAGAACCCTAGAGCAACTGCACATCATTCAGGCTCCTGCTCGATGGTCAGGTTTAGAGCTAATCAAAACACTTTACATGTAAACCTCTATCTGCTCACTTTATATTTAAACCTCTATATGATAGCTTGGGACCTATTATCTTCAAAGTTGTATACAGGCAGAAATATTCACCCAAAAGAAATATGGCTGAAGGAAGCAAAAGATTAAATGAAAACTATGGGGTTTAATGTTACATGAATTTGTATTGTCTGCAGTTGGTGCGATTGTAAAATAAATCCAATGTGTAGTGACATGTAAAATCTTAGAAGTTACTGAAATTATGTAGTCTACACATCTAAATGTAGGTGTCTATATGTGAGCTGCATACCTAAGCTCCTGTTACAGCCAGTGCAAACCTTGAACTTGACTCAGTTGCCCAAGCAGTGACATCTATTGCATGATCAGGCACAAAAATATCTATATAGAACTGGCATATATGACATAAGATTTTGGAAACAGTCATGCTTTCTGTAATGCATGATTAAGGTAAAAGGATACGTGTATGCCAGGGCATCATAAATGCCACGGGGCATTTATGTTCAGGTTTGTCCTTAGGCATTATACATAATGTAAAAGCATGAGTGTAGGTGTCTACTTCTGTACCTGATCCCACCTCATATTTCCTGTGGAATTTAAAGTCTGTTCTTATGCAAATTTCTATACATATATGTAGATCCAAGTGTTATCCAAAAGGTTGTTTGGGGAAAAAAAAGAACACACATTGTCTTCTTACAATCATAGCAATCTAATCAAGATACAACAAATAGTTGTTGCTAATTCAATTACAACAATGTAAAGGTATGTGGAAGGAGGAGTGGCTGGAGGAGGCAGCCACACTCTTAACAGAATTTAATGAACAATGTAACACAAACATCCCAGAGTAATGGAAGGAAGACTCACTAATACATTTACAACTGTCATAAACAAAATTCTTTCAATTTCTAACCCTTTTATTTGGTGTTACACACACCCAATGTCCAGAGGGCAACCACTCCCAAGGTTGAGCAAAATAAGGTTGTGTGGGGTTGCAGTGGAGTCACATCAGCACCCCACAATAAATTGCCAGGAGAATTGTGGTGCTCAGGAGATCACTTGGTGCTCTCTGTATGGGTTCAAAGAAAGAGCAAAATTCTGTATTGCCACAACATAACATTGAATAAAGGACTGAAATTGCAAAAGCAACATATTAAGTAACACTCAAAACTACTAATTCTTAGAATGGAAGTCTATTATAATCATTGTGAGATGAGACATATAAAAGAGCTATAATCCAACAAAGCAATGTAATAGAAAGAAATCATGATTCAGGATAATTGCCTCTCCAGAGTAAGAAATGCACTATCTGCAATACAAAGTGCTAGAAATTAATACCCAATTCATAAAAAAATAAAGCATATTATTTAAATAAAAGGAACTGTTTCAGGTGAGAATCCTGCAACACCACAGACAGAATATAAGTTTAGCTAAACAAGCTGGAATCAGGTACTTCATTCAAGTGCACAGTGTATGTAGTAACATTAATGATTTTTACTGTATTTCAATTTCATTTCTTGAGTATTGGTTTTCTTCAGACTAATTTTACACTTATATTCAAGTTACTCTGTGTTTCTCTGTGTTAAAATCTTCAAGATTCTTATAGAAAAGATAGATTAGCAGTTTTAATACAGTCTTTCTACAAAAGACATTTTGCTGACTTCAGAAAATCTGTAGAGAATACCACTTACAACATGATCTTTACCATTCAAAGAAGTTAGTTATATTGAGGTTTCCCATGCTATTTGCAGGAAGTGTTACGAACTTGATGCAGTATATACACCTGAATTTTATTGACATCATATTATTTGGGATTCTGAAATGTCTTTTTAAGACAAATCTCTCCTCATGACCTGCTTAGTTACTAAAAGTTGTAATTATGGTTTTATTTCTACATATAGTTTAAAGTGCACCAATACTTGGTAATTAAGAACCAATTTGACTCAAACTGTCTTCTAGATTGGGTGTTACAACCTAGAGTCTTTTGAATTTCTTCTTTTGCTTGAACTGGTCTTTTCCAAAGATTAGACTGTGTTGCTCTACTCCAGAATTCTGGTCAAGACAGGGAAAATGAAGTTTTGTGTCAAGGTTATGGCCTTAACAACATTTAAAACAGACTGCTTTGCTACTGCAGGGAGAGTGAAAGCCCTTAACACATTTTGGCCCCCCAGGGGACTGTCACATTATGATCTGTTGTGCTGTCTCCCTGCCATCTGAAGAACCAGATCTTGAAGTCATGACAGGTTCTTCTAACTGGCACTCAGAGAAGGTGTCCTTTGACATGGAAGATATTTTGGTATTTTTTTACAATTGTATAATCATTCCTGCTGTGCTATCTGTGCAATAAAAGTGTCTTCAAAAGATGTGTCCCATTATACTTTTCTCACAGAAACATCAATCAGCTATGAACAAATCAGCACATAAAAATAATGGAGCCAAATGAAATCAATCCCTAAGAAAAGCTTCCTGGTTTAATTGGTCATCTTATTATAAAATTCTCTGTGATCTATTTCAAGCCTGTGAACACTGATAGATACGCAACCCTTACAGAGATTCATTGGTGGATTATTCTAAAAATTAATAAATAATATAAATAAAGTGTGTACTTGTATTTGATAATTGTCAATTTTATTTTGAACATGCATTTTTAAAAATACATTAACAAGAGACCAATGGAAAGAGGAGCTAATATATTTTATTCCCAGCAGTGAATATATTTAATATGGTATTGATATGGTTGTAAAATCTTGGTGCAATCAAAAAATCCTGGTAAAAGTCTTGCATGAAAAGTAATCACAACAGAAATAAGAAGGGGCTTTGGTTTCAAATAAGGATTCTGCTTCAGGAAGATAAACTATTGTGAATTTTGTTGAGAAGCTTCTGCTTTGGAGAGATTTCAAAGCTAGATTAATAAGAAAAAAAAAAACTGTCAGAGACTGAGGACTGCAAAACAGGGCAGATTTTATGCATGGCACACTGCTGGTTACCTATGCACAGGTAGTGCATGATTGTCAGGTCACACAACCATTTCAGAAAAGAGCATATGCATCAGTCACAAGCAAAAGTGAATAAATCTGATATTTTAATAAGTAAAAAGAGAAAGTAAGACTTAAGAATAGTTTTGGGGTTTTTTTTCCAAATTATGTAAAGTTCATTAGCTACCAAAAAGTTCTGTTCCAGATTTAATACTTTGATAAATAGAAAGAGAAGCAATCTTTGAAACAATAGATATTAGATATTCTCTCTTAAAAATATTATTCACTGGTAAACTAACTTCACTAGTAGATTTGTTGATCAAACATTTAATGCATTTTACTGGGCAGCAACATAATCCTTACATATTGTGTTTTTTAAACCTTTTCATACAAACTCCATGTAAGTAATTCTGATTCATTCTAATATTATAACAAATATTATTTTGGAGATGTTTTGTATTGTTTTAACCTTCCATTCTATTAAGAATGTACAGTTCCTTATAAAAAAATAATTTAATGAGGGAATGTAATAAGTCGTCTTTCACTTTTGGAGTTTTGGCACTAAGTCATTCAAATGAACTGAGATTTTTGGACTGACTAATTTCTTGCAAGTGCTAGTCTTCCACTAAGAAACCCTGTACGATGCAAGTCATCATAACTGCCATGTTTTATTTGGGTAACACCTGGAATAGATAAAGAAGTCTTTTGCAGCGCAAAACAAGGTAATTTGACAGAACACGATGGAAAGATTTCAAAAAGCTTCCTGAACAAGTGGGTTTTCACCTGCCATCTTATTTGAAGGCCCAAGCTTGTGGGAAAACAGGGAAATTAACTACATTATATGATGTTACTTATGCACAAATTAATTTTAGGATTAAACTCTTTGTTAAGAAAAATCTACCAGCTTGCTTTTGTATGGTGAATGTGTATGTGAGAAAGTACTCATAAATAATTGGATAAAGAGCAAGGATGAAGATACTGAAAGACTTGACAGACAATGTTCTAAAAAAATCTTATTGCTACAAGTTGCTTTCTCTCACAGCTGCCCATTTCACTCCTAATTATTAGCTTATAGAAAAATCATCTTATCTACCTGCTCTCCTTGTAGGCTGCTGGCTGTTGTCTTCCTGCTCAGTGTCCCACTTTCTATTTTTAGGCTTGGTTGTTCTCCTTTCTCTTTCATTGTCTCCCAGTTTAACCCACCCTTCCTCTCCATGGGAGTAGACTCCCACGCATGTGCTCAAAAGGTCATATGTACATTATTCTACAGGCTGGAGCTTAGATCTGTGAAGAACAGGGGATCAGACAAAGAAGGAAACCTGAAGTCAAGTATTTGCAAGTGGATAATGAAATTACTGACTTTTGTACAGAAAGAAGGATCTTTCTCCTTCTTGACTGTATTTTTTGATTCATAGCCTTTACTGTATATTAGTTGTTCCCATAGGAAATAATTAAAAAAAACCCCACATCTAATCTTTGAACATTTTAACAAGTTAAGGTGTAAGTCACATCTCTCTCCTCAAGTCTGCGAAAAAGCCTGAGAGTGTGATTAAGACTATCTTCTGGTCTGATGCTGAAGGCTGTGGCCCTGTTCTTCTTCCCCTCACATCCAGCCATGCATTCCTGTTCCCCTGCTGATTTTCCTCCCTGAACTGGGTCCTTGTGTTATCAGTTTGCCAGTCTAATACAAGGGGAGTACAGTGCTGAATGTTGAAGAAAGGGAGACCAGGGCAATCCCTGTGATTGGCAGCTAGCCATAAGATTCCTTATATTGTACTTTCAACCCTGAGCCATTGTTTAGGGACAGGTAACATTGTGATCTCAGTTGCAGGTGTCCCACCTTACATAAGATAACAAAAGTGATTGGCCCACTCTACAGTTACTGTGATTCCTTAGCCCTAAATTAGGAAGAGTATCCTGCTTGGGTCCTGGTTACATGACTATTTAAACCTTTCCTACTTAGATTTCTATGGACATTTGATCCTGTAGTGGAAGGATGGTTTTGTTTTATTTTATTTTTCCCCCATAAATTTTATACCAATATTCATGTCCTACTGAGTATATTGGACTTTTTATAACATATTTAAGATATATTTTGGCACAGTATATACATTAATAATTTAGTTCTGTTTTCTCTGTGTTGTCACTTTTAAAGTTCTACTCATTTGTTAACCTTAAAGAAATTGGAGATAATGATGGGAATAACAGAGAAACTTTCATTCTTTACAGTACATAATAGCAAAAAACTAATTTAAGATAGACACAAAGTTCTACCGTTAAAGGAAATCTATGGTCTTGATGTAGATTTTAGTATGGAACAGCTCAAGATACTAGATTCTCACTAATTAATGAGTATTTCCAAGGACTAGGTTAGAAAAGCCTAGGGGGTGTCTCTTCTGATTCTCTTGGGATTGTCTCTGAGTTTGATAATATTTACAGTAGACTTGCGCATTTGGCCTACCAGATGTTGATACTTGATTGAGCCACAAAAGCTTAAGCACAGGTAACACCTGCTGGTGTCCTTGTGTATATTGTCTGGTTGCATGATTAGGATTAGTCAACATAAATAAATGATTCAGAGGGAATTAGTAAATCCAGAGAAGCTACTAGGAATTATTTCTAGGGATTTTACACATGTATTATATTGCAAGTGCACTGGGACTTCAAATACCTTTGTTATACAAATGAAAAAAGGAGATGGAAACGAGGTCCCTTTTCTGTATGCATATTTCAGAAAAACTTGAAGGAAATTGTTAGCATAAAACTCTAACTTTATTGCAAAGTCTCTTGGATTCACTGATTTCCTCCCCAAAATCATTATTTCTTTCAGTCAGATTTCATCACAGTACTGTTTGCATCCATTTAGACATATATAACTCTTTGTTTGTTGATGGGTTTAAAAAACAAAACAAAACAAAATTATTCTATGAGAAATAAGAAAAGCTATTAAGCTTTAGTAAATTATTATTTGTATGTAACTTTTTTCATGTAATTTCACAATGGATATGTTTTTTAATTTTTCCCCTAGTTCCTACAAAATTAGATATAAGAATAAAAATAAATACCATACAGTCAGTGTATACTTACAGAGGACACAGAAAACCAAAAACATTCAAAAGGTAGCAATATTTTGTTATGGATCACTGTGGACATTTTGAAATCCAGCTCTGAGGGGAAAAAAAACAAACTCAAAAAACCAGTGCCACTAAGAAGTAGTTTTTAGAAAACACTGATTTTTAAAAGGATTTCCAGTTATTTAATGGAAAAAAAAAAAAAAGCGCATTTTAATCAGGATTAGCAAATGTGTACCATTTGTATAATTGCTTCTCTCAATAGACAGCAAAGTCAGCATTTTCTTGGACATGAGAGTTAGGACTTCTCTAAATATTTAGAACATAGAAATCTAGGTCTGAGTTAGTTAGTCAATACCATTTTACATTATTGGTAGAAAAAGATCTGCTATTTGGTCATGATTCACCTGACCTATTTTAGACACCTTCATCTTTAAAATTACATGAATCATACCCTAGAAGACAACTAAACATCTACCCCATATGTCTAGAGACCTCAGAAATCCTTACTTGTCTGTGCATGGACAGCTAACTGAATCAGGTGTCTACATCTGAGCAGAATAAAGTCTCCCAGATAATTTGATCTTGATTGTTTTCGAACTCAAGTGAAAATAATGACATGCCTAAAGCTTAATTTATCCCAATCCTCTAGCTGTCTCCAAAAGTAGAGTCAAATGGGCACTCACTAATCCTTTCTAACTTGTTTTATTTTTAGTATAAAGAATTTTCTAGTTTCTCTCAGGAGCAACAGAGTTTGTAGCAAAAGTCAAAAGGGGTAGAGGAAAAGTAGACAAGACATAATTAAGGCTTACCTGCACCTCTGTAATGGTTCCTAGAGACTGCATTAGCAGTGGCATAAGTTCAACCAGTATTTACAAATGTTTTTCAAGCACCATGTGCAAGGTACTCTGTCCCGATCCTCAAGCCTTGATGTAGATCAACTATCTTCCTTTTGAAAAATTCCACAAATATTGGTGTAGGTTTTTTCCCAAAACTTTTCTCCTCATATATCCTACCCTTTCTCAGTCTTTTTCATGTTCTAACCATGATTATTAATGAGGTTTATTCATTGAAAAAGTAATTCCTTGTCTATTTTTAATTGTTGTTTTGTTTTTTTTTTCCCAAATATAAAGAAATACCCTGAAAGGAAAATGAAACAGAGTGGTTTTCATTTTCAAGGCATTAAGCAAAAAAATCTGGATGTACTGTGAAAGCTTTGCCAAATCCCTGACTTTGTGTGACTTACGCACACAACTTAGAGTAAAAATGTACAGACTTTGAAAACTGTAAACAACAGACTCTGTGGGCAGCTATAGAAGTCAGAGCTAGTCAGAAATAAAAAAAAAACCTGACAAGCTCATCTTAATCATCCTTATTTACTCCACTCAAAGAGACTTACCACTTAAAGGAGATCATGTGGGACAAATTACTTACCTAGAAAAAGATTCCTGCCTTTGTGGAAGTAGATGGCTATTAGTTATTTCTTTGGGCACCTACCGACTATTTTTCCTAATTGTATTCCTTTAGGAGGATCTCCAGAGTTTCTCTCCAGTCCCTCTCTAAACAAATGAGAAAAAAGTTCTTCTCCAAATGCTAGGATTTCTTTGCTTGGCAGGAAATTTGCAGCCTTTCCTTTTTTCATCTTTTGTCTCCAGAAGAATACCTGATAAAAAGATAGCTACGCACAAGCAGATAAAGCAGTCAAAAAGCAATCTTTCAAAAATAGAAGAGGCTGGACACATTTCTCCTGGATGACTAGATATTTTTGGCAGTTGTGTGTGCCCCTTTCACCCTTATGTAGAGGGAATCCTACCTTGCCACTGAAAGCTTTAGAAAGGAAACCAAAAGCATATGATAAGCTAGAAAATAACAGCCCACTTGATGAGCACTGTGGTTTTATTTTCAAGAACTTGGACAAAAGGAAATAAATTCACCAGAAGGGACAGTTACACATTACCAAAATCCTTCCTGTGCTCTGGATATTGCCAGAGAACTGAGATGAGTTTTGCATTCACAAATGAAACATGACACAACCTTGTTTTGCATGGGCTTGCTTTCTGTAATGGAAGTTTTACGCAGCTTGGCTTCATGAAGTAAAATGTTGATTGAAAATATTTGTGACAGTTGTGGGTAGTTAACAAAGTTGCTATTACACTACTTCAATAAAATGTTGCTACTTTAAATGCTAGGTACTAAATTGGTTGGAGTATACACAGCATTTGCTGACACTATACTGTCTATGTGTGAGCTCACATTTCATTAAATGAGTCACTTTTCCTGACTGACTGACACCTCGTTTACTCAGTACAGACAGTGGAGTTACTTACTGGATGAAAAAATAAAGCCAAAGGTGAACTTTTGTTCCTGTATTCCATGACGGTCAAAAATCTGTTTTACCTGTCAGAATTTGCAGAGGATGACAAACCCACTTAAAACTTGTTAAACCTTGTGAAAATTAGCAATTAAGAAACTATTCTCTGAGTGAAAAAAATATTGTTACAATATTTTTCGTGAAGTTTATGGGTGTGCTGATGAGTGTTAAAACTGTAGATTATGAGACACACTAGGTCTTATACCACAGCCATGTGAGAGTTTTCTTTTTATTTATTACAGTTTATTGGTGTCTCAAGGTATTTGAACCTGTGCTTACAATGGGGCAAGTCAAATAAAAATTAAAAAATTGATATTTCAATACAGTAAATTCACATTTATAAAATTATTTCCACAGTCTTTACTGTAGATTTCACCTTCATTAAATGAAAAACTTTGCAGATTTTCTTGCCTTTAGACATAATAGAGCTTTAATCTACTCCAGCTAAACATATTATGTTTATTAAATTATTGTTGTATATTTCCTAATGTCTTCTACACTAAGTATGTGTTAAGAAAATATCTATAATTCAATCACACAGATTGTGTAGGAGCAAAAAAGTTGAATAAGAGAATCTGATCTATTATATGAACCTTGTATGTCCAACACACAGGAGTTCTGTATGAAAGAAAACTTGTTTCTATCACTTTGTTTTCCTCCATTTCCTTTTTTCCTTTTTGGCTGAAAGAACTACAGAAGTTCCTAAAGGAAACTAAAGAATAAAGAATACAGCTGTATACTGGACAAGGTTAAAAATCTGCCTGGGGTGCAGTTAAAAGCAATTTAATATCCTTGTAGGTTAAACGTGCATAACTAATCTGACAGTGTTACAGACTGTGCCATAAAGTATGTATACTAGATGCAGACTGAGAGATAATGGTTTGGAATCCGTGACTGCCTGTCATGGAGCATATACTCATTCTAGGAAACTGGTTGTAACACACACACTCACACAAAAAAACTATAAACCATGTTAGCTACAAAATTTTAATAAAAAACCTGGGAGTCCAAGAAGACCTTTTTCTTTTTCCTTCCCATTATCCAAGCTTCCCTGAAGGTAAATAAATAAATAAAAGTAGAAAATGCAATTAAAGGCTACTTACTCTGAAATCAGAAGGTATTTTTTATTTCATACAACTGCAAAATGAAAATTGAAGTTCTGATTTATGTTCATTTTAGAGATCCGATAACTCAAAGTGAAGATTCAGCAACACTTGGACTCTGAGGTGTAGAGTCAAAGAGTCATATCAAAGCTCCTTTTCAAGTTAGTATAAGACATTTCCAGCTAGTGATTAATTCAGTTTTAAAGTAGATAAATGATGTTAATTGCCCTCAGGATATAGTTGCACCGATTAGAGACAATTACCAGAAGGTATATCTAGGCTTTGCCTAGATACTCACTTTCTAGATGCTGGAGTTAGATGACATGAATCCTTCTTTTAGTCTTTGCCCTTCCCTCATTACCCTGTAAAATATGTGAGTTTGTAAAGACAATTTAAGATTTTTTTTTTTTTTTTGGCAAATGTAAGATTTTTCATCTTTTTTATAACAAATAGCATGAATTTTAAAGCCTAACACTAGAAACACACAGACATTTCTATACTGTTAAGGGTTGAATGCCCTTTTGCAAGCCACTGCATATATTCTATTTTTATAGTATTTTTTTCTGGTTGACTTGCACCAAATAAAATGTAAACTGAAAGTTCCCTGCAAAAAGCATAGTAGATGAAAAACGAAATAAATAACCAAAAAAAACCCCCCAACCCCACACTGAAAAAGAATGTGAATACAACATTTTAATACAGAAAAAAAAGAAAAAAAAATCAGGTGGCAAGTCATCAAACCAGAACATATATCATGTCTATATTACATTAAATACATTTTGTTGACAGTATCCACAGTTCTAGTAAAGCCTACTTTATAAGCTTGGCAATAAAAATCTTTAATTTATCTATCAAAGGCAACTGGAATTCAAAACACTTTATGTATTCTAACTATTTGAAATAAACATACAATTTCATTAAATCAGTGTTCCATGTGAAAAAAAGAACATAACAGAAGTACTGTCATTGTAAGACTGGGCTACAGGCTTATGATGTCTGGAGCATGTGCATAAAAGCATCCGGTTGTGAAATTGAATGCTTTGTTATACTTCATTTCAGCATTAAATAACCCTTTGCAGTGACTGCCAGAGTCAAGCAGAACAAAATTTGTGACATCTCAAAGAAAGATGAGATTTTGAGGAGGTTAGACTGAACAATACTGTGATTGGCATGTGTAAAACCACGTTTTTTCTACAGAGTGGGCAGTTTGTTTCCAGCTTCTTCTTTATTTTTATTCGAGTTATAAATTAAAAGTAATGTACGAACTAGCATTCTCCAAAGCACTGCCTTAATTATTGAGAATCTACTGACTTTACCATGTTTTTATGCAAACGTTCGGTTCAGCTAAAAGACCACAGTATTAACAGAATATGTCGATAAACGAGATTCTTACTGGAAGCTAACCCTGTGGATTAACTTTAATAGGCTCTGTTTATGCACTTTATAATCAGGGTGGTTCACTTGTCTTTCCATGCTTTTTCACTTTATGACTTAATTACTATAGTATACTATTTGTATTAATAAACTTTTTCTTTTGATCAGCAATACTTTGTGTTTTGCCATTTAGTTTTCAACTTCTTACACATAAGTAGCTATGTGTTTATTTGTTCTACTTTTTTATTATTTATAAAATAGATTCCATTAATTGTTAGATGGTTAGATAGAGCTAGTCCATCTGATTTTGATGCCTTATTTAGGAGGGCAGATTCTGCCTCTCCAACATCTTCAGAACAACCTGCTTACTCTCCATTGCTTATACTAAGAATTTAAATGCCCTCTGTGCAAGTGCTGGTTCGTTTAGGCTTTAACCTTGTTTTGGAGAATAATGTTGCTTAATAGTATGGATGTTTTTTATGCCAGCCACCTAACAGTCTCAGGCATATTTATTTTACTAGTATAAATGTCAATTTATGTGCCTAAGTAGGTATGTAAACGTGTTTGTTAGTACATACATTCATGTGTTATTGCCCAGTGTCTAGAACTCTTCTCACAGTTCAGAGAATGGCATGTTTTTATTTACATACACACACATTCTGTACCTTGCTGAGCCCACTAAAAATATCAGCATTGTCACTGAGGCACCAGATTTACCATGTCTGCAGAGAATAGAGATCCACAGAAGTAAATGGATGACAGTGTTTAAATTTTGTTTTGTTTTGTGTTGTTTTGGTTTTTTAATTGTAGTGGTTTACAAATTTAGGTATAGGGAAGTGATGTGTTGAAGAATTTTCCTTTGACCATATTTTCCTAAGCATGGAAGTACTAATTTTCAGACTGACGACCAAGTCTAAAAGTATATTAGCTAATACTAGCAGACTGGTAGTCTACTATCATCTCAGTGTTAACACACGGTTAACATTTAAATACCCATATATGTCAACCTGAATTTTATCTCACATCTCCAGATTTAAAAATTATTACAAATAAGTCTTATTTTATTCAACAGTTAAATTAATATTGTGGAAAAGAATAATTAGAGATATTCATATTGATATGTTTATAGCTAAACAGTGGCTTCTACATGATGGAGACACCTATAAACATGAATTATGAGTCAAAATTAAAAAAACAGGTTACATTATAAGTACTCCAGTATGACAAAACCTGTCTCTTAAAAAATATTTTTTCTGAATTAGAAAATACATCTTTCACATAATGTTTATTTTAAATAGTCATAATGACTTTTCTCTTCCTATAGTTCTATAAAGATGGAAATTTTGATTTTTTTATATTGCTGTAAAAGTTATTAATACAGATTTTATTACTATTCAGATTATCATCTCAAATATCAGTACAAAATATTTAGAGTATTTAGATGTTTGATGGGGAAGTGTATTGGATGTATAGAGGAAGTATTTTCTGCAGATCTATAGGAAGCAAATGAAAAGCAAATGCAAAGGAAATTCACATTGGAAAGAATAAAAATATTCTATGAAATAAAAATAGGGAGGAAGTCTATTTACTCTGACATTCAAGTAGGTGTACCATAAATATTAGACATTTCTTTTGGAAGGGGCGAGAGGGAGCACTCCTTGCAATTCTTTCTGGAAACTAGTTTATATGGATGATTTTACATGGGGCAGAACACATTAACTAAAGAGGACTGAGTATTAAGATTGGCATAATATAGACAGTGTTGTAAATCAAATTTCCTCTGTAACTTTGATGTAAATTCTCAAAATATGCTTTACTTCTTCCACTTCTACTAAAACAGATCTTGACTAATCAGATTCTTTTCTGTCACAATTTTTCCTATATTTGAAAGTACAAGACTTCTATCTTAAAATACAATCAAAACAAACAAGGGAAGTCTGGATCCACAGTAACCTAAATACTGCAAAATCTCTAAATGTACTAGCTTGAATGTATTGGTGAGCTGAAGAAAGACATTCCAGATCATGAACAATTTTTGCATGCATTTATACCACAAAACACAAACAGTGATCACAGGTGCAGATCCTTGTAAATAAGTCTCATCATAAACCTTCGGAAATGGGGTTAAATTAAAAGTGTGATATAGGGATGTTTTAAAAGCAAGGTTTGTATCATTATGCTAATGTCTCATAATAGTTTTCCAGTTTATTGTCTGTACAATAGTTTGTGCAAAATCAGGAATAATGTTCTGTATTTTTCTTTTTTCATGTGTTCTTTGTAAATCACAATATGTTTTTATTATACTGACAGATACAGTAGTAAGCAATTAAGAACATTTTATAGCTGGTGATAGAATCTATACACTCATGAAAATGAGATAACTGTGAAGAAGAAATATTTGAAAGTCTGAAATGTCTGGTACTATTGGAAAATAAAACTGGCGATTTATGTATATATATTTGGAAAGGAATACACTATGTCTGAGTAGTTTTCTAGTCAAGAACTTGATTTTTAACAAAAGTGACAGTCTTTAACTGTATGGATGCCAGAGACCTCTGAAAGTGAAAGAGATGTGATTGCATTGCACTAGCGCTATTGCTGCTGTATAAGGTGGGAGTCCAGAGGCACACCCAGCACACTGGCCTGCCTCTAAGTCTCATTCCAGTGCTGATATACAGAGTAGGATCCTGTGTCTGAGTTATTCAAAGTTATTTGAATGTCATTGCTCTGTGCTCAATGAAAACTTTCTGCTTTTGTGCTTTTGAGAGCTAATACAGTAAGTCACCCGTACTACAGGAAGAACAGAAAAGCTCCTGCTGCCTCTTCAGAGTTTAACAAATACAGTATTTATGAAATGCTGAAATGAAATCAACATATCATCAAGACATGCTTGCAATAGCTGAAGAAACCTTCAGGGAATGTTACTCGTTACAACACCTTCAAAATGGCAACTTCTAAATTAAACTTTTCCTACATGAGGTATCTTCATCACAGTATTCTGGCATTCTCACTTCTGTTTCTTGACTGCATGGTCACTGACATTCTAGGGGTTTTGAGGGAGGAATGTGTTGTGGGGTTTTTTTTTAAACTGTACATACAACTATATCGTTAACATTTTTCTCCAGATAGGTCACAAACACATGTATGGAAAATAAATATTTTACAAGAATTAACTACTTCAGGAAAAAAAAAAAAAAAGATGCCTGTAATAGAGTTTAACATTTGTACAACTCTAAACACCACTCCAAAGAAAATAATGCATTCAATAAGCAAAATACTATATTACCCTAACTACAGTAATAGCTCAAAAGAGATACAAGTTTCTATATAAGCATACACATTCACTGGTTTTGAAAAATGCTGATCTGTTGCATCAAGCAAGAATAGCATAAAGCACTAAGCCATAGAATCTAAAATCAATAACAAAGAAAATAATTCCCAGCTCATTTCAGTAGGGAAGTTATTTGCACCAGAAACTGTTAAATTAAAGTCAGAAGTGTGCTGATGCAAACAAATTTTCCTTTTTCTAATTTAGTTCAAAGAAACTAGGACTTTACAGAAATTGTTGATGTACAATTTTTTTTTTTTTTTTTCTGAATAATTAAATAAAATCTATTGGTCAGCACAGTTAGAACCATAAAAAAGAAAGCATATAGTTTCTGGCTGACCCTGGCTCTGAATTAAATTTATAGGGCTTTGTTGCCCAGCCTGTCCTCTTTATGATCACTTTTTTTTCCTCTGTGGTGATGAACAACTAGAACTGGCAGCATTCTCTGTCACCTGCTTGGAAATTTCTGTCTCTAGAAGAAGCATCTTTTGCTGACATAGTTAAAATGTTTGAGGATGCATACCTCTGTGTATGTTGCATAAAATTTCAGGAATTCTTCCAATTCATGCCTTTTATTCCCATAGAAGAATAATTAACTGCTTTGTAGTGGCACAAAATGGCTTAGTACAGTAGTAGGGAGTGTCCTGCAATGGGTGAATTCCTTCAGTATACTGACCTTGTATGAACCCATCATTTGGATCCAGGGAAGCAATAACTTTTACTCTCAATGAAATAATATCTTGCTCTTGGTGCTTTTCAAGTCATGTTTAAGATACTCGTGCAACTGGAATAAAAGGAACTTTTGCTTTGGGATTATCTTATAAATACACTATTTCTCTGAGTGTTGAGCATTTCAAAGTGGGTTTGAAAAAACTATTTTCTCTCTATCCTGGAAAAAAGTAGCTTTGTTTCTCATAAAAATCCATGCCTCTTCTCAGAGCATTTCTTTTCCCTCCTGTAATCAAACCCTCAATATAATTTGGATCTTGTTATATATTAGGGAACAGTCCTTTCATCTTATTCTAAAAACATTTTGAATGCTATTGTTTCAAACAGTTGACCCCATTAAGATTTCTTTCCATTTCTCAGTAAGGTATAGAAGAAGATTTGAGGTAAGTAATGAATGGCAAATATAGCATCTTACTAAGATAAAATTGTAGTTAATTGAGGACCATAATATTTGCTATATAGAATCATAGAATCATAGAATCACCTCGGTTGGAAAAGACCTTTAAGATCATCGAGTCCAACCGTTAACCTAGCACTGCCATCCCACCACTAAACCACGTCCCTAAGCACCTCATCTACCCTTCTTTTAAATACCTCCAGGGATGAGGACTCTACCACCTCCCTGGGCAGCCCATTCCAGAGCCTGACAACCCTCTTGGTGAAGAAGTTTTTCCTAATGTCTAGCCTAAACCTGCCCTGGCGCAGCTTCAAACCATTGCCCCTCGTCCTATCGTCCATTACCAGGGAGAAGAGGCAGACCCCCACCTCACTACAGCCTCCTTTCAGGTAGTTGTAGAGGGCGATCAGGTCTCCCCTCAGCCTCCTCTTCTCCAGGCTAAACAACCCCAGTTCCCTCAGCTGTTCCTCGTATGACTTGTGTTCCAGGCCCCTCACCAGCTTGGTTGCCCTCGTCTAGACATGTTCCAGCAATGCAACATCTTTCTTGTAGTGAGGGGCCCAAAACTGAACACTGTATTCGAGGTGCGGCCTCACCAGCACTGAGTACAGGGGCATGATCACTTCCCTACTGCTGCTGGTCACACTAGTCCTGATACAAGCCAGGATGCCATTGGTCTTCTTGGCCACCTGGGCACACTGCTGGCTCATATTCAGCTGGTGGTCAACCAGTACCCCCAGGTCTTTTTCCACCAGGCAGCTTTCCAGCCACTCATCCCCAAGCCTGTAGCGCTGCATGGGGTTGTTGTGACCAAAGTGCAGGACCTGGCACTTGGCATTGTTGAACCTCATACAGTTGGCCTTGGCCCATCGATCCAGCCTGTCCAGGTCCCTCTGCAGAGCCCTCCTCCCCTCAAGCAGATCAACACTCCCACACAGTTTGGTGTCGTCTGCAAATTTACTGAGGGCACACTCAATCCCCTCATCCAGGTCATTGATAAAGATATTAAACAAGACTGGCTGTAGAACTGAGCCCTGGGGGACACTGCTTGTGACCAGCCGTCAACTGGATTTAGCTCCATTCACCACAGCAACATATAATACAGCAACCGTATATTAGAAATGTGTTGCTGGGCTTTTTGAAAAATCACTCATAAGGTTGATTTGTTACAATAATAATGGATAAGGGATGAGATATGTTTAACATAAAGGTAAAGTTGTTCCTTGAAGAATGTGTAAGAATTAAATATTTAAATATTATAACTAAGTGTAGACTTAGAAAATGTGTGTGTGAAATGGTACGGTAAAGTATGATTGAATAACAATAAGTATGCTCACTTGATCTTTCCTGGGACAGAATTAGTATACTTTGTTATCCCTTTCTAGTGTGTCATGACACAAGTCACAGCTGATCTTCCCTATTCTATTCTGAACATATATAGAAATAAGTTGCTTTGATTTTGGCAGTACAGGAGCATTAATTTAATCTCTGCTTGGTTTTTTTGCTTAGTAGAAATACAGACTCATATGACAATTTATGGGGTGCTTTCTGGTGAGCTGAACTTAACAAATTAGTTTAATATTATCAATATTAAAATATTATAAATAATAATTAAATATTTATCTGAATTTATCTAAACTAATTCTAAACTGTGATTAAAAAAATACTATAATACATTAGCGAAAATAGCTGTTGATTTGATCAGATTTTCAGTCTCAACACAACTCCAGCTTGGTGTGTCAGGAATTCAGTTACTGTCATTTTGCCTGGTGAGAGTAAAAGTTTACTTTCATGTGTTCCAGTTTATTTAATGTTTCTTCTCAATATTCTTCTTCCCAAATATCAATAAGTACCATTACCATTCAGAACTAGAGTAGCCAAATCCTTTGGCCCAGACCTATACATACAAATGTGGGAACTCAACTACTGAAAATATTTGCCTGTTAAGGAAAAATTCAAGAGCTGTGGGGGAATACATCTCCTTTTTACTGATTTTAATTTCTGTTAATTAAAAACATTCTCACTCATGAAAAAATAAAAATTATTTGTACCAATAGTTGTTACCATTATGAAATACTCAAAAAAAAATCGACAAGGAGATCTGTCCAACATGAAGAAGAATATTAAAATTTTCACTATATGATTTTTTTCCTTCAGGATTACAAATAGAGTTACACAGGGCTTTTTATTTCACAACCTGTCAGAATAAATATAAACTGTTGAGTGTTTCAGTATATGAGTACTGTCTCTTGAGATTTTTTTTCATTAAGCTGATGATGCAAAAATTTATATGAAAGAAAATAAATATACCAAAAACCACAGACTGAGAGCAAACATGAACAGTTTCATTAAGCTTGTAAAGAACACTATTTTTTTGTGCACTGCCTGTACACCAACATACCTGAGAATGTAGACATCCTCAGGAAAGATTAAATCTATTTTAATTTTACACCTTTGGGAGCAGATTAACACAATTTTAGAAGATACTATGAATGAGCTAACTATAATAACCCTTTATGTGAGTGTTCTTGCACAAAGCAAACACAGAATGAAACAGTCTATACTGAGTTCAAGCAAGGGAGGACTTAAGTGTCGTGTCACTTACAGCAGTCAGTATTGGGAAGAAAATATAACATAGAGTTAATAATTAAAATAAATAATAAATAATAATTAAATAATTAAACAATATAATAACTCAATAATAATCAAATGTCATAAATTATCTCTCTTGATACATAGTTTTGAATATAACATCTTACAACTTGTCTTACATATTTGAAGAAAAAGTGAAAACAGCATGGAATATTAAAACTCATGTTCAGATTTTTTTTTTCCTATTGGAAAGGAATTTGTCTTAACAGAAAAGTATTAGTGCATGGAAACAGTTGTTTACAAGCTTCTATACAGGTACAATCTGTAGTTCAGTGTTTTTACTCTACATTACATTTAATCTGGTCATCCGTATTGAATGTCCCCATCTTGCAACTGATTCAAGGCTGTCCAGAAAGACAGTCTTTGGTTCACACTCTTGTATCTCTGTTAAGGACACTGAAAATGCACGTGGAGTGGCACTTATGATTACATTTACTTCTGAAAAACTCTAGCTTGCAAGCAATGGAATGGCTGTGCACAGTGAACCAAACAGCAGTCACTGGCAGTAAACCTGACATTCACCTGAAATCCATGCTAAAGCTCTCAACCAAAATATTGGTTAAAATTAAGCTTTAGTAACCATATAAAAAATATCATTGAAGGTGGGTATTTGACCTATATCTCATAACAATTTAGAAATTATTTGATTTTTTTGAAAGGCAATACTTGTAGCTAGTTTTTAATTTAGTGTTTGAATTGATTGTCTCTTCATTCATGTGAATCAAGACTGAGAAAAGACACATTCCAAATAGAAATAAATATTAATTACAATAAAGTAACTTTTATATTTTTACATATTTTACATATATTTTACATATATTTTACATATTTTACATGTATTTTGCATATCTCACATATATTTCTACACATCCTACTCTATTTCCATGGAAAATACGTTAAGAATTTTTTTCCTTCAAAACACAATAATTTGCAGTAATACCTCCTTGATGTTTTTGAACTTTTTCATTCACTCTAGAATTGATCAATTTATAAAAATATCTGGAAATTTTCTTGCCTCACTGTTAACTTAATGTCTAGATCATTAACAAAAATACGTATCTATGCAAAACTAGTATATAACCTCAAAATAACCTATTATTAAACTTTTTTATACTGAAAATTATCTGTATTTATTTTTGCTTTAGGTTTTTGACATATGAGAAAATTTTTTAACCTTCATTGATCAACATTTTCTCTAGTAGTTTCTCATGTGGCACCTACTCAAAAGCTTTTTAGAAGTCTACATAAATTATGTTGCCTGTTTTGCCTCTGCCTGGTATTTTGTTGGCAGGCTCTAGGAATTCTACAGGCTGATAAGATATGATTCCACTTTGTAGAAACTATAGTGATTAGTTCCCTTTGAAAGCTCAAATGTTCTGAAGAGTAATTAAAGTAGCATAGAAAGTTGACAAAGGATCTTTTTAATAAGACTAAAAGAACTTTACTTTTTTTCATTAATAGGCCACTTAGACGTAATTAAGAAATTGACATCTATAAACTGGAACATTCCCAAGACAGTATAATATAATAAAATAATATGCTACACAAAAGTCAAAGTGTAATATCAGGATTTTCCCAGTTTCTTACAAAATGTCATTTTTTTGTCACATGGAGGTGTTTCTTTTTCCTTAACAACTACCTCTAAATCCTTAATTTTTAAAAGCCATTGTAGAATGGTTGTAAAAGTATTAGCAAAGAGTTTTCTAAGAAATATCAGGATGAAAATAGACCTACCTTATTGATCATTATAAAGAAAAAAAATATTTATGGCATATTCACTTAGATGACAAAGAGAAAAAAAAAAGGTATTATATTCCATCTAAGTCTGTATATTATTTTTTTCTGAAATGTTGATAGATTTGTTCTGCTATTCCACAGTGACATCTGAATACTTTTTCCAACCCACCTCAGACACAAACTGGTCCAAAATATTATCTGGAAGTAGGAAAGATAAATGAAGCATGAAGAATGCATATGAAAGAAAAAAAAACACACCAAAACATAGCAATGGACACTCAAAATTGTCAATATGACAGTAAAAAAATCCTATACTTTCATAGAATACCAAGATAGTTTATTTGATTCATCAAAGCAGGTCAGAATTGATTTGTTTAGCCTCTTCTGTATAAATCTGTTCGCCTTAGTTGCTTTAGTACTCCGTGAGTCTTGCTGTTTATCTACTGAATGCATCGAGTCTAAGGTCAAAGAATTTACTATGCTTGCCATTATGCATGACAGTTACTTGGTTTTCAGAATAAGCCATAAGTATTCAAGCAGACTGTAAAACACAGTGCATTATACACAATGTCTGGGAGAACAGTCGATCCTATGAAAGACGACAGAGGCTTGTGTATGCTTATATAATTTATTTCAGTCACAGTATCAACCCAGAGAAAATCATATTAAGATTTAGTTAATATAAACCAAATTGTTTTCATTCAACTTAACTACCAGAAATATTTTGCTTCAAGATGATACAAGCTAAAACATCATAATAATTTGTCATGTTTTAATGCCAGTTGACAACTAAACACCACACAGCTCCTTCCTCACTCCCCCACTAGTAGGATGGGAGAGAGAATCAGTGGAGTAAAAGTGAGAAAACTCATAAAAGCAGTTTAATAAGTGAAGCAAAAGCCACACCCCCAAACAAAGAAAAACAAGGAATTCATTCACTACTTCCCATTAGCAGGCAGGTGTTCAACCATCTCCAGGAAAGCAGGGCTCCATCACACCTAATAGTTACTTGGGGAGATAAATGCCATCACTCCAAATGTTCCCCCGTGTGGTATTCCCATATGGTAGGGAATATCCCTTTGGTCAGTCGGGGTCAGCTGTCTCAGTTGTGTGCCTTCCCAGCTTCTTGTGCACCGCCAGCCTAATCACTGGTGGGGTGGGGTGAGAAGCAGAAAAGGCCTTGACTCTGTGTAAGCACTGCTCAGGAATGACAAAAACATCCCTGTGTTATCAACATTGTTTTCATCACAAATCCAAAACACAGCCCCATGCTAGCAGCTATGAAGAAAATGAACTCTACCCCAGCCAAAATCAGCACATTATATTTGCCATTATGAACATTTTTTAAACAAAGAAGCAAAAGACTAAATTTAAAATTCTCATCAGTAAGCATTCTGGAGGAAAAAATGATAATGAAAAAAACATCCTTTTGTGTCAAAAGCTTCTTGACATTCTTTAATTATTTGATCAAGTTAGTTATGCTCCATAAATCTTCTTTAGGACATCACTTACTTGTTGGTATGACTTCTTTATTTGGTTATATATATTTCCTGGTATATTAAGTTAATTTTCTATCACTGGAAGTGTGGAAATGGGTGGAACACAAAATTATACTTTCCAGTGATTCCATTAATGATGCTTTATCTGTAACAAAGAAAAATTAATTTGAAGGTATGTGAAACTGAGTTTTAGATAAGAATATGAAGATGATACAATCTTTGAAAGTATTATTGGTGGGACTATTAATAAAATGCTGTGATCGGTATTACTAAAAAGAAAATAAAATTAATTTAAAAGTTGGAAAGATTTCAAAGAACATATCAAAGTAATCTTAGTGTTTAAAAACCATCTGGGAAGCATATGCTTAGCTAGTTTGACTCTCTTTGTGGTAGTCTTCACAGGCTTTGGAGATCTAATTTAAAAGATCAAGAGGTATAAGTTCAGTTTAAGAGACAAAGGAAAAATAAGATATAGTGGCCCAAAACTGGAAAGTGAAAAATAACCCAAAGAATATATTTTACTAGTGAATGTAATTAATCATAATAAAAAAAGGAAAGACTATATTAATCTTTTTTAGGTCACCTTCCATTAAAAAGAAAATAACATTAAGAATGTACTGACATTCACCAAGGATGTACTTGTCTTCAAAATTTTAGTTATGTAATAAAAATTAACTTTTTTTTTTCCCTCCTGTAAGAGAGATGGCTTAAAGTTTTAAGTTTTGTATTACCATAGGAAGAACAATGACAAGGTCAAAAAATTCCCAAACCTATTATCTGTCTATTTTTCCCTTATTTGGGGAAAATCATCTGTTTACATGTGTTCTCAGAGTAGAAAATCATTGTGGGAAATTAAAAATAAATTTCTTGGACTTGATAAAGGTTATGTTTCTTTTTATTTCCCACCTGGAAAGGAGAAACTTCTCTGAAAATGGATGGGTAGTCATAAAGTGTTTGAAGGACAAGTGGCAATTTCTTCCTTTCCTTGAGGGAGAAGATATTTCAATGCTTCTGAGTAAAATCAATTATTTTCTAGTTAATGTGCTTTGTAGGAAATTAGGCGACACAATCAGAATTTGTGAGTTTTATATCCAAGAGGACAGGAAATGTATTCAGAGATAGAAAACCAGTTTGTTTATTGTTGGTTTCTATGTATGTGGAAACACAAAGTAGTTCATAAAGATTCAACAGATTGTGAAGCTTGCTAAGAGATGACTCCTAGAATAATATTCATATTGCTCTACATGGTATACTGCCAACAGAATGAGATAAATACTAGCTATACCATTACAGACTTTTATTAGAAAACCTGTGAAACCTTAACTGGAAAGTAAGTTTCTGGTAGCATGTATGACCTTGAGATTCTCCCTGTAACTTTTCACACTTCTCCTCTTATTTTTGAGCAGATAATGGAATTTCCCTTTGGATACATTTTAAAGACCAGTTACGGACAGAGAAGTATTTTTGTAAAATTGAAATCTTCTTAGTCAACATTACTGCACTCTGTTAAATTTAAATCTCATATGCTTTCTGTGATGGCAAAAATGAATTTTCATTACTTTTTTTTTTTTTTTTTTTTTGCTTCCATTGACATTGTAGATCTAATACATAAGTGAATGAGAGCAGGGTTTATTTTTTGGTTCACGTATCATCAACAATATTACAGTTCCAAATGCGAAAACTTTATTGCCAGTGATAATGCTTGAAACAGAAAGAACAGAGCTTAACTTTTATATTCAAGCTCTATTTTGCATTTAAAAAGATCTATCATTTCATGTTGGTGTTACAGAGGAATATGATAGTGTCACTGTGAAACAAGCAAATTCTATTAAATTATGTATTAATGGACATCAGAAGAGACTCTAGCATCAGGCTATTTACATGAGACATGGAAGACAAAGGTTTAAACCTTTGTTCTGACTAGGTGGTGTGAAACCTGAAACATTTATCTTCAAATTCTCATATGCAGATCTATATTTTTCATTGGTTTTAATATGTAAAACAGTAACAAAGACTCAAACAAAATATTAATTCCTTCTGAGGTACAAGAAGAAAACTACATCTCAGAATTTTACAGGGAAGACCTTTTCACAGGGAAGACCTTTTCTCTAACTGAAGGAATGTCACACGTCATTCCTTCAAACTTATTACCTTGTCTTTATATTTAAATACATACCACTCTACCTGAACTAAATATTGGGCTTTCCATCATATTAATTGACAGACAAGTCCTGACAGGTAGAAAATTGCAAATAAAATTAATACAACAGGAAATCATGATCAAACAAGAGAAAAATTATTAACAAGATTCTGATCAAATCCTTTTTGTCCATTCTAGTATGTTTTTTCAGATACTGCCAGACAGACAACAAAGACAAAGCATTCTATGCCTTTCTCAGCTAGGAGTGAGGGGAATATAACTCTGCCGTATTAGTAGTAATTTGGTTTCTGCATTAAGAAAAATTTTTCTAGAAGTAAATTAAAAGTAATGACCATTTAATTTTTTAACAGATCCTATTTTCTCTATCTTGTGAAGTCCAATTTATAGCAAAGATTTTTATATTATAATGTCCTATTTTTTATTATTATTATTTTAGGATAAAATTATTTTAAGTAGAGTGCTCACTATAGGGGAAAGTTTTATCTAGTTAAGTCAGGCATCTTCCTAAGGTCCTGACTTCTGTATTAAGAGTTGTCATCTCTGTTTTCTACCTTCCCATAGAATAGATAGAGAGAAAAAAGAATGGAGGAAAAACGTTGCGGTCACTGCCTCATAGATTTCAATTTATGAAATGGTATTTTTCTCGGAAGTTTCACAGTCATGAAAAGCATTCCTAAGAAACCCTCTCAGTGAGGCCTGACCAGGAAATGAAGCTTCTTTCTTGGTGCTGTCTGGGTTCTTTTTGTTTTCATATTATAAGTTTGATATGTTACCTCTGAATTTATGAAATAATGAGAACCTAGTTTTCTAAAATTATGAATTTTTTTCTAGCTCCTGCAGAAAAAAATGTTCCATGACTTATGTTGCATCTTCTGTGTTTCTCCTCATTAGAAAACTTGTCAATGTTGTTTGCTCTCTGTCATGTTTCAAGATACCTGATTTTAACCATTATTTTATGGTTACTGATGATTAGAAGCACACCCTGCCAAATTGTTTGAACAGTCAGCAACATAAAGTATCAGCACTGGAGAAAAAAGTTGTGACTCTCAATGTGTTGCATATCCAGAAGTTTCCCCAACTGATGTGATCCACAACGGAAAGAAAAAAGCAGCTAACAAAGAAACATAAATGTTCAGGAAATGCTAATAGTAAAAGCATTGGATTGCCCTGTGCTCTGTTTGCTACCTGTGTCATTGTGGTTCAGCTGACCTATTCTTAGGCACTGTTCCCTCTACAGTCAGTGACTCAACTGATTTTTGGATATACTCATCTCATTTGACTACAGTGGAAGACTGAGGAGTCCCTCCATTAGCTAACTCATGTGACTCCAGATCTCTGGCAATCTGTTGTGCCAAAAGTTCAATGTTGTCACAAGTCCCCTTTCCTCCAAGTTTTGCATGTACACATTCCCAAATTCCCTAGCTTTGACTTGAGTAACTTTATAGAGTGAAGAAACATAATAAAAGCAGGTACTAGTTTTCCACCAAATCTCTAAATTTTTACAACTTAGAGATTTATTTATTTTATCTCCAAAATCTTTGAAAACTTGATATATTTCACAATGATAGTTACTCTTTCTCACTGTATCATGCTTTCACAATAGTTCCTTAGAAAACAAAATAAGATATTTAGGCAGTATTCTTTCTCCTTCTTTCCTTCCTTCCTTCCCTCCTTCCTTCCCTCCTTCCTTCCTTCCTTCCACCCGCCCGCCCACCCACCCACCTGCCTCCAGGCTTTTAAACTGTATTTATTCTATGCAAGTTATGAAAAAATGCTGGTCATAATAAAAGACTAAATCTAACAGTTTTAGAAAACTAGGTTATCAATCCAGAAAGCATATTTTGAGATCTGCATTTCACACAATAACCTGTTAAAAATAGCTGGTTAGTAAAGCAGGTTATGAACAGAAGTTAGAAATGGAAATTCTTATTAAATATATAACTTTTTAAATAGTGCATTCAGTTGCCACCTTACATTGACAGAATAAGATCTATCCCTAGATCAAATAATTTTAAAATTAATTACTTTAAATTTAAACCCTTTAACTGTAACAAGTTTATAAAACATTTTTGATTTCTAATAAAAGGGGTTTTAATTATTATTTGCAGGTATTCCCTCAGAAATTCTAGCTTACCAGTTGAAAATATGTGTTGACTTAGAATACGTAAAATAACATGTAGGGAAAAAGGATTCTGCGCTTCCAGCTTTTTCTTGTCTTATCTGTATTACCTTCCAAAGTCAGTATTCTGGATGTTTTGTATTTTATGTAAAAAACTGCCTTTCAGTTCTATGTATTTGCTAGTACTTCATGAGGAAGATTTATGGAAAAAAGCTATTAAATGTCAGCATTAATGAGAATTTAAAGTGTTATGCTAAATGTAGTATCACTCAAAAATTATGTGCCTCTTTGTCTACTTTCTTCTATCAATGTGTAAGAGGTGTTTTTTTTTCTTTCTCGGTATATAAAATGTTTTCATTATTTTTAAAAGAATTCTCTAGCTGTGCTTCTTTCTTTAAAATAAAAACAAAATTAATTTATGTATTCCTTCAATATTTTTGGATGAAAAGGTATGAAACCCTTGGGGTTCTGTTCAACTGAATGTTGCATGGCTTCCTATATCCTAGCTACACTAACCCAATAGATTCAGGGCTGGTTCTGTGCAAGTGGAAAACCAATTAAAAGCTCTGTTCCACAAGTGGTGTAATGAGTTTCTTGACCTTCAGCAAAACCTTTCTACTCTCTTCCATTCTTTCTTATCTGAGGAAAAGCAAAGGTAGTAACTGCAAATGCATGAAGGCAGTAATCTTGTTGTACTCTTCCATTGAGCAGTCTGTTTTTTCTGGAGAAAAAAAAAAAATCCTGTTACGAGTGTCATCTATAGGTTCCTTCTGAGGTAAAGCAGAAATTGCTGCTAATCTGAAACTTTAACTGGGTTACAGTTTCTATGAAATAATGCATGTTTATTTTTCTGTTGTCAGCTGCTTTAAGTTCTAGATACTTTCCATGTGGGATCACTAAGAAATGTACACATATTTATACACGCTTATATATTCTTTATTTGAGGTGTACAAGAAGCACAAATTTTATAACTCTTGGCCAAAGTAATCTTCAAATGGATTAATTTTTCAAATCAAGTTCTGGTCACTAAAAGGTGACAAGCTAATCAGAAAAGACCACATATAACAAAAAAAAAACCCAAAAAACCCAGACCAAACCAAAAAAAAATAAATCTCATTTGTATTGGTTACTTTTTCCAGTGTCTTCTCTCCCATTTTTTGATGGGTGGTACTACATCCTGTACCAGAACTAGAAGCCAGGCACTGCACGGATCCTGACTCTTTACAAGCTTGAAGGAGTACAGCAGCTCATCTTCTGTCTACAGTTGACTGACACAAAAGCTGTCTCTAATGTTACCTCTTCCCATAAGCAGAGCTACTCAGTTCTGTTCAGCCACACCACTTAGCTTAACAGTGATTTGCCATCCATATTATTTTTTCCAAGGTAGCATGGTAGGTAGAAAACGAAACACTGGATAGTAAAGATCTGACAGCACCTACTGTGACTAGCTGCGCAGAAAACTGCATTCACAGAATCCAAGATACTGCTCTCTTTTTAAATAATATACATTATTTCATGAATACTTCTACTGCATCTTCCCTGCACCCTCTAACCAAATATTGTGCATTGACCTCAGCTGGCAGCTAAGCCCCCATCCCATCACTTGCTCACTCCTCCTCAGCAAGATCGGGGAGGGAATTGGAAGAGCAAAATTGAGAAAAACTTGTGGGTTGAAATTGAGACAGTTTAAGAGAAGAAGCAAAATAAGGAATTAATTTACTACTTCCCATTGGCAAGCAAATGTTCAAACATTTCATGGAAAACCAGACCTCAGCAGGTGAAAAGTTATTTGGGAAAACAAATGACATCACCATGAATGTCCCACCTTATTCCTCCTTTCCCCATCTTTTATTGCTGACCATGATGTCATACAGTATGGAATACTGTTTGGTCAGCTGGGGTCAGAAGTCACAGTTCTGTCCCCTCCCAACTTCTTCTACACACCCAGCCTACTCATGGGAGGGTAGCAGAGCGAGAAGACCTGGATACTGTAGCAACACTGATCAACAGTTGGTGAAATTGAACCTGAAACATTGGTGTGTTATCACCACTGGTTTAGTTGCAAATCAAAACCACAGCACCATCAGAGGTGCTATGAAAAAAATTAACTCCATCCCAGCCAGATCCAGTAGACCAAGTATAGGATCTAAACACTAAAATGCAGTGAAACTTTAATCATAGGAACCATATGTTCAACACAGACTTTGTATCTCAAAATATTTGGGAATTTCACATTCTGCATATCATTTTCTGTACAGCACCCTCTATGTAGCTGTCCATAGCCTTTTGATGGACTGCAGATATCTTAGGCTATATCTGCTTCCTTATCATTCATGGTCCCAAGTGTCACATTGCTTTAATCACACAGCTATAATAATTGGATTTTATCTTTTCCCAAGCTTTAAAATCACTGCATCTGACTAAAAATGCTGTAGAAATTGTGCTTTTAAATACATAAAGCTTAAAAGTTTAACACTGGAATTTTTTTAGCCATTGTAAATCTTTAGCATGGGACGAAGCAGTCCTCTGAAGGTGCATAAGTCAATGGACTGTGGTGGGTGCACTTGTAGATTCCCAGAAACTAAGAACCAAACTTATATTGGCCTAATTTCTTCCTGATGGTTCTTGAATACATATAGTCATAAAATATGAGGTCAGCAGTTATTATACAGTTGAGCATATGATACAAGTCTAAAGAAAAGCTTATAAGCACGAATTTTTTTTTCAAATATGACAGTTGGCCTAATAAAAAATACTGACTCTCCATTTTACCTTACTCTGAGAATGCAAATGTGGTATTGTGATAGTTTTTTCACTGAGAAAGGATTGACCCAGGCACAGTCTTATTCTTTAACAATCCTCTTAATAGCTTCTGGTTCTCAAGATAAGGCAGTCAAGTCAGAATCTATTAATGCTTAAAATTTCTATTGATAAAGTAAAAGATTTTTTTTTTAGCAATCAAATTTGAAGAAATTAACTTATCTTCAATAGAATGAATTCATGTATACAGAAGTAATACTTTCAGTATAATAATTAACTAAATGGTGCTCTCAGGGTGCAAAACTAATAATTCTTGTACTTTCTATTATGTGATTAATGCAAAAATACAGGTATGCACTCATCATTCAGACTGTAATTTGCATTACAGTGGGCAAAAATCTAATTAATGTAATTTAAAATAAAAACAGATTACACGACATAATCTACAATTTAATTATTTAATGTAAAGCTGTTTTATGAGAAAAAAAATCAATTTGTTTTGGTTTGGGGTTTTTTTATGTGAAAAATATTAAGGATCGTTCTGTTTTTTAGCTTTTTTTTTAATGGGAGATTAACTTCTGGAAAACACTTTTTTTGCATGTAATCCTATAATTCTTCAGTAAAAAGTTACAATATTGACTCAATGAGAGTATTTATGTATCATATTTTTTCTTATTTTCAAAAAATAATATCATAGTTTCTTTAATTGATTGGTTATGCAGTGTGGTCAAGTACCTTATGGTAGGAGACAGAAGCAATAGTTGACATATGAATCAGTGGAAGAAAAAGAAACCTGCCAAGGCTGCTGTGTCAAGGTGAACATTGAAAATGTAGTGAACATGATGGAAGAAATGTTAAAATACTTCTGAATTTATCTAAAAGGAGCATGAGGAATTAAAAGGTTAGAAGGGCCTTGAATGGAGTAGAAAACTGAAATGAGCAAGGGAATCACTGCAGAATGTTCAACAACAGAGTTGTAAAACTTTACTGGACAAGAAAGGAAACCTGTACTTTTATGACAGCCTAGAACTTGTTATTCACTCAGATAAATCAGGAGTATGTGCATGAGCCTTGTGGTCTGAGGATAGTCACAGTAATGAGCTCATATAATTTTCCTATTGATGAACAGGTTAACAAATGGCTTATTCTAGATTATTTGTTTAGATTTCCATCCTAGAAATCCTCCAGATCACACTTTGGAAAACTGCTCAAACTGCACAGGAACTCTGATTTAGGAAAGCTTAGGCAGAAATGAGGACCACAGGCAGGTGAAAGAATATTCTTTTATAGCATTATTCTAGTCATAACTTTAAATTCTCTTGAATATCTCTTTACATAAATTTCAGAAAACTTTTACTGAGGCAGGCTGTAGATATTCAGATATGATAAACCAGAATTTCCCCCAAGGCCTAAAGAAAGATGAAGCGAGCAAGAAATTTCTATATTTTTTGTTTATTTTATATTCCAGAACATAGAGGGATTTTGATAAAATGTCAGGCTTTATTAGAAAGTTACACAGATCCAGGATAGATTTTGAGAGCTCTGAAATCCTGCAGTGTTTATTCTATTTATTTATAATACACATGATGCAGGTTCAAGTTCTTTCTTGCTTGCTTCTTATCAATGATTCTTTAACCTATATATCTCAGAGTGTTTTAAATGGTGTAAGTGAATGTTTTCCTCTTTCTTTCAACAGAGAGAGAAGGAATCTTAGATCTGAGATCTTTTATGACCAACTATAGACTGTTTGGTTTGTTTTTAAGCCAGTTTTTATATATTTTTATATATAGGGGTTTTTTTGAACTATTTATTTTTCCAATTTGATTTAATCTCACTGATGACCTGAGAAATCCATTATTTACCCAGCTCCAATAAAAACCAGGGAGTGGATATATAAGACAATAAGGAATTTTTTTTTTAAAAAAAAATAATTAAATTAATTTAAATTAATTTTTTTTCTATTCTGTGTGTAATCTCTTTGTACTGAATATTAAGAGGTCCCACTGGAAAAAAAAAACAAAAAACAAACAACAAAACCCAAACCAACAAACCTACTTTAAATAAAAACATGCTTAATGTCTGAATTTACAAAAATATCAAGTAGGTATTTTGCCAATGACAATGTGTAAAGCCAAAGAAAATTAATCCTGATCTTCATTTGGTTACATTTATATGTACCTTTGAGACATCTGTTTCTGTGGTGATAACATAGAAAAGTTGCATAAAGCATAAGAAAACACTTCTACCTAAAACATCACACCATTTTTTATGTATTGATTCCACTTACAATCATTTCTCTACAAGAAATTTCAGAGCAATTCCTAACATTTATAGGGTGTCCTTTATTTTTATGTATAGTAGAATATTATAATTTGAAAGTGAGTAAGTTTTAAAATATCTTTCAATATGCAGAGTACTAATACCTTTGATACACAGATTAATGTCTTTGGAGCCAATGGCAATTCAAATGGGAGTGTGACTGTAAAACACCAGTCCAAAAGGTTAATCTTGAACTACTCTTACCCACATTTCAGTAACCACTACCAAAAGTGGAATCAGCTACAAGACCATGAAAGAGATCAGCCAGGAAATCATAAAGCCACATTACATTCATTGCAAATACATTCCAGATTTGGCATCTGGTTTCATTGTTGAAGGAGATAAGGAAAGATCCCTTTTCAGAAGCAAAAAACATAAACACTGTAAGGTTGAAGTCATACAATAATGACACACATCAGTTTATTTAGTATGTCATTTACAAAATTAACTACATTTGAACTTTACAAACTCAGTTCTGCATTTTTAGTAAAGCTGCTGTCTTCATTTATTTAGAGCAGAATATGGATTGGCACCCAGCATAGCAGAAACGTGCACAGCTTTTTTTATTTATTTGTTTGTTTCATTAACAAAAAGAAGGGTGGAAGGGAAGAATTTCAGTGATCAACCCTTCTTTATTATTGCTGTTATTCAAATCCCTTGTATTAGGTTTTTGATTATGTAAAATCAGATCATGAACAAAAAAAAATCCCTAACAAACCTCCATCAAAACCCCCATAATATTATGTATATATAAAATACACAATGCATAAATATTTGTAGTTCATATATGCACATATATATATGTTTGTATATATATACAAGTTTCCTAGAAATATTAGATTCACATATGTCTTAGAGAATGAAAAAGAAAAAAATTTTTATTTTTAAACCAAAGTATCTAAATTTTACATTAATTGCCAGAATGAGCTTTTTAAGTAAAATTTGGTAAATGGAGTATTTTTTATTCTAGTAAAATGTTGATGTTAAATCTTTTTATTTCTTCAGAAATTATTCATTGACTATGTGACGTCAGACAAACATAAAATGAAGAAACATAAAGGCAAAAAACCACAGACAATATGAATTGTTTGACATATTTAAAAAGACTTCTTTTGCTGAAACAATTGCTTTTATATTTATAATATATATGTGAAGTATATATGTTTCAGTCAAAATGATTATGATACGTATATCTACCGTGCAAAGATTTTAAATTCTTCAAAATTACTGTCCCTTCCTCATATTTTTCTTCATTAATTCTTTCCTGTTCTTATGTCTAATTTATGTTATTTAGAATAATTTGTATTCAAGCTGTTTGCATTTCCCTTAGATTTTTCAATGTGAGGTATATGAAATACTTAAGTTGTCCAAGTTTTTGATGAGAAATTATGAAGGAGATTTTAGGCTGGGTCACTGATAATACAATCTAAAAATTGTATTCTAGAAAACACTATTACACACTTAGGAGATAAACATCCTGAAGTAAATCTTATTTTAAGGTTAGTCCTAGTGTAGAAAGCTTAGGTTTTTGCAGTTTGGGAAGCTGCACAATTTTAGCCCTCTGATGCATGTTTGGATTCTGATTTCATTGCTGATGCATACTTGTAAGAATTGTTTTGAAGAACTTGAGGACCACGAAGATGGCTAGGACATTCAAGCATCTAAGTATTTTGCTCCCCTTAGTCTGTAGTATCACCATTTGAGATACTTTAATGATTACTGATTTTCAAAATTTGAAAAGCATAATTTAAAAAGCATCCCAATACCATACAATGTATTCCAAATAATATACTCCAAAATAGAATTACTGCCTGACATTATTACTTGCTTCTGAAAATCCTACTTACAGGTTAATCTTGGGCTTTTTTTCATTCAGGCACAAAAGTAGATTAAAAAGTATAAGAGAGAAAAAAGCAAAGAAGGACTGGTGGGAAGCTCCTAGCAGTGTTCCCTTGCTGTCACAACACCTACCTCTAGCCAAAACAAACAGCACCTTGAAGGTGACATTCCAAATGTGTTAATCTTGACAGCTGTCTCAATAAATAATGATGACTAAAATACATAAAATGTATTAATTTACAAATATGATGGTAACTTTTGCAAACATTAGTAAAGTCATGCAAAAATTATCAGAGCCAAATATTTCTGTTTGAATCCCATTTTAATTTCTTCAGTGACTATAGAAATGTTACAGTTAATATTTTTCAATCACAATACATTAAATCAAACATTTTATATGAAAAGTAAAAACATCTCCTAACATTTAAGAGTAATAATAACAGCAACAATAAGATTTTTACTAACATTTTATCATTCCCACCTTTTGCTACAAACAATAAGTACTGAAGAAAAGCCACTGAAGAATGGCTTATATGAAAGAACATAAGAGAAACAGAAAGTTTTTTAATTCTAAATTATTTTTTTCAGTTGTCAATCAGCACAAAATATGTGCCAATTAGAGGTGTATGAAACCTTTGGCCATACATCAAGATTAAACACTTTTAGAGATTTTTTTTTTGCAAATATGAAAGAAAGCATCCTTACTTTGTCCATTTTTCATAATGATGTAGATTTACTAATTTACACTTGACAAACATTTTATAAATATGAATTAATGTCATATTTTTTAAATTCCCCAATTGACTAGCAGTTGCAAGGAAGAGAAGAAGGAACAATTAAATATATATTTTTGCATTCACATTTATATTTATAAAAAAATTTAATTATGTTCTCTTTTAAAGATGGATAGTGATTAACAACCGTGGGAAATAAATTTTCTTCCTAAATTTAGCCAAATAAGAATTAGGCACTTAATCTAAGATAGGTGTTTATAATGTGTATGACATCATAAATTCTAGATGCTTATTAATCCTGTATGTTACATATCCATCTTAGGATGTGATGAATTTCCTCTGGAAAGTTAAATGAAAATGTAAATATTGATGCAATATAATTTGAAATAAGAGCTGTTAAAGGAAACAGACATTGATTCTATATAGCTTGTATTCCACCATTCTCCTCTAAGCCTGACTAAATTTTGTTCACACATGCTGTGTGGTATTCATCTGACCACATGTAGACATCTACAATAGCTGTTGAAGAAAGTTCAGTCCAATTTCTTTCGAAGCATCTGCTACTTTCCATTCTATCAAGACAGCCTGGCTTAGACTGAGATATCTGATTTTCAGACATAAAAAGTTTCATGTAATAAATCTTATCAAAGATATCAAAGAACATAATAAATATATATTAATAAATATATATTAAAAAATCTTCAGAGGTAATTGCCCAGTACTTCCCTGAATTTTAACATTTAATCATACTTCACAAATAGTTGCCACAGTAAAACATTCATGTCTCACATGTCAACGGGTTGACATCATTCTTAAAAATCTTGTATGATGTAGCTTTGATATTCCTTCCTGATTGGCCTGAAGTGGTTGTTCATGTCTGTTCAAGTAACATGAATAAGAGCACAAGTCAGAAGCATACAGAGTTCATTGCATCAGAGAAGTCAGAAGGGACAGATCAGATCCCAGAAAGGTAAATTCTAAGATCACAGATAGTATTAAATGCTCTTTTATTCCTCTTGTGTATTGTTGTGGCATATCCTTCATGTGAAAAACATCTCAGTTTGTCCTCATTGAGATGTTTAAAGTCACTGAGATGCCTATCACCTCTTTGATCACTGAGGAAGGATATAGCTGAACAGCAAGACTTAGTCTCAAAGTCAACTATCAAGTGATCCCAAGAATTGTGAACAGAATAGCAAGAAGGAAAGATTTAGATTGAGCTTATGAAATTTTCTTCCCATTCTACTATTCTGTTTCTAATTTTATTATGGATAGTAATGGAATAATGGCTTTGATCTAAAAATAGAAGTGCTGTAATTTGTTTTCTCCTTAATAATGAGAGACACTTATTATGACCCAGAATTTGTGTTTCAACACTGATTTATTGTCTTTACATAAGCAAGAATGCTAAACCAAAATAAATGGAAATTCCTATTTAAGTGTCTAAATACATCCATCTGTTAGGAAGATTATCATAACTGGTATATTAAAATCAAGAATGTTATTCCTAGCATTTGCAGGTAAAACTGAATTGGGAAAAGGGGCATGAGAGTGCAGTCAGAAAGTCCCCGAAACACTTAGACAACAGGTTGATCAGTTCCTGAAACAGTCATTTATAGCATCTGAGCAAAATAAACATGTGGTCCGTAAATCTGTGATGTGCTAAGAGACTCGGATTGCAAATACAAAACATCTACAGAATTTCTAAGTTGCAGAAAACAATCTCTTGAATCTCTGAAAAGTCCTTTATCCAATATGGGAAAGCATTGCAATAGGTCTCACTTGACAGATAAAATTTTAGGTAAAAGGAAAAGGCTAGCTATTACAACAGTGAATGTTATGAATTTGAAAACTATGAAATTAATTATTTGACAGGAAAAATGTATGAGCAAAAATGTATGAAAAATAACTGGTAAATATTTGATACATTTCCAAGCTAATCGATATCTAGAATTGTAAACTCTAGTGTAAAAATAAATAGTGCAAACATACAAGCAAAAAATCCATACTTTCTATGAAGCAAATGGAAAGAAGTTATAAAATATAAATGACACCTCTTTCCCCCAAACTAAAGTCCTTCAGCATACACAGACAGAAAAACATGAAGCTTTTATAAATAAATAATAAACCAGAAGCTAGAAGAGGGTGCAGATAGTAAAAGGAGTAAGAAAACACAATAAGGATTTGCCAGAAAAATTTTGCATTATTTAATTTAATATGATAATTATATAATTATATATATTACGGTAATTTAATATAATAAAGCTATTTCTGAAAAAAATATTAAATTAAATTTATTTTAATAAATTTTTATTTCAGTGTGGTGGGTTGAACTTGGCTGGCTGACCAACTTACTATTACTATTGCATTACTGTTACAATTGCTATTACTATTGCATATATCTTGAGTCTGAGAAACAGTAGTTGTAGTGAGAAAATAGTAGTTGGCAGGCTAAACAATGATTTAACTTGATAGAAAAGGAATTAAAGGGTGCTAATTGCCTCTCACCACTCCATTTCCATAACCCATGGTGTCTCCTTCACTTGAAAATAAGACAGTCTTTAAATTTCACAGAGAAGCACAAACTGGACATACCAGGCCACTTACATATCTTTCAGCATACACCAAAAAAAACAAGCTTTCACATCCATTTTCTGGTTTATCCTATACAAGCTCTTACCTGTAGATACCTATCATAATGACTTTAAGAAATATATAATAGTGCTAAAACAGAGTTGCAGAATGAAGTTTACATCTTCACATTCTCTATGAAATGTATATAAATACAGTTAAAGAAATTAAATTTGGAAAAAATGGCTTAAATTTAAAAACCATTTTAACTTCATAATTTCATTTACCTCAGTGCTTGAGACAGATCAAAGGAATAAGAACGCTGTTCTTTGTAAAGCTTCAAACATAATGCATTGATCCTTGTCATCTTACTTGCTTACTCATAAGATTGTCATAGCAATTGATGCAACTGTGTTCAGCTAAGTATAGCCTATGTTAAGCCACAAAAAACAAGGTCTACCACTCCGTGTTACATGGTTTCTCTCACACAAATCTAAGACAGCTTCTTGACTTCTGCACTATTTTATACTGTCAAGTAATGTATAGATTTTGTTTGAAGTGTAACATTTATAAGCCAAAATAAACTGTGAGCAAGTGATGAAGAGCTTTACCAGACTGAATATTGGATGGCCAAGCACCAATCTTAACTTTATTATCCCCTTTATTTATTCACTTAGTTTGTGATTTACTTATTGTGGCTGTAAAGATTGAGCGTAGCAGGAAGAACTGAAGCTAAAGTGGCATGTAGAGAAGAAGAAAATGAGTAATTAGGGGGGGAAAAAAGGAGATCATAGAATTTCCTGACATTTCCAGAACCAGGTGTACTGAAGAACTGGAAAGGAATATTATCTCTTCCAGACCATGTGAGATAATAGCATAAAAAGCAATATGAAGAAAGGTTTTTATTCTACAGAGGAAAATAGTTATGATAATAGTCTTCAAATAGATGTAAGGTTGTTGTGAAGGTGAGGTGGATAAATTGTTCTCAGCGTCTCTTGTAAATAACCTGTAGAAGTAATGGACTTAAGCTATGGCAAGGGAGATTCAGAAAAGGAAAACAAACAAACAAACAAACAAACCAAAACCAGGAAAAAACCTAGCGACCATCCTAAGCCTAGCTGATAGTTACTTCCTAACTGATACTTAACATTGGAATTAATTGCCTACATATTCTGGAGAATAAAACCTACTAGAAAGGTAAGTAAAATAAAAGTTAAATATTATTCTTGTTTCAACAAAACTTTGAAAGCCTTTTAGCAGATGAATACTCTGCACTAGATAAACACCTACAGGGCACCTAACATTCCCAATAAGAATGCTTTTTGACAAACATCAAACGCACTCACTAAAAAGTCTGCAGAGCAGAGTACCAGCTGTATGTTAGTTGAATGATTCCAAGGTTATGTCAGGCTTGCAGTAGCACCTCTGCTTTCTGCCAAGATATATTAACCTGAGTAACCAGATAATGGCAGCACATAGGTCTGAAAAAAGCCTTCTAGATTTTTGCTGAAATGTCTTTGTGTGTGTACTTGTGTGTCTATGTGCATTTACATATCTGTTGCAACATGATACAATAGCTGGACTGAAAAGAGAACACATCCTGGAATGTTAAGAATAATATGTTTTACATAACGCCAGTGCAGTTTCATTAACTGTAAACCCTTTTTCTGCCTTCATATCTCTACATGTTCCTTACAGCTAAAGATTGCTAGTGCCATGTTATTGAAATAACTGACATTTACTTACAGGTAATAAACATATTTTTGAACCATGGAATGGCTAATATGGGCTGACTGTTGCCAATGCCTAATGTTCCACAGTGCTTTTTCTGTTTCAGCACATGACTAAATTCAGAATTTCCAAATATTTTATGCATTTAACAGCACATTTCCCACCCTGGATTCATGCACTCTCCAAGTCCTTGATAAAATAGCTAAAAATGGGGGTTACTTTTTTTTGTAGTCTTACTGTATAATCAGTGAAACCAATAGATGTTACCAAAGGTGCAACCAAAAACAGTTCTGTTTTTTTAATCCTCATTGTGAGCTGCACAAAGCAAGTTTAAGCATTGAGATATGAAAATGTGATCTGATTCTTATCAGTTAGTAATGGTTAACTGAGATGGTCAATGAAGTTTAGGGAAAGACCTCTCACTTGTGTTATAAGTAGCACAGATTTCTTTCCTTCTATTGTGTTCTCAAGGAAGATGTATTACATCTCACATTTGAGAACAAAGAATAAAAGCTGAGTTAGTGGGATCACACATTTAGTCTATTATTACATTAATGTCTGCTGTTGCTGTAGAAGGTAACTGCTCCCATAAAAGTTATGTATTATCACCATCATTAATTTACTAAACTAAGGTCAGGTTCAATTGCTGCTGAATTTAAATGTTCACAATCATTGCCTTTTTAGAAATGCTGATGCAATTTGTTTACTCATGAGTGAGATATAAAGTCTTTTATAACAGAAAATTATTATTCAAGGACAATTTTTCAGGTTTTCCAGTAAGTGGGGACGAATTCCTACATACTCTCTTGAAATTAAATCCTGAAAGTGTTTCAGCTTCACTAACTACATAAAGCTTTTGTTTGTCTGTTTTTTCTTCACTTTATTGTTGTCATGACCACCTGAAATTGTCATGTAGGGAAAAAAACAGTTTTTCTTTCCTATATTTTACATCATCTTACATGCCATTAAAATTGTTTTTACCCCTTGCTTTTTTGTTCTTTGGAATTTTAGGTAAAAATTTCAAGTTATTTTTTGAAGTAATTAGTCTGCCAAGTTAAGCATAGGTAAACCTGAACTTCATCCTTGATTATAAAAACTCTTGTCTGTTTCTGAAATCTGGTTTTGGATAATCAGAGTGTGAGTGGTGATATTTAACAAAACACTAAAAAAAGCTATTGTTTAAAAGGAACAGCTTGTCTTTTTTGCAAAATATTAAACCCCTAACAACAACCCCCAGGAAATCAACTGAGTGAAAAAGATAAAAACCAACAAGCAGAAAATAAAAATAAAATTCTATAGTTTTATCCATGTGTTTCTGCATGGGCTGCTTCCTGTGAGGTGATATAATACTCACTAAATATCACCTTATTCTCTAATAGCATCAAGGCCTTCTCTAATATTCTCTAATAGCATAGAGGACTTCTGCTTGACTTCTAACAATCTCCAAGGACACAGATTCCATGCCTTCTCTGGCAACGTTGTTATGGTAAAAAAGGTTTTCTGTACAGTGAGTCAGAATTTCCCCAAATTTTTCAATTTGTGTCCATTGCCTCTAGTTCTTCTACTGTCCACCTTGCAGAAAAGTCTGGCTCTGTCATCAGTATGCTCTTCCATTAGGTAGCTGCAGAAAGGAAAAAAAAAATCTCCCTTGGTCTTAGAAAGGCAGAAAAAGACCCAGTTGTATCAGCTTCTCCTTCTATGTCATGGGCTCCAGCTCTCTACCAAGCTTGGTACCCTCTGCTGAATCCCAGTATGTCAGTGTCTTTTCTGTACTGGGGAACTCAAAACTGTACAAAGCACTCCAGATGTAGTGCCTCAAGTGCCAAACAGAGGGCAATAATCACTTTCCTCTACCTGCTGTCTATATACTTGCTAATATAGCTCTTGGTGTGATATATAACAATACAACAAATTCTGACCAGACATAATATGTCTGGTCAAAACCAAAGATACAACTCAGGCAGAAAGACTTGCTTTAAAACCACTGATTTACCTCTGTTTAGAAAGCTATTAAATTAGATTAGACAGGAACAGTCTGACAGAAAGCTGTAGGTTAAACCAGCACACTGGATAGAAGATACAGACTAAACTAGGAGCAGATTAGATGCTAGACAAGGAGAAGCTTGGACTAAAAAACAAGGACACATAGGGAATAACATGGATTAGAAAAATGGAATTGATGGAACCTGGGAAGTGGAGGACCCTCTCCTCCTAAGTTGTTTCTGAATAGTTTTTCTTGAATATTCTACAGCTAGGGACTTCTTTGGGAACTCAGAGAGAAAGATCTAATATATATCTAGAAGTTTTCTTTGTTAAGATGTTGTGCAACATTCTAAATGAGCTGCAGTTTCATAAACTCTCAGAGATTCATGTTTAGGTAAATTGATTTGTAAGAGATAATGTAGGTGTGAATAGCAATTATCATTTGCCAAAATGAAACACAGTTGTCTCAACAGCTTGCGAAGATGTCACTCAGAAGCGTAGTTATATGAGGTCCTAGGCCTGAATTCATCCCTCTCAAATTTTAGATATATAATCACTGGAGAAGAGGAAATGTGAGGAAGTAGGAAAGGTAGGTCTACCCTGCAAGTGAAAACAAGTCGGAAGACAAATGCGACAATACAGGCAGGGATCATCACTTCAACAACACGAAAACAGTCCCATAGTATTCAAACTGGGCAAGCAGAGCAGATCCTGTGGCAGTACCAGGTTCAGCCAGCAGCCTAGTGATCATGAGACAAGTCTCAAATGACGAGGCAAGTCCAAGGTCAATTCACAAGCCTGGTTAGCAATGAAGGCTTGTCAAGGAATAGGGCTAGACGCATGCTCACCTACGTGTCTCCGGCAAGGACTGGGATCCTGGACCTAAGCTCAAATGATGCTCCTGGGTCAATGCCAGACTGAGCATGTTGGAGTTCCCAGGTGAGGCTAACATGGGTAATTCAGGCTTACCAATGCACTCAGGGCCCTGACAATAAACAGCTCCAGAAGGTGATTCAGCTCGCCTAAGGTCTAAATGCATAGCTGGAAATGCATAATTCTTTTTACTGAATGTGAAGAGGGTAAAGAATGAGTTGACTCCTTTCTTAGGAATCTCACCTTAGTTCATGAAGTAAACCTGTACATATGAATGTGCTTAACATTATGTAAAAAAATTCAAGAAACAAAGTGAAGGAAGAACATGGGACTGAAGAAACCCAGTTAAATGATAAAAGTAAGTGTTGCCATGACCAGGTAAAATGTTAAACTGCCACCAAGAGAACAATGGACTGTGGCCTCATTCTCTTCACAAAGATTCTTCCTTCTTAAGTATGATCAGAGATGAATTTACAGATTTTGGTGTTTGGAATTCTAGTTTTGGGATAACATGGCTTGCGGTCATGGAAATGTATCAAATAAGAAATCATCTGCAAAGCAGAGAAAAATTGCTATAACTGCTGCTATTAGCTACATAAATTTTCTTTGTGTTTATGCACTTATTTTAGTTCATGGATTATTTCCCATAATAATAACAACAACAGTAATAATAGTCTGAAAATACAGTGAATTAATAATTCAGAGTCTGAAATTAACCTGTAAACCAAACTTCTGAGCTCTCAAACATATAAGTTACATGGGGAAAAGTTGAGATGGCTTCCCTAGCTAATTATTGTCAAGGCAGGTCCAAAATGAGAGACAAAGACATAGGGTATATATAGAATCATTTGGTTGGAAAAGACCTTTAAGATCATAGAGTCCAACCGTACCTGTCCACTACTAAACCATGTCTCTAAGCACCTTGTTTACACGTCTTAAATACTTCCAGGGATGGGGACTTGACCACCTCCCTTGGTAGCCTGTTCCAATGCTTGACAACCCTTTCAGTGAAAACTTCTTTTCCTAATACCCAATCTAAACCTCCCCTGGCACAACTTGAGGGAATTTCCTCTCGTCCTATGGCTTGTTAGTTGGGAGAAGAGGCGGACACTCACCTCGCTACAGCCTCCTGTTGGGCAGTTGTAAAGGGCAATAAGGTCTCCCCTCAGCCTTCTCTTCTCCAGGCTAAACAACCCCAGTTCCCTCAGCTGCTCCTCATAAGACTTGCGCTCCAGACCCCTCACCAGCTTCATTTGATAACCAAGTAAAAACTGAATGAAAACAAAAAAGAATCTTTCTCTAATTAAAGGACATTGTGCAGTATGTCTCATGTATTCAGCATATGTTTTAGAAAGCATGGGAAACAAACAAGAGGAGTTGGAAGCTATCGTGCTGCTAGAAAGCTACAACCTGATTGCCATTACGGAAACTTGGTGGGATGAATCCCACGACTGGAATGTAGCTATTGATGGCTACAGGCTGTTCAGAAGGGACAGGCAAGGAAGGAGGGGAGGAGGCGTTGCCCTTTACATCAAGAAATCATTACAGTGTGAAGAGCTGTCCTTGAAGAATAGCCACGAGCAGGTCGAAAGCTTACAGGTAAGAATCAGAGAGAGAGGCAACAAAGGGAACTTGGTGGTTGGTGTCTACTACAGGCTTCCAGCTCCTCAAGGAGATAGTCAGAAGGACTCTCTGGGAAACGGTCCTCACGGACTGGGGAACAGAACAGAGCTGGCAGATCTTTAAGGATGTGATCCACAGAGCGCAAGAGCTCTCGATCCCTAGTTGTAAGAAATCGAGGAAAGAAGGGAAGAGACTGGCATGGCTGAGATGAGAGATGCTGGTCACACTAAGGAGGAAGAGGGAACTGCACAGGCAGTGGAAGCAGGGACAGGCATCCTGGGAAGAGTATAGAGACATGGTCCAGTTGTGTAGGAATGGGGTCAGGAAGGCCAAGGTGCAGGTGGAACTAAACTTGGCAAGGGATGCAAAGAATAATAAGAAGGGTTTCTTCAGGTATATTAGCTGGAAAAGGATGGTTAAAGAAAGGGTACCCCCACTGATGAGCAACACTGGCAAGCTGGTAACAGCAGATGAGGAGAAGGCTGAGGTACTCAACAATTTTTTTGCCTCAGTCTTCACTGGCAAACTCTCTCCTCACCTCTCCCAAGTCGATGGATGGCATGAGGGGGACCGGGAGGGTAAAACCCTTTCTGCTGTAGGAAAAGATCAGGTTCGTGACCACCTGAGGAACCTGAATGCACATAAGTCCATGGGACCTGATGAGATGCATCCCAGAGTCCTGAGGGAATTGGCCGATGTAGTTGCCAAGCCACTCTCCACGATAGTTGAAAAGTCATGGCAGTCAGGTGAAGTCCCTGGTGACTGGAAGAAAGGAAACATTGTGCCCATTTTCAAAAAGGGTAGAAAGGAAGACCGTGGGAACTTCCGACCTGTCAGCCTCACCTCTGTGCCTGGGAAGATCATGGAACAGCTCCTCCTAGAAGCTATGCTAAGGCACATGGAGGCCAGGGAGGTGATTCACGATAGCCAGCATGGCTTCAGCAAGGGCAAGTCCTGCCTGACGAACCTAGTGACTTTCTATGATGGTGTGACAACAACAGTGGACAAAGGAAAACCACTGGATGTCATCTATCTGGATTTCTGCAAAGCCTTTGACATGGTCCCCCACAACATCCTTCTCTCTAAATTGGAGAGCTATGGATTTGATGGGTGGACTGTTCGGTGGATAAGGAACTGGCTGGATGGTCGCATCCAGAGGGTAGTGGTCAATGGCTCGATGTCTGGATGGAGACCGGTGACGAGTGGTGTCCCTCAGGGGTCCGTACTGGGACCGGTGCTGTTTAATGTTTTCATCAATGACTTAGACAGCGAGATTGAGTGCACCCTCAGCAAGTTTGCGGATGACACCAAGCTGAGTGGTGTGGTTGACACACCAGAAGGATGGGATGTCATCCAGAGAGACCTGGACAGGCTGGAGAGGTGGGCCTGTGTGAACCTCATGAGGTTCAACAAGACCAGATGCAAGGTCCTGCACCTGGGTCGGGGCAACCCCCCGTATCAATACAGGCTGGGGGAAGAAAGGATCGAGAGCAGCCCTGCCAAGAGGGACTTGGGGGTGCTGGTGGATGAAAAGCTGGAGATGAGCTGGCAATGTGCCCTGGCAGCCCAGAAGGCCAACTGTACTCTGGGCTGCATCAGGAGAAGCGTGGCCAGCAGGTCAAGGGAGGTGATTCTGCCCCTCTACTCTGCTCTGGCGAGACCTCACCTAGAGTACTGCATCCAGCTCTGGAGCCCCCAGCACAAGAAGGACATAGAACGATTGGAGCGGGTCCAGAGGAGAGCTACTAAAATGATCTGAGGGCTGGAGCACCTCTCCTACAAGGACAGGCTGAGGGAGTTGGGCTTGTTCAGCCTGGAGAAGAGAAGGCTGTGGGGAGACCTGATTACGGCCTTTCAGTACCTAAAGGGGGCCTATAGGAAAGAGGGGGAAAATCTTTTTAATAGGGCCAGCTGTGTCAGGACAAGGGGTAATGGTTTTAAACTAAACCAGGGTAGGTTTAGACTGGAACTAAGGAAGAAATTCTTTGGAATGAGGGTAGTGAAACACTGGAACAGGTTGCCCAGAGAGGTAGTGGAGGCCCCATCCCAGGAAACATTCAAGACCAGGTTGGATGCGGCTCTGAGCAACCTGGTCTAGTTAGCAGTGTCCTTGCTCACTGCAGGGGGGTTGGACTAGCTGACCTCTAGTGGTCCCTTCTAACCCAAAACATTCTATGATTCTATGAAATATGAGATTTACCTAGAAAATTATCTACATATAAGCCCTAGATTTGGCCTATAAGTTTTTAAAAGCAAATACCTTCATAAATGAGTCTTTATAACAGCATATTTTTTGAAGTTCTTGAAATGCTAATGATTTAGATCAGAATTATAAAAGCTAATGTAATATTCCTTTTAATATAATATTAGGTAATATTCAAACAATGAGAATAACTGAATAGAGTTAACTGTATTCTGATAATAGGTATGTCCTTGTATTATATACAATCAAAAGCATAAACTCTAACCATTAATGCTCAGAATTATCTCTTCTCTATTGCTTCCTTACTTCCTGAAAACAAGCATTACTTTGCTGTTTGCCGTGGTTTAACCCGGCTGGCAACTAAGCACCATGCAGCCGCTCGCTCACTCACTCTGTCCCTCCCTCAGTGGGATGGGGGAGAGAATCGGAGAAAAGAAAAAAAAAAAAAAGACCCGTGGGTTGAGATAGAGACAGTTTAATAAGAGAGAAGAATAACAATAATAATAATAATAATAATAATAATGGTAAGAGAATATACAGAATATATAAAACAAGTGATGCACAATGCAATTGCTCACCACCCACTGACCGATGCCCAGCCAGTCCCAAGCAGCAATCACTCCCCCCGAGCCGCGATCACTCTGCCCGAGCTGTGATCACTCTGCCCGTGACCGACCAACTAACCCCCCGAGCATGACGTTATATGGTATGGAATAGCTCTTTGGTCAGTTTGGGTTAGCTGTCCTAGCTGTGCTGTACTCCCAGCTTGTTATGCACCTGGTTGAGCAGGAGAAGCTCAAAAAGTCCTTGAATAGCCTCAGCACTACTTAGCAACAACTAAAAACAGTGTGTTATCAACATTCTTCTAGTACTAAATCCAAAACACAGCACTATGCTAGCTACTAGGAAGAAAACTAACTCTATCCCAGCTGAAACGAGGACATGTTCTTGCTAAGTCACTTTAAACAGATAACCATGGATCCATTTAGTCCTTTGGATCTGGGAAGATAATAAACACATTAGCAGGCTTTCTTATTACAAGGATCCATGATTTCATGTATGTGGTGTCTGGGGAGCAGGGAGGAAAAACAGCTTTTCAGTAGTTTTCATATCATAACATAGAGTGAGTTACAATTGGCTCTAAAAGGTTGTTTTTCATTATGCAATGATATATTAATATATGACTACAAGAAATATATGTAAGATAGCCAGAACTGATTTTAAGCCAAAAATCTTTATTTGTATTACCAAATAATAATGTCTCTGAAATTCTGTAGTTCATTATTTCTTACTGCTTTGACCATGGTCATAAGCTCACAATAGTTAAATGAATTTACTTTTTTATGTCAGAGAGAAGGCAAGAACATGATTGCTTTGTTCTTTAATTTTGCTAGAAGTTTGAAATGGGCTGGGTTCTTCCTCTGGGTATATGTCTATTATAAGACCTCAGCATAAATGTTCAACGGCAGTGTTTTGTTTGTGTGGAAAAAAACCAAACAACAGTATTATTGAATATATGGCACTATTTCTGCCATCACATAACAAGTATCACAAATATCTATGAGCTGTACAGTATGTGCCCAGTTATACCACAATAGAAGGCTATAATCTGTTTTCAGTTTCCTAGTTACGTCAAAGAAATATAAAATTAAACCTTTGATCGGAGAGTGTTTTTCTTCAGTTTCTGCTAACACATTAATTCTGTGGATGTTGCTTCAGTCCATGAAGTCTGAAATGACCTTTTTCAGTCCTAGTTTGAATTACTATATGAGCAGCAGTAATACTGCAGTCCCAAGACTGATGATGCAGTAATTTTCCAGCCTAATCATACTGAACTTCAAACATATTCATAGCAATTCTGTTGAAGTTACTCTCTCGGAAGTATTTTTGCAATGTGCGTTAATTACACATAACAGCACAACTGTTAGACAAGTGTTTGTACAGCTCATTGGAAGTGTGGGAAGGTACTTCCCTAAGGCAAAAGCTCATGTGAACCTTGTCCCTGTCTTTGATCTTATTTAGACCTCACATGAGAATAAACTGAAAAAAGCAGAAAATCTAAACAAAATCTAACTCTTACACAGTCATCATTGGCAGCTCATGCCAACTATTTAAATTGCAAATCAACAGAACTTAAAATAGTTGTCTCCACACATACACAGAACCACACACATCCATGGACAACTGATACCATTCTGAAGGCTGAGCCAGCAGTGAATCTGTGCATGTCACTCAGTGTTTGGACACCTCAACCAGCTGGAGTGTGTGTCCTGATTTTCCAAGACCCTGGTGCCTGTCACAGCTGGTCCAGACACTTTTACTATTGTGAGTATGCTATCTATAGACCGTGTGTATGCGTGTGAGACAGAGAACAAAAATCATTAAAGACCTGCTATACCCATCTCATTCAGACCTTAGATTTTATGTCACAGAGTGCCCTCGTTCTATCTTGAAGTCACCTCACCCTAAATTTCTGTGTGTCAACAGAAAACACCACAATACATTCATTCTCTTTTGGTCATTGTGGATGACAGAATTGCTGAGGTCAGAGGGGTCCTCTGGAGATCTAAGCTAAGATTTCAATGCCCCTCACTGTCCACTTATTGAGTGTGTACTTCATTAGATGGTCTAAGAGGATGTTATGGCAAGTCTTAATAAAATAAAGATAAATAACATTGTGTTCTCTGCTCAGAGAACAGAGCCAATCAGCTCATCACAGAAGGCTGTTTCATTGTTTTAAGTGTGATTTCAAATTTGTAAATTCATGCTGACAACTTCCAGTTATATTCTTGTCTTTCATATCCTTGGAAATGGTTTCCAGGGCGATTCACTCCATCATGCTCTCGGGAATCAAGGTGAGATTGAGCAGACTGAAATTGTCTGAATCTTCCTTCTTTCCCCTCCTGGAGATACTAATGACGTTCGCCTTATTGCAGTCCTCAGGAACCTCTTCTAATCACCATGATGTTCAAGACTCAGGGATGAGCAGGGATATTCTTCTAGAACTTAGGTGGAAAAGGAAAGTGTATGGTCATTGGAAGCAAGGACGGGTGACACGGGAGGACTACAGAGAGGTTGCTCACCACTGTAGAGAGAAAATTCATGTGGACAAACCTCATTAGAGTTCAAGCTGGCCACTACTGTGAAGGACAACAAAAAGGGCTTTTTTAAATATGTTAACAGCAGAAGTACAGTCAGAGGTAACACTGATCTATTACTTGATGAGGTCTGTCACCTCACAAATAAGGATGTAGACAAAGTGGAGGCATTAAATACCTTATTTGCCTCTGGCTCTAACACCATGGGCCCTGGGACCCTGGAGCCCTGTGTTGGAAGACCATTCCTGGGGGATAATAAACTCTCAGCTGACTCAACTTATTTCTAGACTTTCTGCTCCAGCTGGTTGCACATAAGTCTATGGGGCCTGATGGGATTCATGCCAGGGTACTGAAAGAGCTGGCTGATATTAATGTGGGACCTCTCTCCACTGTTTTTCAATGGTCTTGTGAATATGGAGAGGTCCCATTTGACTGGAAGCTGGAAAATGTCTCAATTTTCAAGAAGGGTAAGAAAAAAGACCCTAGTAATTACAGGCCAGTCAGTCTCACTTCAGTGCCTGGTAAAATTATGGAGAAGGTTATTCTGGGAGTTGTAGAAAAACACTTGAAAGACAACATAGTCATTGGTCATAACCAGCATGGATTCACCAGGGGAAAATCTTGCTTAACCATTGTAATTTTCTTTTATGACAAGGTCACCCATCTACTTGACCAAAGGAAGCCAGTAGATGGGGTGGTTTTGGATTTCAGTAAAGTTTTGATACCGTCTTGCACAGTATCCTTCTGGACAAAATGTCCAGCACACAGCTAGACAAGTCCATGATATGCTGGGAAAGCAATTGGCTGACAGGTCAGGCTCAAAGGGTTATAGCAAATGAGGTTGCATCAGGCTGGTGGCCAGTCACTGGGGTTCCCCAGAGCTCAATTTTAGGGCCAGTGCTCTTTAATGTTTTTATAAATTATTTGGATGCAGTAATCAAATGTGTATTAAGGAAGTTTGCTGAGAATATTAAACAAAGAGGAGCTGTGGACACACTCAGGGGTAAAGAGGCTTTACAGAGAGATCTGGATAGACTAGAGAGCTGAGCAATCACCAATCATATGAAATTTAAAAAGGCAAGTGCTGGATTCTCCACCTGGGACAGGGTAATTATAGTTATAGATTGAAACTGGGGGACAAGAGGCTGGAGAGCAGGCCCACAGAAAGAGATCTGGGGGGCTGGGCTGATGGCAAGTTGAATATGAGTCAACAGTGTGCCCTGGGAGTCAGAAGGGCCAACCATGTCCTGGGGTGCATCAAGCACAGCGTAGCTAGCCGGTCAAGGGATGTGATGGTCCCAATCTATGCTTCCCTCATACAACCCCACCTTGAGTACTGTGTGCAGTTTTGGGTGCCTCAATATAAGAAGGACATCAAACTATTAGAGTGTGTCCAGAGGAGGGTGACCAAGATGGTGAAAAGTCTCAAGGGAAAGACTTAAAAGGAGCAGCTGAGGTCACTTGATTTGTTCAGCTTGGAGTAGAGAAGGCTGAGGGGTGCCCTTATCACAGTCTGCAGCTTCCTTGGGGAGGCAGCAAACGGGGAGGTAAGCAGTGATAGGACACAGGGAAATGGAATGAAGCTGCATCGGGGGAAGTTCAGACTAGACATTAGGAAAAAGTTCTTCGCTGAGGGGGTGGTTGGTTACCGGAACAGGCTCCCCAGGAAAGCAGTCATACCACCAAGCCTGCCAGAGTTCAAGGAACATCTGGACAATGCTCTTACATATATGGTTCAGTTTTAGGTAGTCCTGCAAGGAGCAAGGACTTGAACTCACTGATACTTATGGGTCTCTTTGAACTTGAGATATCCTATGATTCTAAGAGTCGCCTTGCAATGTCATCATTCAGCTTGCTCAGCGCTCATGGGTGCATCCCATCAAGTCCCATGGACTTGTGTATTCCTGGTTTGTTTAAATGTTTTGTAAATCAATCCTCCTCTATGAGGGTAAGTCGTAAGTCTTCCTTGCTCCAGAATTTCACACAGATGTCATGGGCCTACATTACCAGTAATACAGGCTACGAAGGTGAAGGTGGCACTGATTACCTTGACCTTTTCTATATCTTCTGCCATAAGTTACTCACCTGTGGAATATCACCAGCAGTGGACCCACAATCTCCCTACTCTGTTTTTTTGCTGATCATAGAATCACTTAGGTTGGAAAAGACCTTTAAGATCATCAAGTCCAACCATAAACCTAACACTGCCAAGTCCACCATTAAATTATATCTCTAAGAGCCATATCTACATGTATTTTAAATACTTCCAGGGATGGTGGCTCAACCACTTCCCTGGGCAACCTGTTCCATTGTTTGGTAACCCTTTCAGTGAAGTAATTTTTCCTCATATCCAACCTAAACCTCCCCTGGTGCAACTTGAGGCTATTTCCTCTTGTCCTGTCACTTGCTACTTGGGAAAAAAGACTGACACCCAACTCCCTACAAGCACATCTTGTTAATTCGTGTCTCTTGCTGTCCCTGCATGCTCAGACAGTGTCTCTATACTCATCCCAGATAACTAGACCTTGCTTCTTGCATGTTTTCTCATTATGTTTGAGTTTAATCAGAAGCCCCTTAGTGTAATGATGTAGCACTGTATTACAGTATTGTCATTGCTAGATGCAGGCCATGAGCTTTGTACTGAATCTACAAGGCCTCAGGTTTGAGGCTTGTCTGCTCTGTTGGAACTTTTCTTGACCTGCCTGCAGCTTTGTTTTACTTGGTTTAATTGTGACAGCAATTTCTCTAATTGACCAAGTGTCTAAGGCCAATTGGTTTTATTTCTGTTCATCTTTGTTTTGTACAATTACCATTTTATATAGAAAGCAGAAAGAAGCAGTTATTCTATGCAGAATGAGATATTTATAAACCTAGCACAGTGATAGAGTGTAGAGAAAGTCAGGCCTGATACTATGACAAAGGCCTTCAGAGGTGGTGTAGTGTACCTTCAGGATGTGTAGAGGAGCACAGGCATAGGGTGATAAAAGATGGGGCACAGGCTTGGTACTGGAGATGCCACAGCTATAAACAACTTGCGTAGTCAGTTAAAGATATACTGACTCAAAGATGGATGAAAGTGGTTTTAGTGGTAACAAAGAAAATAACCCCTAGTATCTATCATATGTAAAAGGTACCATATGCAGTAAATCAGGATGTAAATTGGACCTGCAGACCAATGAGGTGTAAAAGGATGTTAGAAGACATGTAAGAATGATCCCAACTTGTCCGTATAGCAAGGAAGAAGAAACCATCAGCCTGAACAAAATATTCCTCCTGGCAAAGAACTCTCAATGTTGACAACTCACTGTACATCTAGGAGAAATACTTTTTCCTTCTGATTTAAGTGGATCTCTCAAATGATTTAATAAGTGATTTCTATTTCTAGTATAATGAAATTTGGTGAATAACAATTCTGTGATCACTATGTCCACTGCTTTCATGATTTCCTAACTCTCAGCTACGTCTTACTTCAGACAGCCATATCAAAGAATAATATAGGCTGTAAGGAATCTCTGAGAGTCATCTTTCCCCTTCCCCTTCTGGACCTACTCAGAGCAGGTTGCTCAGAGGTGAGTCTGGTCAAGTTTTGACTGTCTCCAATGATGAATATTACACAATCTATCCAGATAACCTCTTCCAGGGTTTAAATATGCTTGGGGTAATTTATTTTCCTGTAACATTTATTGGCAATTTCATGCATTTTCTTGAAACTTCTGGCCTTTCATCCTTTTGCTGTATATCTCTGAGATGATAATGCTAATGTCTCTCTCCTGAGTTTTAACTGTTTGTTTTGTGTTCAGCATCGTGCAAACTCTTTTCCTAGCATTTACCTTACCTTTTTTTACACAAAACTCTTTTTTCAACCCCAGACACAGTTTTGTAAGTTCTTCTCAGACTTCCTTGCCATCAATATAATATTTAAATTAATTTAGTGTCTTTTTCAAACTCACAGACATTACCTCACATGTTTTTTTTCCCAGGCTATTATTGAATAAAATTGGTCATACCACCCAACCTGAGGGACCTCTGTGTTGACCCTTCTCTGTTATGAAAAGTCACCATAAACCCATACATTTTTCCAACCTCTTAATTCTTCTAGTGAGTCTGACTTTCATCCCCCCATGCTCAGGGACAATACCCACTGGCCTGCACTGAGGGGACAAGTTCTCTTGGCCCAAGGGCCCCAGGGACACAGACAGGACTCTGTAGTTGGACTAATAGAGTTGTTATGTATATACACTTCCTTTCTGCTTGTAAGAAGATTTTTACTATACAAAATCCAAATACTCTTCCATGCCTGTTGGCTTTCCTTCTGTTTTTACTGAAAATACTCCTCCGTGATATTTTTATTCTGATTACCAGCAGATTGGCTTCGTTCTAGTTAATGTGAAAATTGTCTTTCCTGTACAGTTTCTTCAGGTCTTGCATATGTAGCTGGCAGCATTACACAAGCAGTTGCTGTGAGACCTGGACTCCCCGCTGTGCAGAATCCTAGCAACCTGAATTTCACCCCTAAAATGTTCCTCCTACATTACCCTACTTTAATGTTGTCAGCAGGAATTAAGACAATTAGTTCTGCTTTTCTACATCAGATAGCCTTATTTGGTCATCTTTAGCATTACAAACTCAGCAGTCACTTTGAATAATTACCAAATTTACTACTACAAGCACCTTTTTCCATCCTCGAAGATTCACTGTTCTCTTACTATACAGTACCTCTTCACTAAGTTAACAACAAAGTGAGGCCTGGTCTTGCTGATTAGTTATACCTCAGGTTCAGACATACCTAAAAGTGCAGAGAAGAGTGCAGGGAGAAGTGAATTTTACACCTTTAGAGATTCCCACTGCTAATGCAAACTAACTATTTACTACACTCTCTCTCATGGTTGCTCAGCAGCTGCCTTTTTATCCTGTCAGACCAAAGGAAGCTCTGCTTCATCACTGGGATCACCTTGACAAGACAATCCTTTTCACATCCAGAAGCAATCACTTAGCAGATCTTGGCTGACTCAAACCCAAAATGCAGTGCCACAACCAAAATAACATCCATTGTGTCCTGGTTTTGGCTGGGATAAAGTTAATTTTCTTCCTAGTAGCTCGCACAGTGTTGTGTTTTGGATTTAGTACTAGAATGTTGATAACACACCGACGTTTTAGTTGTTGCTAAGTAGTGCTTAGACTAGTCAAGAACTTTTCAGCTTCCCATGCTCTGCCAGGTGCACAAGAATCTGGGAGGGGGCACAGCCAGGACAGCTGACCCAAACTGTCCAAAGCGCTATTCCATACCATATGACATCACACTCAGTACATAAACTAGGGTGAGTTGGCTGGGGGGCAGCAATCGCTACTTAGGAACGGGCTGGGCATCAGTCAGCAGGTGGTGAGCAATTGCATTGCCCATCACTTGTTTTGTATATTCTTTTATTACAATTACAATTACATTATTATTATTATTATTATTATTATTATTATTATTATTATCTCTTTTGCTGTCCTATTAAACTGTCTTTATCTCAACTCATGGGTTTTACTTTTCTTTCCAGTTCTCTCCCCCATCCCACTGGGTTGGGAGGAGTGAGGGTGAGTGAGCAGCAGTGTGGTGCTAAATTGCCAACTGGGATTAAACCACAACACATTGACTGACCAAATTAAAAATGTACCAAGCTTACTTGCTCCTAGGAGTCATCCTCAGATCTTCTTTCTCTGTCTCTTCCCATGCAAATTTGCCATGAAAAGTTTCCTGTGTCCTATTTGTTATTTACTGCTTCCTTCAAGGTGCTGAGGAATAATGTTAAAAAAAAGAAGCAGCTATAAATTTAAAAGCTGTTTGGGTGCAACAGACTTTTAGCCTTTTGTTCCATTGCCAAGACAATAAAATCCACCTAAGTCCCATTTTTTACTATTATCAGCTCTGACCTAAATTATATTTGGAGAGGAAGTTAATAAGAACTGACATAAATAAGTTAGATTTTTCCAGTACACAACAGGACTGCAGTTGGATGGTAGCTGTAAAGGGTTTTAAGCCAATATGGGTTTAATGCCAATTTTTGTAGTAAGAACTCTGAATTCAGGCTAGTGCTTTGTTTCCTCTTTTTTCACAGTTTAGCCAGTTTCACTCATGATTAAACATCTTGTCTACAGCTCATCTCAGACACAATATTCACAATATTTCTATTTACATCTTCCTACTCAAGCCCTTCTGTTACTGAATTTTTAGGCCATGATATCTATTAGCATCTGCTCAACAGTGTTATTCCATCAAAAGTTCAAGTCAGCAGCTATACAGAAGATAATACGAGTGTATAAATCCTGATGATTTTATTAGAAAAAACTTAAGCAACACAGATGCATTACTGGTGACATTAAATTCCCAGTTAAATCTTAAAGAACAATAACAACAAGAACAAATCTGTAAATGGCAAATTGATTGCTAGAACAGATGAAGCTTGGGGAAGGCAGAGGAAGAAATTTGTTCATAGGCAGGTGGGAAGATAGACAGAAGTCTGAAAAATAGCAGCAGAACTTATTTTAAGAGAAGTGGAAAGGTGAAGGAAACTAGTTTGTGATCTGTGTAACTATGTGGTCCATGACTGCTAATAATAATAAAAAAAAAAAAATAAACTACTATAAATAGATTTACTTTTAATATGCATATTCACTAAAAAATTGTGGTAGGGTCACAAACAAAAAATATTTGAAAACCATAGCATTTATAAGCCTCTTCTCTGGAATAGTAATGTCAAATCTCAGAGTTCTATGTCAGACATATTTTTATCATCAAATCATTATTATAAAGCTATTTGAATATAAATATTTCAAGAAAGTGCACTCCATTCTGATAGTCTAAAGTCAAACTAGTGCTGACTAGTCCAATTTCATCATTCTGTGTTTAAATACATCTAAATGACAACTGTGGGATATTCAGCACCTCTTAAGTGTTCTCATCTATGATTATTTCCTTTTTCATGTATTTTCTTATAGCATTACTTCTAAATCTAACATATGTGCTTATGCTAATTTATGCTAATCTATGCTAACTAATACGGCTTAAGACCTATGCAAAAATCTAAATATTTGAGAATAAGAGTATTAAACACATACTAGGATCTCGGCTGAAACAAACGATTTCAGCATTTTGTTGATCTGCACCAGGATACTTCATATCTGATATATTGTTGCAGTATTTCTGTGAAAATTAACCTGAAATGTAATGCAAATCCAAAGAACATATATAAAAACCTCATAGAATATTTAAATCTATGCTTTATTTTGAAGCATAGTTCTTAAAATAAAAGTAAACTGGGTAGCTGTGAGTGAGCAAGGTAGTGTAAATATATGTCTGAAAGCGTATGTTGACTCAAAATCCCTATGTAAGATCATGATCTGTAGGATCGTGACTACATGACTCATGTACATAGACAACTCCTACATCAAAATATATTCTTGGTCAAAGGGGTTTTTTTTTTACATGTTGTCACGATCCACTATTGGGTTGAACAATTTGGCAGAGGTTAAACCCCCTTGCTTTCCAACTGACCTCAGATAATTCTGAGAGATTGGGGGCGGCTGGGCTTAACTTCTGATTAACTCCAATATTTTTATCGTGACTAGGTTCCTTTTACATTCTCGGAAACAGAATTAAGACTCAAAATGGAGTCAAGTGCCAAGTCACTTTATCTGGCCAACAACAAATGTGCAAGAGAAAAGCAGAGAAAGAGAGGAAGAAAAAAAGTGAGAAAGGGAAAGAGGGGGGAAGAAACAAATGGCACGGGAGTGTTGCTATAGCTACTGCCACGGGTCTATGTGCTGTCCGTGCGGCCTGAGTGATCAAAGCAGTCCGTGCGGCTGGGGCAGCCAGAGTGATCCACGCCTGATGCATCTTCGAATCTGGTGGAGGGTAGATGTTCCTGGATCCTCTCATCTGGTCTCCGCTGGTTCCCCTTTCATAGGGTTGTCTTTTTGCATAGTCAATGACTGTTTTGCATACCCATGCCTCCCACTCAGCAGTGGGGCGCAGGCCCAGTACCATATGCTCGAAAGTTCTAGGGGGTCCAAGCCCCCTCCCCATTGTTGGTTGACTCTTGGCGTACTCCAAGATAACAGGACACACAGTCCTACATTCCTGCGGGGGGGGGGGGGGACTCAATGGGCTGAAACTCCCCCACTCAATTGCCGTGGTGATTAAGCTCTGGTAGTTAAGCTTGCCTGCCACCAATTTTGAGACAAGTTTCTAGTCCCTTGCACATGTTGAAGTGATTTTTTGTGTGTTTATACTCAGCGCAATTCACTGTTATCCATCACAAAATATATTTGCTAGACAGAGCTCTTTAATAACTTTATCAGCTCTTTTTGAAGTCTGGAAGATTTTTGAAAGCAAGAAGACACCACAAAGAGACTGCTTGGGCTAGGGAAGTTCTAAGAATGAAAAAATTCCACAGAAAACAGAGGAAATGGAAAGATGTATTTTGAATTTTAATTATGTTATGGCTGTGTGAAATTTGTTAAATTCTGATCTTGATTTAGGCTGAATGCCCACATAATTTATTTTTTTTTTAGATCCCTCAAATCACTTTTGAATCTGGTTCCTTAGTATCTAGGGCATTGACTGTAAAGGAAGATTCCCAAAAGTGTTTGCAAGACATGATAAATTACAAATGTTTTACAGAATCAGTGAGAGGTCACTCAAGTGGTATTGACGGCCCTGTAAAGCCATCTGGCCAGATAAAATTAGAAGGGAGGAACTGATTAATAGCTGACCCTTTAACCACAAATGTGCTATTTATCTCTAACCCGGTTTAGCAATAACTTAAACTAGATTCAGGAAGTCTGAAAATTATCACAAGTGAAAAGGAATGTGAAATGAGTGTTGACTCACACCTGTAGTGGACAACATGACATCGGTGATTAAAAAGAAGTAACTAGTTTTGCACAGCCCCTAGCAGGTTACACAAAGACTGACTAGTGTGGCAGGAGAGTCCAGAGAAGAAATTAATAGGTTAGGCAGTCCTGGCCTAACATCATCCAAGAACAGTACCAGGACCCAGGAAAAAGCACTGGAAGCCTTTCCTATGGGGATGTGGAAGATGTGGTCAACAGTCTCTTAGCTATAACATATTTCTAATAGACATGGAGTTAAATAGACATACCCTGTCGTTGTTTATAAAGTTACCACACAGGTGACAGGTTTTACTGCTACATCTGTGATTTTTATGTGTGTTATGGTAAGTCAGAATACCTATTCGTTGTTGTTGTAGGATTCCTTTGCCCAGTTTCTGAAGGAACTAACCTGTAAGTGCACCCAAAATATTTCCTCTGTCTACTGACTCTGTAAGTGACAGCAGTTCCTCAGGTAGTATAAGCAGGACAATCCAGATCATGTATGTTCTAGTAGTGTCACCGAAATCAGGAAGAACGAACCTCGTAACACCAATGTAGTGTTAAAGGGCAGGCATTCTTTATTCACGGCGCCAGATGCACAGGGGATCGCTCCACCTAACGTGCATACCTACAAGCGGCAACTTGCCCCGTTTATATGTAGCAAAGTATTACATATGCATAAAGTTTCCTGATATGCCTATACATATGCATAACCTGTCTCTGCTTTGTATTAAAATTAGCTTCAGGTGGTCATTTCCATAAATCCCTCCCCACTGCGCTTGCTCAGTGCCTCCTGGTGGTGGTCATCGGGGGTCGTGGGGATGAAGGCTGCTGGCTCCTCTTCGTCACTGCTAGTAACCTCTTGTTCTTGCGCAGACTCAGTTGCTCCTTGGCTCTTGCCCAAACTGCAGGGTCGGTGTAGACCAGTTCTTGAGGTAAACTCCTGGTTCTTATCAAAAACTGTCCTTCGTAAGGAGCCACAAATCTTCCTGCATCAATTAGTTCTCATTCCTTCTAGTCTAGCCAAACCGTTATTATCCTTCTGTTCCATCCCCTCCCTATTCTTCTCGTCCTTGAATAGGGTTCTAAATTTAATAAGTAGCTACACTACTGACTTCAAAAAAACATCTAAGCTAGACACTGTTAGAAAAACACCCAAGCTAGACACTACTGACTTTAGCAAAGCAACAGCAAGCTAGACACTACTGAATTTTAGCAAAAACATCAGCCAACCAGACAATAAGACCTAAATCTTATGCATGTAAGCCGCTTACATCTGGGGGTCTTTTGACCCTTAAGGTATCAATAGAAGTGATAAAAGAAAGGTCTTTGGAGAGACTGAGGAATGGAAGGGCTTCCTACCTTTTGCAGAGTGTTGACCCCTGTGTAGGTAGCATGCTGAAAGAATGATTAGAATATATTGTACATGATTTGTAAAAGAATGCAGAAAGTAGTCCTATCTTGATCCTTTTCATTTTCAAGTTTAGTATTGACCAGAGAGTAAATCGGCATGATTAGAGGCAAAAGAGGTAAAAACTAAAAACTTCAAAGGTTAAATCTCTGCAGTCTTCCAAAGCAGTTTATAGTATGGAGGAAAAAAAAAAAATAATAAAAGAACAAAATCTGTGCAATCAAGATGAGGAAAGAATTTTAACTGTGAGATATAGTTCAGTTAGCTCAAAAACCTCAATTTCATGCCATATAGGCTGTTAAGAAACAATTCCAACATATGACTCACACAGAAGTTATTGGTATGTTGGCCCAAACTGGATGCCATCTCACAAAGTGATTATGAAATTAAATTTCTGTGGAATCTCCATTCTTGTGGGTACTCATGACTGGACAAGATCTAGGGCAACCTCATCTAGTTTTGAAGTTAGACATGGTTTAAGCAGGAAGTTAAGCTGGAAGAATTCTAGGGATTCCTCACAACCATTTTTTTTTTCTGTGTTTCTACAGGTCTTCAGAACACATCCACTCCAAAACAGTGGATATGGGGACCCATGTATAAAAAAAGTAATCAGTAAGATCAAAGGAGCTGCCTGTTTGTTTTCTTTGCAAATGCATTTATTGTATGGCATGGTGAGTGGTTTTGTCAAACAGAAAAAGATTATGAGATCTTATGTATATGTAATTTGTGATACCAACAGTTGCCTGAGGAGAAAAAGTTTTTTAAAAAAAGAGTGGAACAAAATAAGAATCATAAAAATAGAAGACAAAGCTCTAACAATCAGTGGGCATGTGATTTCTTTTGTAGGTTTTTTCAGGACTAAGTATATGCACTGGGAACAAGCTATTAGTATCCATCTTGTACATCTTGACTTCTTATTGCTGTTGTGTAGTATGTCAAGATTGACATTGTGAAGCATTCATTTACAATCCTTTCTACCCACACTAAGTACCTTAAAAAATGCATCATCTGAGACAAATGATCAAGAGCTCATTGAAAAACTGCTGCACATTTACAACTGGCTATGACTTTATTACGAGTCTCAGACTATACATTACCTAAAATCTGGTCAGTACAGCAACAAGCCAAGAAAAACAATGTTTATATCCTACCGCAAGCACAATTTTCTTTTTTTTTTTTTTTTTTTTGCTACAAGGTAGATTACTGATAAGAATGATCTTCTGAGCATCACCATGTCTACAATTCTCCAGAGGCTGCTTAACGAACTTTACGGTGTCAGAAAACCAAGACTTTGCATATTGTACAGTCTTGGACCAGAACCTTTATAGCAACTTACACAGCTTGTTGGATTTTACTTGGTACATAAGCTCTCTCTGTATATCAGTGGCAATATGTAGAAACTGCCTGTTTCACCTTAGCAGCATATACTACATTACTATTCATGCTGGGCTGGCTTGAATAACTCTCCTTCAACAATATTATCCATAACACAAAGTCCTGCTTCAGAAGACATTGTCTAAACATCATTTAAAGAATTCAGGTGTATTTTCCAGTTCAAAATCCAGCCTTATCCACTTCCCAGCTCCACAGTATGGTTTGAATCGAGTGTAAACTACCCTGTGTCTTTGTTTTTATAAAAAGAGAAACTCAGGCTGCAGACCAGATGCTATGGCAGGCTCCAGCAGGTGTCTAATCTAGTAAGTTAATGGTCAAGATCACTGACTTGTTTTGCAGCATGTCTGCAGATAATAAGTCTAAGTCCATCAGAAAACCACAGATAAAGTACTTGAAGGGATTAGTTCTGGCTTTTCCAGGAGTTATTTCATATATTAATAAAAGACTATGACTGTACTTGTGTCACTTCAAGAGCCTCTTATCAAAAGAGCAATGGCTGTGGTAGTGTTAATGAAAGAATATGTAAAGCAGATTGAAAACTTGCAGTGCTAAGTCCACTCTCCTTAATAACCACACTTTGCTAGAAATAGAAGGTGAATTTTTGGAATATCAAGACAAAAATCATGACAGGCATCCAAGGGTATGAAAATATTCTTATCTCTAATTAAATTCACTGGAATGTACACTCACGGACTAGTCACAGTAATTCATGTTTTGTCCTGATCACACATTATAAATTCACCATATGGGCTGTTCTGTAGAAAGTTTTTATTTCCATACCCTCCAACTCTCAAAGCTAAGAAAATAACACATAACATTGAACAAGACTCCAACAGTGTATTTATATTGGTTTTCTGCTTGGCTTTGTTTCCTGTGGTATTATCATCAAAAAGGACAGTCCATGCTCTTTGTATCATGAGCCCAGATGTATAAATTCATGTTTATTTTTATTTCCATATTCAATCTGGATTTTTAAAATGGAAAGGTATGTAATACTAGAATTTATATACACTAGCCATACAGCACTCTTGTTCACTGAGAGGTTGCTGCTTTTTTCTTCCCTTTGGGCTCTCTGAAGGAGCTCTTGGCTCCATGCAGCTGGCTTGCTGAGAGCTGAATAAACCCACACTGCAGAACATAGAATCATGTTGGTAGTTTTTATTTAAACAAGAGAATCATTATAGTGTCCTTATGCTAATAGTTACTCCCTGAGGATGATTCCATGTGTGAGTTTTGTTATTCTGTTCATGGTATATCGGTAGATTGTGTTCAGTTACATGAAGTAATTTACATTATTCTAGTTTTAGATTAATAACAATGAAATTAAAATCCATCATTTTATCTTTAGAAAAGCCTAATTTTTATTAAATAAAAATGAATATTAGACATAGAATTACGAATGTGAAGCCAGATCCTCAGTTATGATAAATTAGCACAGCTCCATAGAATTACATTGAATTGTACAAATTAAGCCCATCTGAGGGTTGTCCAATCTTTTGTTAAATTAGGATTGTAATCTCAAACCACTAGCAAGATATGGTTCAAACGAGGGGGAGCAGTAAGAAAGAAGTGGTGTATTTACTTATTTTAGGAAACTAAATGCAGGCTTCCAGAGACATTCACATGTCTTTGAACAAAGTATAGAACTGTAATTGTAGCAGAATTTAAAATAAATGTGAAAATAAATATTTAATTAGCCTGCACATTCAATTATATTTATGAGATTTTCTGTATAGATGATACAACAAAGTTATCCCTTTCTCCTTTGCATTGAATATTATACTGTACAGACATTGACAAGAAAATTGTTTTTTAAAGAGATAGAGTCACACTAGGATACATACTGAACACAATGAAAGTAAGAAATATGCTTTTTTACGTAAAGTTATATGAATAACATTTGATGAAAGTGTGGACAGGAACAATATTCTTAGATGCTGGAAGGAAAAGTGATTTTCCTGGTTTTAGTTATAGAAATATATCGTGGTTTTTATTTACTTTCCAGGTTATAATAAAAACACATTTCACAAGAGGATTGCAATTTACCTGTGCATATTTTCCCCAGTCCTTTACTGGTGGATCATGATGACAAAAAAGACAAATAAGAGATATTTCAGGGCAACTGAAGAATCTAATTTAAACCTGGAAAGGGTTGCATGGTCTAATGAAGTTCGACAAATTGGTGACCCTATTCATACTTCTGGAGACCTCCAAATGTAAAAAAAAAATAAATCTCTGTATCTATTTTTGAACAAGTTTGCAGTCTTTTGCCCTGGTATGATAAACTAAAAGTGTAAAGGCAAAGGAAAGTAAAGATTAATGCTACTCTACAATTTTCCCCTAAAGATCAGAAGTTATTTCCAGCCTTTTATAGCAAACCTGGGCTTGACTATGAGACCAAGTAAAAAGGAAGCACAACTATTAGAACTCTGACCAGCAATATGGAGGGAGGTGATAGGTGTAAGCCCCTTAGCATCTTACTAATGGCAGTAAGGTCAGTGAAAACCATTTCTGTCAGAAGTAGACTTGCATTGAAACTTTCTTCAGTCAGTTGCCTATGACTAAGCAAAGCACATGACCACCACATCTTAAGCATGGGCTGAGATCAAATCTGGCTTAAAAACAATCCTTCATTAACTATTCGTTTTCATTTTCCTTCAGTCAGTAATTTAGGTGTTTTCTATTACAGAAGCTAATTAATAACCATGAGTATCATTAATTTGTCTGACAACTCTTAAAACCTACCATATTTTTAATCTTCACAACATCTTTTTGCACAAAAATGTCCACAATTTAATTAAGCCATTCATAAGTCTGTCTAAGGCAGGTATCACTCAAAAGAGGCAAGCACTATGCAAATAATAGAATTTTCATTTAAAACATTATTCCTTTCAATAAGTCCTCACAAATCTTGCAATTATTACTCCTTTCTCTATCAATGGCAACTTTCTCACAGCAGGCATCTGACTAAAAAAGGATAAGATATCTTCTATTCTTCTTTTGCTGTTGTCTGTTCTGAATCTGCAGAAGACTCATAAAAGCCAGGAGAAAAAACACCCACTAAGAACTTCTAATAAAGCCTACTCCTGTGGTTTTCTACAAAGAGATTCGACATACATTTTTGAAAACCTGAAAAGAATGAGATGAGAACAAAGAAAATACAGTGTAGGCATGCAGTCTGCAAACACCTATACAGATGCAGAAACTCCTGCTCAGAAGTGACTGTGCAGTGAAGTAAGAGCTGAAGTTCACATCATCCTCCAAGATTAGCTTGAAGTATTGTTTTTAGCCGTATACCAGCACCATTTTATGGTTTATACTATGCATATGCACACATATGTGACAGTTGTATACAGGGCTCATGGTAACCAACTGAAGTTTACATTTAGTCCCACAGATCCAAACACATTTCACTGAGATACATCTTACATGCCACCTGAGAGAGACACCATTGCTCTCTGTGGCACTCAAGGTATGTTATGCACGTCAGTTCTGAGTGAGTAACATCTTAATGTAGCTGAGCATCCTACATCCAAAACTGGTGATTAACACAGAAAGTTTAATTTCAGTGTCCCCCTCAGAAAAAAAAATGAAAAAAAAAAAAAAGAAAAATTGAATAACTCCCTTAAAAGTTTCAGTATTTCCAAGAGCTTTTTCTTATATTTATTTTTTTCACTGAATTCTTTAAGCTTTTCCAAAACACATATACCACATATACTGACCCATTCTGTATTTTCCTAGACAGAAAAATATAACACCTAGTAGGAGCCTGGATCATATTAGTCTTTGGATGCAGAGTTACATCCAGAAACCATAATTTAAGTTAAATTAAGGCTATTTTACAACACTGCTTTCTTACTTCTTGCAATAAGGTTTAATCAAAACCTTCGTTCAGCAATTTATTCATTTACTAGAGGTGGTAACAAAATGAGACTGCTCATTACCTCTTTTCCTGCTTTTCAATATGAAACTCAGAGTTTAGTTTCTGTATCAATAGACTTTTATACTCTTCTAATTTTTGAAATTAATTTTTTATAATTTGTATGTGTTATAACTTTTGAATACATTAAATATATAATTTATGTTTACTTTAAATTACCCAACCCATTACATTTGTTGCTTGAGGCTATAATCTTACAAAAGCTGAGCGAGGCCCTTAAGTCATCATCTTCTTTATGAATTTATTTTCAGATAACCATGCAATGCTTGGCTCTTGTGGGGGATATTTTACTTCTTTCAAAAGCATATGGTTCAGTTAATACGTAAGTTCAAGACAATAATAAAGACAAATAACCTGAAAACCAAAAGCACTGCACTCTACTGCAGATCATTTAAATGCGAACATGGAACTTCACTCCTCTAAAGGAGAAAGCAAGCAGCCCTTACAGACTGGATTTGCAAAAACTGAGGTGGAAAAAAATGCTGTGAATTTTTGATAGATTCTTAAAGTTTGTTGTTGGCTTGATCCTCTCTCGTTATGTTTCCTATGTGTTGATCTGTCTTTTTTACCTTCTGTTTGATACCTACAAAAGCCTTCTCTCTCTTTCTCTCCTCTACTTTCTTCTCTCCACACTGGAGAAAAGTTTTGGCTCCATCTTCTCCATGCTCTCTCATTTGGTAGCTGTAGACAGCACTAAGCCCCCTGTAGCCTTCTCTTCTTTAGGCTGAAGAAACCTATTTGTCTCAGCCTCTTCTCATCTTCCAGGGGCTCCTGTGGTAATTGGCATGTGTTGGGAGTGGCTGAAATTCAGTTATAAGGGAGTAGACAGGAACAAGGTAGCAATTTAAGGGCAAGAGACATGTCAGTCTCCATGAGAGATGCAGAGAACTTTTGAGAAGGGCAGGGCAGACTGCAAGCACCTGCAACGGTGACAGCCTGTTTAGGTGCTTCAGAAATCTGAATGGGCTGATCAGAAATAGTTATTCTCTACCAAACACTTTAACTGACAGGTTGTGGTATAACTCAGGGAGAGACCTAGAAGAGACCCTGAGAAACCTTGGAGAGAGAACAGAGGGGAACCCAGGGCCTGGCGCCAGGGTCGCACATGGCACAGCCAGGACTCCTGTGCTGGCCCGCCTGACCTTTCTCTAGGACTACATTGTCTTCCCTGATGGGGCAGGGAGGTCATAACACCTGTCAACATTAAACATATCTGTAACCAAATGTGCGTTGGTATCCAAGTCCATTTAGTCTCTGCACTGTCCATTTGGTATTAAACCACAAGAATGAATGTTGATGTCAGAAGTAGGATACCATTAGACTAATCAGATATCTGTAACATGGGGATGGATGGGCATTAGGATTTGCAAGCTGAGGTTGTGTCAGAAGATGTCTCTGGGCAAGGGGCTGTCATGATAGAGGGGTGCATGAAGCTGCCTAATTCCCAGGTTTGGACAGTGAGCTAGAGAGTTGTTTATGGCCTGATGGGTGTGTGAGATGGCAGGCCAGAGATATGGAGATGCTACTCATTAGTGAGACAGAGGATGAAGGGAAGGTGTCTCGCTAGAGACTTACTCAGAACATATAGGATTGTGAAGTATGTGCCATGGTAAAGAAAAGTCAGCAGAGAAAACTACCCCTATTTTGGATATAGATTTCCTCTGCCTTTTGAGCTCATTTAGAAATCCTAGTTTACTATTTGGTAGCTCAAAATTATAAATGTTAATAAATGTATAAAAAATCTTCATCTCAGAACTGCTATGAGTAGGCAACTGCCATGAAAAATAGCATTTCTGGAATTTTTACATAAGAAACTTTATTTTCTCTCAAATGAAATGTATTTTCAGGGTTTTGAAGTGTGTTTTTAAAATATTTTGTGTGTGTGTATTTATGTACCAAGAATTGGTGAACCAAATCTTTTCATTAATATTTGGTGTTCACTTTAAAAACAGTCTGGTTACCATTAGTGCACCAAACTCATTTAAGTGTCTCAAAAATGTAAGGATGAAAAAGATGAAATTTCTACATTTTTTTTTATACTCTACTGTATGTAGTATGCATTTAAGTTCAAGAGGATATAATCGTAGAATTTTATTTATGCAAGAAACATTTGCCTTATGTGAGAGGACTGTATATCCCTGTAACTCTAAGGTCAGTTGTTTCTGACCTTAAAAGCCACAGTGTAATCTCTTGCTTAAGAGGAAACATTTTTGTATCCTTTACCACACTTAAGATGTGTGTGGAAAATGGCAGACACAACTTTTTTCACTGTGTAGAATATTCAATATTCAGATCAGGATTTCTTTATAGAGTTATATTTTTTATAAAATTGTGGGACAGGAAAGAAAAATTACTTTATACATAACCATATGTTTCCTCTTGAGATCCACTCTATTCTAGACAATCCCCTGAAAAAGAAAAAAAAAATCCCTCCAAAACCCACCAACAGACACCTTCTCTGCGACTTCCTTAGTTCTGCCTCAGCATGAAACAAATGAACCAGACTGCAGCTCTTTTCACCTTCAAACTTCCTAACATTACCTTTGAACTAATCCGATCCTCTTCCTGGGATTTGCAGGAAGTGGTTGCTTCCCACCATTCCTAGAAGTCTCTCTGGGAAAAAAAGAACTGTTATTCATTTCTGTGTTGTTAACTTTTCAGGCCTGCTTCATGTTTTTCTAAGGCTGAACCAGAGGTATAAAATGTTTCGTTCATACACATGATTACCAGTGGCACAAACCAGAATAACTGGTCTTCACAGATTTGCCACTACAGGGCAAAAGTGGAGGCAAGAAGATATCCTAATGCAAAAATTACCATCTTGTGAGCGGAGTCAAGCCATTTCCCAGAATTACAGGCAAAATAAAGATTGATAGGATGAGTAGTCTATATTTTCTGTAAATTTATTTTGTTGAAGATACAGATGTTGTTTTGGTTCTTTATTGTCTTGTAGAACTGCTGGGTCATACGAGGAAAAACCATGCTGTGAATCTTGTTTCTGTACCCCTCATGCATTTGAACATATCCCTCTTTGTGGTCATAAAACTAGTAGAATCATTCATAATTCTCAAAAACATAAGAAATTGTATGTAAGTCTACAGTATGTCTTATACAGACATTTATTTTAATATCACATAAGGATTTGCTACAACACACTTAATTTTACCTGGAAGTAGATTTTCACTCTTCTCCAATAGATTGATATTTTGTCAAGGCTGACATAATGTTTTGCCTAAGATGACAAATTCTTGATTTGGGTTGTTTTTCCTTATGAAAAATAAAGATATAAAGAGTTTAAATTAAGGTCAAAGAACTTTCTCATCTTCACTATACGCTGTAGTACTTAATAATACCAAACAGTCTGACAGTTTTTATACACAGATAGTGGTTTAGTATTTTAAAACTACTACATTTTTAAAGAAAATTAAAATATTACTCATTTATATCCTCTCAGAGAAACTGTACCTCACACAACAATTTGGACAATCGTAGTCTATATTGAAAAGATTTTCTGAAATTCTGTTTTAATTAAAGCATCAAATAGCATCATATGTATGAAAAAAATACTACTAAGAACTTTTCCACAAATCCTTTTAATAAAAACAATTAGTTTGATACTGTGCTGGTTTTGGCTGGGATAGACTTCATTTTCTTCATAGCAGCAAGTATAGGGCTATGTTTTGGATTTGTGCTGAAAGCAGTGTTGATACTACAGGGATATTTTCATCATTGCTGAGCAGTGCTTACACAGAGTCAAGGCCTTTTCTGCTTCTCACCCACAAGTTGGCTGGGGGTGCACAAGAAGCTGGGAGGGGACACAGCTAGGACAGCTGACCCAAACTGACCAAAGGGATATTCTATACCATGTGATGTCATGCTCAACAATATAAAGCTGGGAGAAGAAGGAAAGGGCGGACGTTTGGAGTGATGGCGTTTGTCTTCCCAAGTAACTGTTACGGGTGATGGAGCCCTGCTTTCCTGGAGATGGCTGAATACCTACCTGCTGATGGGAAGGAGTGAATGAATTCCTTGTTTAGCTTTGCTTGTGCACGCAGCCCTTGCTTTACCTATTAAACTGTCTTTATCTCAACCATGAGTTTTCTCCCTTTTACTCTTCTGATTCTCTCCCTTATCCTACTGTGGAGGGCTGAGCAAGCAGCTGTATAGTGCTTGATTGTCAACTGGAGTTGAACCACAACAGATACCTCTTTATTTTATATTCAATAAATTTAACTTGGTTTTGCCTACTTGTGAAAAATGAGATGTTCACATAGCAGACTAATGTTTGTATTACTATGTCCAGAGATCCTAGCACAGGTCTGTGGCACATTTTTATATTGAATTAATGCTAGAGAAGAGATCAAGCTATACATCACATATTCTTCCCTACCAGTCAGAATAAACCTGGATTCTGTGACCAGTTAGGAAATCTGATATAGGCCAAGTTTGCTAACACATTTTGGGGGACAGGATGCTAGGACATGCATAGGATTTCATTCTCAGAGGTTAATCTAAACATACCCTCAAGAAGCATGTGGGCTTTTAAGGAAAGTTTCTGTCATTTCTTCTTCTAAGATCACAAGATCTGTAGTATAACAATCAGATACATTTGATAAGTGTATTGATGAGCAGAAATAATAGTTGTTTTTCTATTTTGTTTGGAAAAAAGTCATAGAAAATGTGGGTATTTGGGACACCTGAGCATGCTACCTTGTCTTCTTCTGCCACGACAGAAAGGCAGAGATGTAAAAAAAAGTCCTGTGCTACCTGCCAGCCACATGTGGATATCCTGGGGCATCCCAAATAACACTAGACACCTCTACTTAAGCAATTAAATTTGGTCTTGGGGATTCCAACATCATATCTGTTTCTTTCAAATGCAGGTTAGCAAGTTAAGAAAACTGCATTCTTTCCTTGAGGTAAAAAGCATAGGCTGGTGTTAAGCCTGAGATGTATGGATAGGAAATCTGATGCTTTGAGCATTCACCTGTGATATAGGATACTGCCTTCCAGTGCTGAGCTAGCATATGTATTTTAGCCAACATAAAAGAAGAAAAGCAATGGAAAGAATACTTTTAACATAGTGTTAAGAAAAAGACTGATTTTAATTAGGCATACTCCAGATGAATATAAAAGACTTAAATGACTGTCTGCCAGCTATAAAAGCAGAAAGGTAGGGGAGCTGGAAAAAGTAATGGGTTGGAAGAGGAAAGACAGGGAGAATCGAAGATAAAAGAATGCTGTGCTGCTCACGCACCCTTTTAACTCTAGCCTCTGGGATTTTACTTAAAATGATTTATGAAACTGTTGTTATTAAAAGCGTATCAGCTACTACAATGGATGGATCAGACTGAAGATCCACCTGTATTTGTTCTCCATTTCCCAATAGCCACAACTAGATACTTAAGAAGCACTTTAGGAGATTAAAAAAAGTTTTCAATAACTCTTCCTCTAATTTACTCTTCCACTGTCTAACCATCATTCAGTGAACAGAATCCTATAACAATTATATATTGTTTTATTATATAAATATATATTACTACATATCTTAATTTTAGCAATTTATAGTAACTGGTAAAAATAATTACCAATATTAACACTCTAGCATCTGATGATTTTTATTATTTTATATATATATAATATATATAATATGTATAATAAAAATATAGTGATTTATAGAAATTAGAAATCATAGTTGCCATCAGGAACACCCTCTATGGATCTGAGGATTACATCTAAAATTGTTTTGATTTTCTAAAACCACAAACTATTATGCAATCATCTCAAAATAGTTAGACTTCAACCACTTCTTATGGGTTTGATGGATAGACTTTATTTGGGAGATACAGGTTTGATGGATGCGCTATTTGATGGATAAGGAATTGGAAGGATAGCTACATCCAAAGAGTTACAGTTGACAGCTCAATGTCCAAGTGGAAACTAGCAATGAGTGGTGTCCCTCAGAAGTCTGTTTTGGGACTAGTACTATTCAATAGTGGGACTGAGTGCACCTTTAGCAAGTTTGTAGACAACAGCAAGCTGAGTGAAGGAGTTGATATACTTGAGGGAAAGGATGTTATCCAGAGGGACCTTGACAGGTCTCAGGAGTGGGCCCATGCAAACTTCATGAAGTTCAACAAGGCCGAGTACAAGGTCCTGTACTGGGTTGGGGCAATGCCCAGTATCAATGCAGACTGAGGGGTGAAAGGATTTAGAAAAGCCTTGCAGAGAAGGACTTGGGAATGCTGGTTGAGGAAAAATTAGATATGAGCCAGCAATGTGTGCTTGCAGCCCAGAAAGCCAAACTGCATATGGACTGCATCAAAAGCAATATGGCCAACAGTCTGAGGGAGGTGATTCTGCCACTCTACTCTGCTCTCATGAGACCACACCTGGAGTACTGTGTCCAGCTCTGGAGTCCTCAGTACAGGAAAGACATGGACCTGTTGGAGTGGACCCAGAGGACAGCCGCAAAGATGATTCGAGGGCTGTAGCACCTCTCCTACAAGGAAAGGCTGAGAGAATTGGGGTTGTTCAGCCTGAAGTAGAGGAGGCTCTAGGGAGACCTTCTTACAGCCTTTCAATATATAAAGGAGGCTTATAAGGAAGATGGAGAGAGACTTTTTACTAAGGCCTGTAGTGACAGGACAAGAGGCAATGGTTTTAAACTGAAAAATGTTAGATTTAGATTGGCTATAAGGGAGAAACTATTTACAGTGAGGGGGGTGAGACACTGGAAGAGGTTGCCCAGAGAAGTTGTGGATGCCCCATCCCTTGAAGTGTTCAAGGCCAGGTTGGATGAGGCTTTGAGCAACCTGATCTACTGGAAGATGTCCCTTACCATGGCAGGGGGGTTGGACTAGACAGTCTTTACAGGTTCCTTACAGCCCAAACCATTCTACAATTCTATGATTCGATATTTCTCTGTTATTTAAATCTGTTTCCTCATTTTTACTCATTGCACTTAGGGGCAGTGAGCAAGTAGCTGCGTGGGACTTAACTAGCTAACATTCTCATTATTTGATTTGCAACTTAAAATGTAACAAAGTGATTCCATTGGTTGGAAATAAACATACAAGTTGAAATAAACATAGATGTTGCCAAGTCCATGTGTGCACTAATAGGCCCTAATGGTCTAGGACCGGGTTCATCTGGGGTCTTCACCTACACCAGAGTTAAACCATGACAGTCTATTTCAAGTTGGGTTTAAGTACTTTTTGTGCACTAGTTTTGTGAGTAAATTGTTTTATTTCATTAGTTTTAAAAAATCCAATCCATTTTAGTAATACTTTAATTGTTATTTTCAGGTTCCTTAAATTTCTTTTGTTTCTGGTAGCAAAGCATCTGTGCTGCAGGATGGAAAAACTGTTGTCTCTGCAGAAGGTTAAAGAATGGCTTGCATACTTCTAAGTTTATAAGATTTCTTATTTTCTTAAGTGGAGAAAGCCCTAAAAGATTTATCTTACTTGCACAGTCAAGAGATGACTCCATGTAAAAGTTTTCAGATTTCAGTTTCTTCAAGGACCCCTCTAAACCACCTGTGGAAGTAGGATTAATTTGTGCTAGGTAAAATGTCGGTGTTGAAATAAATGTGTTGAAGCATGGGGTAATTAAGCTACAGTTCAGTTTATGCTTTAATATTTTTATGACCATCTCCAAAGCTCATAACTCCACATTCTAAGATTAAGTTGGTAGGTTTGTTCAGGACAGTATATTTATAGTGCAATTTCATGAACATAAACCTTAATGATTCCTTATCTCATAATCCAACAACAGTTAAACCTACATGTGTTTTAGATTTATATAAATGACATATCAATACATTTTATAAAATACTTTTATTTCTACTAGAGGAATCCCTGCTTTTAATCCACTTCTGCCATTATCTCTAATTTTGCAAGAGTTATCTGATGGTAGCAGTTGTATAAGAACATATTTTTAATTATTGGTTCTTTTAAAATAGAGTGTAGTAGTGGATTATATATCAAGTAGTGGTGTATACCTGTGAAAATATACTAATTATATACTAATTTATGACAGCTTTTCAGTTATTACCCCTTTTTGTTGTCATGTATCTCAAAGCTCTTTATCCCTGAAAAATTGCATAAACATTCTTTATATAGACCTATATCAGAATCACTGTTTCAGTTGCACTTGACCAAAAATGAGTTCATAATATTTGTTATATTAAATATATTCATAAAATATGTATGACAAAAGGTCTTTATTTCATTAATAACTATGAAAACAGTGGAAATGACAGCACAAGCTCTTCTAAAGTTCTGTTTAATTAATTAGTGAGCAGGTTTTACTAGAACAAATTTAACATTTTTTAACATTGTTATGTTCCTGAGATGCTTTTTTTTTGTAATGCCATGTCACACCTCCTAAGCATGCAAAATATAATTTTCAAGCAGTCATGCCTGAAGTGCCCAGTGAAGCCTGATATGTTTGTGAGACTCTCACCAGTAACACTGAACACCACAAGAGCATACCATGAAACCACAAAGCCTTCCAGCTTCTAGAAATCATGGATTAGAAACTTCCTAGAAAAGAAGATAATAATTTATGTTTGAGAGACCAGGTTTTTTCTTGGATTACAATCATAGAATGATTTGGGTTGGAAGGGACCTCTAGATGTCTTCTAGTCCAACTCTCCTGCAGTGAGCAAGGACATCTTTAACTAGATCAGGTTGCCCAGAGACCAGTCCAGCCGAACCTTGAATGTGTCTAGGGATGGGGCCTCCACTAATTCTCTGGGCAACTCATTCCAGTGTTTCACTAACCCTCTTCCTCATATCCAGTCTAAATCTACCCTCCCTCAGTTTAAAACCACTACCCCTTGTCCTGTCACTACAGGCCTTGCTAAAAAGATTTTCCCCATCTTTCCTATAGGCCCCCTTTAAGTACTGAAAAACTGCAATAAGGTCTCCCCACAGCCTTCTCTTCTCCAGGCTGAACAGCCCCAATTCTCTCAGCCTGTCCTTGTAGGAGAGGTGCTCCAGCCCTTGGATCATTTTTGTAGCCCTCCTCTGGACCCACTCCAACAGGTCCATGTCTTTCTTGTGCTGAGGACTCCAGAGCTGGACGCAGTACTCCAGGTGGGGTCTCACCAGAGCAGAGTAGAACGGCAGAATCACCTCCATCAACCTGCTGGCCATGCTTCCTTTGATGCAGCCCAGGGTATGGTTGGACTTCTGGGCTGCCAGCGCACCTTGTCAGCTCATGCCTAGCTTTTTGTCCACCAGCACCCCCAAGTCCTGTTTCGCAGAGCTGCTCTCAATGCCTTCATCCCACAGCCTGGATTGATACTGGGGATTGTTGTGACCCAGGTGCAGGACCTTGCATCTGGTCTTGTTGAACCTCATGAGGTTCACATAGGCCCACCCTCCAGCTTGTCCAGGTCTCCTTGGATGACATCCCGTCTGATTGGGAAATAGCAATGGATCTTGTGAAAAGCTATCCTAGAACAGTGAAGTCACACCACTGATTTTCTGTAATTGGAACTTCTAGGTTGAAAATAACGTTGAGAAAGGGACTTTCTTGCCTAAATTTAGGCTTAGTGTGTCATTTCAGGTATTCTAAGATATCTGAGAAATCTGCGAGCAATCAACTTTCTTTTTTACTGAGATCAGAGAATTGGAAGGGATATCATGTTAGGTTGCATCTTAACATGAATTCAGGACTATCACAGGGAGAAAACAACTCTGTAGTGGTTTAACCCCAGTCAACAACTTAGCACCACACAGCTGCTCACTCACTCCACCCCCTCAGTGAGATGAGAGAGAGAATCAGAAGAGAAAAGTGAGAAAACTCATAGGTTGAGATAGAAAAAGTTCAATAAGTAAAGCAAAAGAGACACACACAAGCTAAGCAAAACAAGGAATTCATTCCCTACTTCCCATCAGCAGGCAGGTGTTCAGCCATCTCCAGGAAAGCAGGGCTCCATCACGCATAATGGTTCCTTGGGAAGACAAAACACCATCACTCCTAATGTCCCCCACTTCCTTTAGCTTTGTATGTTGAACATGACATCATACAGTACGGAATATCCCTTTGGTCAGTTGTGGTCCACTGTCCCAGCTGTATCCCCTCTAAATCTCTTGTGCATCTCCAGAATACTTGCTGGTGGAGTGGTAAGAAAAGAAGAAAAGGCCTTGACTGTGTGTAAGCACTGTTCAGCAATGACAAAGACATGCTTGCATTAGCAATGCCGTTTTCATCAAGAATCCAAAACATAGCCCCATAGTAGCTACTATGAAGAAAATTTACTCTGTCCCAGCTAAACCCAGCATACAGTCCTTCCACCCATTGTAAGCCAAAATCAGAATTGATACAATTTATCAATTCATTAACAATACATAATTAGACAAGTCAGTGATAAGTCAGGATCATTATCAATAATAAGACATAAAGCATGATACTAGTAATTTACAAAATCCTAATCAACATGTAAAAAATTTTATATGCCCTTCTCTAACTAATTCTACCCCTCTGCATGAACACGTAGTTATGTACATACCCCCTTCCACAGGAAGTGTGGATTGCAAGTACAGATCCACACTTCGGGGAGCAGGTTCTTCTACCTGCATGCTTCTCCTATAGAAGACATGGGTATTTGAGCTTTATATGCTCTTGTCACTGCCTACAGTTTGCCAATCCACTTACAGGTGAGAAAATGCCCCCAAAAGTCCCATGTATACACTCACAGTGGGAGTCTGTAGTTGTTGCACCACATAATGACAACCCATCAGATTGGTGAAGGTTGATCCTGTGTCCCACAAGGAGGCTGTGGTATCAGGTCTTGTCTGAGGTTGTGATGCTGGTGATACCACCTTCTGACAATGTCATAGCAGGTTTGGACTGCTATTCTTTCCTATCCAAGGTGTGTCCCAACATGTTACATATTTTAATGCTTCTTCTATACTTCTTTTCAGGCTGACTCCTTTGTTACAAAAAAAATCATTGTAATCTCCTGGTTTCTGTTTAACTCAGTTGATGGATATCTTCCTCGAACCATGAGAAAATAAGCACAAAATGTAACTGTTCTAACAGACAAACATTTGAAGACTTTTTTCTCAGCCTGTATAAAATTTTGTATCTCATTCATAGATACCAAAACTCTTCCCAAGCCCTGTACAGGGAGGGTAAGCAGGCATGTAACATAGTTTGTTGGCTCAGTGGTCAAGAAACCCATCTCTATCATCTTATTATATCTAGCTTGGAGAAATCACCTTATTACTGGACTCAAGTATAAGGCTCATTTTCTCTGTTACTCTCACTCTGGTGGAATAGACCCAGCAGTTTTATGGTGAAAGATGAGAGAATACTCTAGATGTTGATATGGGGGAAAGTTTAAAACACACATATTTAACTCAGACACCTAAAAATTAGAGGAATCTAAGTCCTGAGAGTAATGTTCCTGCCTTACAGTATTTTCTAGCTAATTGCAATAACTCTAGGACTAATTTTTTTCCTTGAAAATTAAAGTTTCATCTTTTGAGACTTCTGTGGCAAAACATTCCAAAATAAACTCTTCAGTAGTAAATTTTTATTGGCTTTAAAATTCGCAGTCTTCAGTTTTAGTGAATGTTCTCTTGTTTTCTCTGAACCATTCATTAATTTGAAGGCTTATCATATCTTCTCCGGTTTTGGGTTGTTTGGGTTTTTTGGTAACATAAACACTGACAGCTTCTTCAGTTTTTCTTAATATAGGAGTTTTTCTGTGGCTTTGGTTGTTCCCATTACTCATACATAAGCCTCCTCAACTTCTGCAGTATTCTTTTTGTGATGGGTGACTAATAATACTCAGATGATACTTCATTATTATTATATGTTTAAATAATAAATAAAATTATATACATATTTATATTTATAAATATATATAGTCTAAGTAATATCTGTTTATAAGAGTGTCATATACAGTATAAATATGTACTAATTATAATTTAAAACAAATAATTACAATAAGTCCAATGCACACTACAAAATAATATTGTGTGCATTATTTACCATAACTTTACCATGATAACATTTTACTCAGTTTGGCAGGTGACAGATTTTCCTTTATATTTAGTTTTCTTTTTCTGGTCCTGTTTTTGTTTGGTTTATGTTTTTCATTTGCTGTAAGATTTTTATGTGTATTTGGAAGAAACAGAAAGGGATGAAGCAAAAGGATAATGAACATATGAAGGACTTTGGGACTGGAGGACAGACTGAGTAAAGAGTAAAAAACTAGATGTTTTAAAGACATTGCAGAAAATTGGCAGTGCCACAGCTAGGAGACTGAGACAAGAAGCTAGCACTGTGTAAAGAACTCAGTAATCCCAAGACACTGAAAGAGTTGAAGTAAAGTTGGGGATAACAAGAATGAAATGAACAGAATCTAGCTCTTTTATGACAGCTGAGAAAATTTCCCGTTTTTCAGATGCTAGAGTAGAAACTAAGACAATGATGTCTTGTCATTTTAATGTAGTCAGTGAATATATGTAATGCTATCTAATTGTCCATGAGTGTTACCTACATGCATAAAATAAGAAAATTTTAGGTGTATCAAATATTGTGGCTGATAACAGTTTAAAAAGCCTCAATGAAAGATGAGAAAAGTTCATGGAAGACAAGAGCCCCATAGACTGTTAGATACAAATACAGTGGTTCTGCACTAGAAAATTTTGTAAGTATGACAGCCTATTGGGGGAAGTATTGACATGTTTGTGCCATGTCTTCACTATTCCTTAGACATCTGCAGCAACTATCAGAGAGACTGTATGAACTGAAAAGGTCTTTGGTCTGATTTATATTATCATTCTTACATTCTTATCCTTATTTCCTCTGCTATCTGAAGAAGAGAAGACTGTGCCCTGAATCTAAAATATCTAGTATTGGGTCTCACTAGGACAGAGTTAATTTTCTTAATGCTCATATGGTGCTGTGTTTTAGATTTGAGATTAAAACAATGTTCATAACACACCAATGTTTTCTATTGCTGAACAATGTCAAGGTTTTGCCTTTTTTTCACTCTGAGCCTGAAAGTGAGTAGGCTAGAGGTTCGGAGGGTACACAGATGGGTCAGCTGGCCCAAATTCACCAAAGACATATTTAATGACACATAAGATTGTGCTCAGCAGTTGAAACTGAAGGTTTGGTCTATCCAAGGTAGTTGTTGCTTGGAAACTGGCTGGGCATCAGTCTGCTTGTGGGAAACGGTGAACAATTGCCTTTGCATCACTTTATTTTTTCCCCTCTCTCTTTCCTTCACTTATTAAACTGTCTTTACCTTGACCCATGCGATAAGGAATGCTTTTGTTCTTCCAATTCTCTCCCTTGTCCTTCTGGGGCGAGGGGAGAAAGAGAGGAGGTGAGCTGCTGGGTGGGTGCTTAGTTGCTGGCCAGAGCCAACTCACCACATCTTCCTTAACATTTGTTTCTGATGCCATTATAGTGTCATAACACAGGCTTTTTGCTTCAGAATTAAAAAAAAAATAATCCATAAGTTATTTCAAAATCATTTTATTGTGCTTGAAAATTCAACCTTCCAAAAGGAAGAATAATGAAATGAAGGTTGCCTGCAGAATTGTAAATGTATGTGTAAACTGTTTGCTCCTAACTGCATGAGCATGAGTTCCCGTGCACCTATTCTTTATTCCATGTACAGTTTACAGTACTCTTCTCATTTGCTACTGTATTTTATGTTTATTGTTCATTGAAAAGCAATTGACTTTTTCAACCACATACTTTTCAAAAACTTACTTTGAAAAGAGAATTAGTATTTACTTCACAAACGTTTGTGTAGCACTCAGTCCTCTGGTATCCAAGTGCCATAGTGGTTATTTTTATTAAAAACTTATGTCCTGGTTTTGGCTGGGATAGAGTTAATTTTCTCCCTAGTAGCTGGCATGATGCTGTTTTGGATTTAGTATGAGAAAAATGTTGATAGCACTCTGATATTTTATTTGTTGCTGAGTAGTGCTTACACAAGTCAAGGAATTTCCAGCTTCCCATGCTCTTCCAGGTGCACAAGAAGCTGGGAGGGGGCACAGCCAAGACATCTGACCCAAACTGACCAAAGGGCTATTCCAGACCATATGACTTCATGCTCAGTATATAAACTGGGGGGATTTGGCTGGAGGACAGTGATCACTGCTCAGGGACTGGCTGGGTGGCAATCGACAGGCGGTGAGTGGTTGTATCACTTGTTTTTACTGGTTTTTGTTTCTCTCTTTCTTGTTGTTTTCCTTTTCATTACATAATAATAATAATAATAATAATAATAATAATAATAATAATAAATTTCAATTAATAAACTGTTCTTATCTCAACCCATGTTTTTTCTTAGGTTTGCTCTTCTGATTTTTTTCCCCATCCCACCAGCACAGGGAGAGTGAGAGAGTGGCTGTGTGGTGCTTTGCTGCCGACTGGGGCTAAAACGTGGCACCCTACTACACTAATGTTATAAATGGAAAACCAAAATGAGATCCATATTTCACTTTCAGACTCTCAGAGAGTAGTTTGGCTATCAAAGTACGGACATTTAAGTCCACTTAGAACAGACTAGAACTTTCAACACAGTCAGGTAAGGTCCACTGAACTGACAAAGGATTTGTGAAAGACTCACATCTTTCTGAAGCAGTAGGTGAATGCTGTCAGGAATAATTTATCATCCAAATGGTACTGCATGCCTACGTGTGGTCAACTGAATCAAGCCAAAGTGTCTCAGGTTAGCTAATTTAGCCAAAAACTAGGAAGAATTAGATTGCCCTAGATACTCAAGGATATATTTACAAGGAAGATTGCAGACAGGCTACAGTTTGGCTGAACTTCAGAGAGAGTGAAATTCGACCATGTCACTAGTATACCTTCAGTATTTCCTACTACCAAGAATAACTTATTGGCTTAGGCAATATGAAATGGTGTCTTTGTTTTCTCTCCACTGTCTTCTGTCTGGTTAGCTGAAATAGAGAGTGTGACTTCTCTCTGTGCTTCTTTAAATAAGCCCAGCTAACGCTAGTGGCTCAAAATCCCTTCTTACAACTCCAGTTACCTAACTCATATACTTCTTTATGGATGACTGTCTTTCTTATTTTGAACACTCCCAGAACCTGTCTTGTTAGGTGAGTGTAACAGTAGCCCAGGAACTGAGATACTGAGGTTTACTTTTCTTCTCGGCTTTGAACTCATACCTATTAGAAGAAATAGGGTTGAAGCTAGGTTGGAACACATACATGCAAGAATCTTTCAATTAAATATGATCAAAAGTCAAAGAAAACCATCAGGAAGAAACAGGTGGAATTTAGATTCTGAACACCAGCAAGGCTCATTTTAGATGTGAATAATAGTATGTTTCAGTTCCTATTTCCAAGAACATGTATGCACCATTGTAAAAATCACATGGAGAAAGGAATTACTCCATCCTCTTTATAAATTGTTAAAGGGCAAAGGTGTGAGATAAATGTCAAAGTGTTTAATTCATTCTGAGGATTTCTCCTGCACTGGAATAGCCACTAAATTGCTTGCTTACAGAGCTCAGTATGCAAACTTCTAGTAGTATAAGGGTGACTACTGCTTCAGATAAGCAGAGGGGGATTCTAGAAATCCTTCTTCATCTATAAATTCCCAGGGTGTGCTATTCTTGCATTTTGAATGGTTTACAGCAGTGCATCAAGTAACAATATAATATCTGCTTTGCATCCGATCTTCCTGCCTCCCAATAACACATGATGTGGTAAACAGCAGAAGCTGAAAGGGCTTGAAAAGACATCGAACTTACAGGTCGTGAGATAGATCTTCAGTGGCAGGTGGCATATTTCATTGTCCCAGGAATCACTACTTATCTCACTCTCAGGCAGAGCATGACCACTCACATTCTCATTATTTGATTTGCAACTTAAAAGGTAACAAAGTGATTCCATTGGTTGGAAATAAACATACAAGTTGAAATAAACATAGATGTTGCCAAGTCCATGTGTGCACTAATAGGCCCTAGTGGTCTAGGACCGGCTTCATCTGGGGTCTTCACCTACACCTGTGGGCCCAGGAGGTCTATTTAAGCTCAACCCAAGGTCTTCCATTCCTATCTGAGCCATGTTGAAGAAGTATTACTTTCTAGCTACAACTATAACCAGAAAGTATCCTGAGCTGGACCTCTACATGCAGACTGACTTGGACCTGACAGGCATGTATGGGGTTTTTTTTCAACCAATAAAACTGTTTACCTTGACAGAGTTTGACCTTATCCCTGCCTCATTACTATGGACTTGCCCAGTGATCACTGGACTTGAGCCTATGAGGTACAAATTGACTTTCCAGCTTGAACCTGAACTTGACTCATCATCTTGATACTACTTTGTGGTCTGGGCTATTGCTTGGACCTGACTGGAATCTCTGGGCCTGTCCTACTTGACTTGCTTGGGTACTTGTGGGACTGGGCTCTGGTTGATGAGGCCCCTTCAGGCTGCCCCCTGACCCACGGTATATCAGAATCCTTACATGTCAGTTTCTGCTACTTCATTCATAGTTTGTTCTAATGAAAGATGCGTTGTCTTCCCTCCTATGCCACCCTGCCTGTCCCATCTCTTCCCCCCTCAAAAAAAGAAGTGGGGGATAGGAAATATTATGCTACAAGTAGCTTATAAGTGATCAGTTTGAGCCTGGCTTTAAACACAAAGACTTATAATCTGAAGGGAAGGACTTCTGCAGGTTCAGTTCATTATCTGTTTAGTCTACAATATTGAGTTCACTTTATTTTGCTCTATAAAAATACTCAGAATATTTTACAAAATATATTTTAAAAAATTCTGGCTATATATCTACTAAAATCTTGAATGCAAGAAAACAAGTGAATACTCTTAAAACATTATTTTTAATGTTATAGACCATATCGGCTGCATTTCACAGTGCAGAACTTAGCAAACTTACCAAAAAAAGCTAGTTGAGAACTAGTGCTCAACTGAGGCATGTATCCTAAGTGATTTATTTCCAAGAGTCCAGAAGAAGTCTAAAACACAGCAAACAATTGGAAGCTTCAGGTGCATTAGAGGAAAAAGTAACTCTGCAGCTGAGCTCTTATAAAAATTGCATCAAGTAAGAAATTACAGATCTCCAGTTTACTGCATTTTAGGGCTTTTTTTATAATGATATGCCTTCTCTACTCCACAAGTGTGATTCATAGAATCCGTAATTACAGTAAGCTCCTGCCTGTAAGAAAAGGAGTTTCAAAAAATAGGAGCTATGAGAATAAAAAAATAGTGGACTAACAAAGGAAAAGTACTGAAACAGCAACTTCTAATCTGTTTATACTATAGACCTATGAATCTTACTGAATAACAAAGGGTAATCCAAAACACAGCTCTTGAAGGTACTTGTCAGTAGGATAACCCTCAGGTAAAAGGTGACTACACCCTTAAACAATAAAAGCCTAGCACAGTCAGAAGCCAACTCATTCAAGGGAGTATTATGAATAAGTCTATGCATTTTTTCAAATTCTCCTCATTTCTAAACAACTTTATGTAAAAATATCTTTTCCAGACTTGCCTCTCATATTGGTTTTTTGGTTTTTTTTGTTTTGGTTTTTTTTTTACATAGACTGAAATTACGGCACACCTTAGAGAGCAATTTATATACCTAAATCATCTGGAATTATAAACTCAAAAACCTGAGGATACCAAGGTCACTCTGCAATGTCAATGTCAAGCATAACAATCATCCACTTACATCCTAGAATGCTCAGATGGATATGCCTTTTAACAGATCTAAAATAATGACAAAAGCTTTGCACCTATGTTAACCAGCAGGAAATGTGGAGGAGGGCAGTAGAAAATCATCTAATTGGGCTAGAGAGAAATACTTTCTTTCCACTTGTGCTGTATTCTGATCCCTATCCCGGAATCAGGGGCACTGGGATCCGTTGCATGATCAGATATACTCAGTGAAGCACACAGAGTTTGTTACTTGTTCGTTAAATCTTTTTACAGTAAAGTTAATGGTCAAAAAGATCAGTGACAAATGTTGCCTTCCTGTTCATTTTCTTATTACAAGCAGAAGCAGCAAAGACCACATTTTTAATAACTTGGTATTTTTTATTTATTTCAATTATAAGCAATTATTATTAGAGGAAGAAAAATCCCAACTCTGTTTCAGAACAATCTAAGATTCCTTCTAATTTGGACTTTTGCCTCCTTGTGAATATAGTAGACACTTGAGTTTGGTTGATTTATTGCACTGTGCATTAAGGTTATTGGAAGGATCACTACTCCTGCAGATAAATTGTGGCTATCATTTTATGGACCTGAATCCAGACTCCATTGCATGGCTGCAATGGCATTTATTGCAACAGTATCACTTTTCTTCATACAACTTAAGAAAGCTCAGAACAGGGTTTTGTACTTTTCAGTGGTCTTTTTGATGACTGTCAATTTTTACAAACTATCTAAAATATGACCGTGGTTTCCAAAACCAGTCTCTAATGTTAGGATCCTTAGTGAAAAATTGGACTGTCAAAACTGCCAATTTTGTCTCTGGATCAGACTGGATTTCTCTGAAGCACCTGGCAGCCAAGTTTTCTCAAAGGACCTTTACTTGCGTAGGGTTCCACTATTCTCCAGTGACTTTCACCAGCTGAAGAGAGCCTTGCAATGAGCACATAACAAATCCAAAAGTTTATTCAATGTCAGGATGAAGGAGGCTACAAGATCATTCATGTTACTCTCTTAAAAAAATGAGGGGTAAGTAGTATGTTGGGGTTAGTGGACTAACTGCTACAGGCCATAGCTGATTTTATTATTTTCTTATGTTCAAACCTACAAGCACATGAAAAAATATGGATTTTTTTCTGAGCTACACAGATAGATACTGGGTTCTATAGATTTTATCAGAAAGATCATACAGCCTTTTCTACTATGTGCCTAATCACAGAAACCCTTTGGGTGAGGAGGATATGGAATGATACTTTTGACCTTGCCTCACTACTTCAAAGTCAAACCCAAGTCTCATTTTATATCAGCAGCAATTTTACAGTGAGATAAATAATATGTATTAATGGCTGATCTTGCTGGAAATACAGGGTTTTTTTGGTCAGTGAAAATATCTAGGCTAAGTCATGCATAGTATCACCTTGGTTTTGTTCATGGAGAAACAGTAATGTATTTAATAAAGCCCAATTTCAACCCTAATAGCTAACATAGCTGTACAAACAAAATGAGATTTCAGTATATTTTCAGCAATAACCTGTCCTAAAAGAAAGGTCGATGAGAAAAAAACTCACTTTAACTTAAGTAGTTCTACAAGTAATTCAGCATCAAAGGTTTTATTATATAATTCTCCAGTCCATTTAGAGAGACCCCTGTTTAAATACAGAAGTACCTCAGGTACTAATCTCTAATGATTGTCATTGTGATCATATGCCACTGCACGGATGATATTTTTTATTTTGTATCTTTGCAAGATATCATAACCTTGTAAGATTGTCTGACGATTACTAGTAAATATAAGCAGCTGTAACATTGTTTGTTATTTCTCTCCTCTTGGCTCACCAGAGAAAGAAGAAAAAGGTTGTATTTAGAGTGGGAAGCATAATCCAATTCAAATCTTTGAACTCACATAATTTCCCTTTCTAACTCTTTATAATAATAATTTAATAATTATTACTCAGTTATTAGTCTCAGTGGGAAAATAGCTACTGGATTACCCAAACGTTTAAACAGCTGTTTGTCCTAACTAAATTTGAATGATATCTCTTAAGTATCCAGAGCCAGAATCTTCTCAGTGGTGCTCAGTGAAAGGACAAGGGGCAATGGGCACAAATTGAAATACAAGAAACCCTATTTAAACATCAGAAAACTTTTTTACTGTGATGGTGATCAAACACTGGCACAGGACGCCCAGAGAGACTGTGGATTCTCCATCCTTGGAGATATTCAAAGCCTGATTGGAGAAGATACTGATCAGCCTACTGGAGTTGGACCATACTTTGCACAGGGGGGTTAGAAAAGGTGTTCTCCAGAGGTAGCTTCTGATCCCAACTATTTTGTGATTCTGTGAAATCCTGCATTAATTAGACTGCATAAAAAGACATAGCAAACCACTAACAATCAGGAAGCAGAGCTAGTATAATGCATATACCCTGACACAGCCATGTACTGTGAAATCCCAATTTCCTACTGCCTGTGTGCTTTTGAGAAGTATACACATATGAACATTTTTTTCTATGAGGAATAACTTCTATTCAGTCTCCCTGCTTATGTATCTTGAATTCTGTTTCTCTCCATGTATGCTAGAAACAAAAATGTAACAAGGTAACTTTTTCTGATGATTCCCTTGATTCACGGAAAAAGCATAATTTATTTCTCCCCCAAATGAGAACAGCAGGAGGAATGAGTAACTTGGTCTGCAGCACTGACCGTAAGCAAAGGGAAGATTTCCAGACAAAGATAAATGAGAAAGGCTGTGCTTAAAGAGAATTTTCCACGGCAGTTTCAAAGGCCCACCAAAGTACATTCATCATCCCAGAAACTCCAGGACAATGGCACTGTATTTTCATGAAGTGTTCAGGATAATTGAGTGTAACATTCAAGCTGAGCTAGTTTTGCATGTATCAGGTAGTGAGAAAATGAAGCCAAATTAACTACATGTGAAAATGGTCAATAACAAAGCCACAGGAGATTTTTGATTTTTATCTTTTGGTGTGTCTTACTACATATAGGTATGTGGGATTGTGTTCTCACAACTCATGTGACAACTTTTCAGTACTATTTGAACTTGCATCCAGTCCAGGCTTTTCCCTCATAGTAGCTTGCATGAACTTGAAGGCATTAACTTGGGGATGATCTTACACAGATCACCTGTGGTGGACATCATGACGTCATGATGTCCACCACACGTCTGTGATTAGAAAAAGTCATAAATTCTTCTCAGCCCCTAGCAGATTACAAAGAGCTTGCAAAGAGTGACTGCTGTAATAGAAGAGTACAGAGGAGACGACAGCAGGCTAGATGGTTCTCGCCTAACTGCATCCAGGGAGAGTATCACAACCCAGGAAGAAAGATTAGTTCTCAGACACCCTATAGGGATGTGATCAACAGTTTCTTTATGTTATAACATAACATATGTTAAAACAAGCATAACATAGCTTATTTTTAATAGACAAAGTTAAACTGAGGTGACAGGATGTGTCCCTCTTTGCTTCCTGCTGAATCGGTGCTTTAAATGTGCAGTATGGTAAGCTAGAAAAGCTGTATCCCTGCTGCAGTTATTCCCTTGCCAACCTCCTGAAGGAACCAATGGTGAGTGAGCTGAAAGGTGTTGCAGCTGGTGTGGGGAAAAAATCCTTGGATGGTATGTAAAAGCTATGATTCAAGTGCAAAGACAAGTTGCACAATTTTATAGTCAGTCATATCGTTCAACATGACACAGTAGGAAAGGAGGAAATGTCCCCGGAGTTCTCCTCCTAATCTGTCCCTGATGTAGTCCAGCATGAAACAGGTTGTTCATTTCTGGTTAATGCAACTAAAAAAAAAAAAATATATATATATATACACACACATAAAATGTATATATACACTATTAAATGAGAAGGTCAAGGAAGTGAATAAATTAAGTGCAAATATATAGAGACTGCTTCTACAAAGACACAGGAATGAAGGGAAAAGTATTTAAAAATTGCTTCTGTTCACTCTATGAGAAGGAGGTGCTGAATTGAACATCACAAAAAGGAACAGCTGATACACTCAATATCTTGTTACCAGCAAATGAACACACTATATATATGGAGCTAAGACTCAAATATTAGTCCAATTAATGTGCTACCAGTCCAAATTATCTAATGAATAATAATAAAAAGTAGTAATACTGATAAAACTCACAAAGCCTCCCCCACCAACACTTCTAAGTATCTACCACTTTGCTCTAGTGCTGAAATCACCCTTCTGCTCTGCTTCTGGACCCAAAGGTCGACAGTGTCAGTCATCCTCAGGGTTACTGGGTTTGGGAGTGTGATCACACCTTACCAGTACCCTGAACCCTGTGCTGGGAGGAGTGGAGTGCCTGTGTCAGGTGCAGCCCTTTTGGCATAGGTTCCCTCTCTCTTGGAGTGTATTGGGGCAGCATTTCTGCACCCCATCAGCTGGGAATCAGTGTTGTTGGAAGGTACATCTAGACTGCTGAGCATTTAACAAAGATTATGATCTCTTGCAAAGATACAAAATAAAAAAAAAATATCACTGTGCAGTGGCATATGATCACAATGGCCTTTAAAGGTCCCTTCTAATCTAAACTTTTCTATGATTCTATACAAACTCATTTCAGTTCTGTTTCTGGAACAATATAGCAACTTTCTATTACCAACTTTGGACATAAAAACATAATTTAGTGTTGCCACTTGCTTAGCAGCATAGAGTGAGAGCAATTCACTGACTTAATCTCCCTTTCTTGTTCATGTTGTACGCAATTTTAATCCATAAAGAAACCTGTTGTTTGAAAGGCACAATCAGTACTTATCAAAAAAAGCACTAATCAACAAGAGTAGGAAAGCAAGAACTGGAGCTTTAATTTAAGCACAAATTACTGAACTGTAGCTAATGTCAAACTGACTCCTGGCCTTCCTTAACAGAGGCATTAATTAGATGAACAAAGGGAGCAAACAAATTGCATGATTTGACATTACACATGGGATGCAGTGCAATACAGCGGTTTTACAAGAGAAATCAAAAAATTAATCAGAATACTAAACTAAGAGAATTTTCCTTGCAGATGAGAACTGGTGAAGTAAAATTTCATCAGATGAAAGGAGATAGGCTAAACTTTCCTAGAGACAGTTACTATATCTCTTTAAATATGCATGGAATATATAGAAGACAAAGGAAAAATAATTCTCAAGTTAAGGTTAATTTTATTTGTGTAAATATATATAAATGGCGAAGTATTAACTGAGTGACCTCATACTAGAAATAATTCCATACTCTTCCTTCATCCTTACTCTACATGTGACCCCCAGTTTTTTTTTCTGTATAGAAATGGTTTAATAAATATGTATTCAAGGAAGAGTTTAAGTTCCTCATAAGCTTCTCTGTGGCACTTCCTATCATAGATAAGTCCTTCATAAATATCAAGGAGTTTGTCTTTACAATATGTCTACTAGACAGAATTATACCCATATTATTATATTGGATTTATGTGGTAAAGTTCTTGTAGGCAGGAGCTTCAGGGGTGGCTTCTGTGAGATGCCAGCAGAAGCTTCCCCTGTATTCAACACAGCCAGTTCCAGCTGCCTCCTGCTGGCCAAATATGAGCCAATCAGTGATGTTGGTATCACCTGTCTGATAACATATTTAAGAAAGGGTAAAAACTGCTGCACAATAGCAGTCATAAGAAAGGATTGACAACACATGAGAGAAACAACTGTGCAGACACCAAGGTCAGTGAAGAAGTAGGGGTAAGAGGTGCTCCAGGTGCCAGAGTCTTGAAGCCTATGAAGGACCACAGTGGGGAAGATATCCACCTGAAGCCTGTGGAGGACCCTACACCAGAGCAGATGGATGTGCCCTGAAGGAAGCTGTGATCTCATGGGGAGTCCCTGCTGGAGCAGGTTCCTGGCAGGACCTGTGACCCCGTGGAGAGGAGCTGATGCTGAAGAGGGTTTTACGGTAGGACCTGTGGTCCCATGGGTGACCCACACTGGAGCAGTCTGTTCATGAAGGATGGGAAAGGACCCATGTTGGAGCAGTTCTTGAAGAACTCCAGCCCATGGAAAGGACCCATGTCAGAGACGTTCATGAAGGACTGTCTCCCATTGTTCTTATTTCTCATTATCTTACTCTGATTTGATTGACGATAAATTACTTATTTCCCCAAGTCGAGTCTGTTTTGCCCGTGACAGTAATTGGTAAGTGATCTTTCTGTCCTTATCTTAACCCAGGAGCCTTTCATCATATTTTCTTCCCCCTGTCTATCTGAGGAAGAGAAGCGATAGATCAGCTTGGTGGCACCTGGTGGCTAGGCAGGGTCAACCCACTACAATGATACATGGAGAAAGAGAATGATCTTCACGTTAAAGAGAAAGATTTGAAGTAGAGTGATGAAGACAAAATTCTGTGGTTTGGATATGTGATGTGATATGTGATATGTCATTGCCCTTCTCTAGACACATTCCAGAAACTCACCGTCCTTCTTGTAGTGAGGGTCCTTCTTGTAGTGAGGGGTCAAATTTGATGCATTAAGAAATAAAGATTATATACTTGGCCCTATGATAGAATCATAGAAACCAAGGGAGCCCTCTAGTTAAACCTGTACTCAAAGTATAGTCAACATTGGTCTCATACCATTTTGCTCAGGAATTTGTCCAGAAATTATCAAAAGACAAACTCTCCATCACCTTGCTGGGTAACCTGTTCCGATGCTTGTTCATTGTGATAATGAATCTTTTTTTTTTTTACTATCATTGAGAACCTCCCTTTTTGATATATGACCATTGTGTCTCATTCTCCTATTGCACACCTCTGTAAAGAGGCTGGTTTCATCTTCTCAGTAATCTCCTCCTACGTACTGGAGGGCAACTACTTCTCCCCCACACCCTCCTTCTCAAATATAAAGGTGTCCACTTCACTTGTCCTCTGACCAGCCTTTGGCCCTCCACTAAACTTGCTGTGTTCATCAACTTCTTTTTTTACTAGGGCCCTCAAACTGAAAACTTTACTCCAGATGTCTAACAAGTGCAGGATAAAGAAAAACAATCGCTTCCCTTTATTTAATGGCTATGCTTTTGTTGTTACGGTAAAGTATGCTGATGGCCTTCAGAGTGGCAAGAGCATGCTGCTGACTTATGTTTTGCCAGCTGTTCCCCAGGACCTCCAGGTCCTTTGCACGGAACTACTACCCAGCCAGTTAGTCCCCAGCACGTACTACTGAAGCGATTTATTTGTCCCAAGTACAAGACTTTACACTTATCATTGCTGAATTTCATGAGTTTTCTGTCAGTCTATTCCTCTAGCCTGTCCAGGTTGCTCTGAATGGCAGTCTCACCTTCAAATGGATTGACCAAACCCTTCAATTTGCTGTCATCCACAAACTTGATGAGGGTGATGTCTTCCTCCTCATTCACAGGTCTAGTCATTTGTCACACAAGGCAATCAGGTTGGTCAAGTGTGGATTTACCAAGAGCAAATATCTCTTCCCAAACATCTTCTTCTGGTATCAGGAATGGCTTCCAAGAAGTCTTAATAATTTTCTTAGCGTTTGAAGTGATGCTGCTGACAATTCTCTGCCTCTAGGCACAAAGTCCAAGGATACTTCTAGCAAAGAAGGTGTTGAAAACTGCAACTTTATTTGTATTTCTGTCACAAAATTATTTGTCCCATTTAGCAGCTAGCCCACATTTTCTTTGCATATTCTACTCTTCATGTAGTAGTAAGCACTCTGTTGCCCTTTAAATCACTTGCTACTTTCAGTTCCTGATGAGTTTTTGCTAAAAACATCCCTGCGTGACCAGGCACAGTTTTTAGATTTCTCCTCTATAGCCTGTCCTTGCCTCCACCTCCTGGACAATTTTTTTTTCTTTTTTTTTTTTTTTTCCTGGAGCTCTTCCAGGAGTTCCTTGTTTAGCCAAGCCAGTCTCCTGATACATCTGCTTACCTGCTTGTTATCCTCAGTATCAGTTCTTCTGCCTGGTAGCGATTGTGCTTAAAGACCTTCTAGCTTTTCCGAGCTCCTTTGCCCTTCAGAGCTGCCTTCCACAGGATCCCACTTGTGACTTTCCTTACAAGGCCAAAGTCTGCTTTCCATGTCAGTAAAGCCTGGGGTCTGGACCCTGGTACTTTCCTTCTTCTCTCCCTTCAGGGTTTTGGTCTTCACTATTTCATGGACATTACAAGCAAAGCTGCCATTGCTTATTGCATCTCTTACCAGCTCTTCCATGACCATGATCAGCAAATTTAGGAAAGCGCAATTCCTTGCTAGTTTATCTGGTATCTCTGTTAAGGTGTTTTTCTGACACTCTCCATAGCCCTCCTGGATTCTTGTGTCCTGCTCTGTCATCATGCTAGTGGATGTCAAGACAGCTGAAGATTGGGTTTGTGATTTTGAGACTTCCTTGAGTTGTGTAGAGAAGATTTTGTCCATTTCTTCACAGTGTTCGGGTGGTCTGTAACCATGCTAGTGATTGTTTATATTTATCATTGCATATTCATCTCCTACCTCAAATTTGAATGAAGCTGCCTCTTTTTTTTGTTTCTCCTGCTGCTGATCTATAAGCAGACAGAACTTTAATCATTCGGAATGACCTTCATTTTGTCATTATTTGCACTCTCAGAGGTTGAGAAATTTGGAGAATAAGTGACAGTAGAAGTCCCGGTCATCCCCCACAACTCCATACTGAATCACATTCACTCCAGAAGTAATTGCTAGTGGTTTTTGTCAATATCTGGCTATTTTATAATGATGATATGTAAACAATGGATTTCAAGATATAAAACATTAGAAGATATAGGATTGTTTTTCTGAGGATATTAGGAGGCATATTTCTGATCTCAGTGTTACATCGTACTTATCAAAAGGTTTGTGTCCAAAGAATAATAGCAGTTTTCTCTTCTTTTTGTTTGTTTCTTTTTTCAGAAAGACCATTCCAGATACTTATTAACACACAAACAATAACACTTTCCTAAACCTTTCTTACATATGCTTTTTTTTGTTAACACTTCTCCCAATTAAAAGCCCAAAACACAAATGTGATATGCAAAAGTGAAACCTGTTTGATTGAGAAAGTCTTACAGAAATTGTCAGTCAACCTTAGCTCTAAAGGTTATTCAGCTTTGGAAAGTAATACACAAGAAACATGGCACAATTAATTCATATGACTGCTGATTCAACAAGAGGCTGCCAGAAGATACAAAGATGCCCTCCAAAGTCTACTGCTACCTTTGTTTAAAACAAAGCACTTTTAGAACAGATATTCTGGAGGAAATGACAGTTTCAGCCTCTGTCATGAAGGTAGGAAGATATGTTGGGCCTTTATCTGGTATTGTCAGGTACATTAATAAAACATCCTTGTTGTCTTCAAGAGAGTATCCAGAAATATCACAGAGAGTGAGTCAGATCAGAGTCATTCAATTGTTCATTTACTCCTGTATATCTATTCATTGTTTCAACTGAACTAGAGGTGCACATAAAAACAGTAATAAGGACTTTCTCCAAACTCTACATTTCTCTTCTACTCAGATGGCTGTAGAATTCATACGATGTGCAGGTGCATGGAAATAACTCTGTATTACTGACCTTTGCAAACACAATATTTTCAGTTTAGAGGTGTCATGTGTTTTAGGCGTTCGTTATGGTTGCAATTATGTACCCAGAAACAGATGAATTAAAAAAATAGATAATTTGTCTTTTTTGGCTTTTTTTTTTTCCATTAATGAGATGCCAGGGACAATATTATGCAATGTAGTATATACATTAACTTATCTTTCTCTTTGTAACTGTGGTGGTGTGTTAAAATGGATTTAATATTACATATTCACATTTCTGTTAACTGTATGCTGGTTTTGGTACATTCATCTTGTGTCTGAATTACTAAGATGATGTCTTACAAGTAGATGTGAAAACTATACCTTTCTAATTCCCCCCAAAATCTATAAGAAATAATACCAAATGTGAATATGTAAAATTCTATTTTCAGCTATGAGAAATATGAAAGAACACTAGAGAACATAATCCTGAAGCCGGATTCTAAGATTTACACAATTTTAATGCCAATAGTGTATTTTACCTTCTGACAAACCAACTCCTTGGGATTTCATTTCTCTCTTCAATAGACAGAAAGATAGTCAAAGGATTGGAACAGACAATAGAGGGAGATTAAAGTGATTTCCCTAAAACTATAAAAGGAAACAGTAAAGATGAGAATCAGGACCAAATATTCTGCCCTAGGGAGTCCTTAATCAGTATCAAATCTGTCAGACTCTCCTAACTCCCATTGAAAGGCACAGAGCATGAACAAAGATGGGATATGCCTGGATTAGATTTTAAATTCATACACTTTAAATGTTTGAACAGCACTTACAGAGTACCATAAACAAGGTATGAAACATGATAGTCAATGTTTGATACCATTTGTTTCATAGTTAAATATTAGTATTCTATGTATTTCCATCAACACAGTTTACTTGTCTGTGAGATTTTTAACTTTGTTACTTAGTCCCAATTGTCAATCATTAACTTCCAGCAAAAGCTATGAAGTCTTGCAGACTCAAATTATCTGCTATAGAAAACAAATGTTATAGGTAGTGTATGACAGATTTTTGAGTAATTGTGTTCATCCACAGAAAAATGAGAAAGTGGGACTGAAATTACAGTTCAATTTCATAATAAAGTAAATGTAGTAAAACATGTCTGGCTCTTTAAAAAGGAAATATTTATGGGTTGAGTCTAGAGAACATGTTGTTCTCATTCATTATCATTAATGTGTTAAACTGTCAAAAACAATTTATTAACAGCTTCCCTAAATAGACAGACAAACTTTGTGAGATCAGACAAGTTAATTGGTTCCATTTTCTGGATAACTCATCTGCAGTCATCCCAATACATGAAGACAGCTACAAGTAGTCTTCCCTATAGCAGGCCTTACTTGATTTAGTTTGGAATTCCTCTGAGATGATAGTGCTTGTATTAATCTAATTGTATCATAAAAAGGGGACTGCCCCGGTGTTCATGGAGCAAACACCTTTCAGTATTGTGATTAAACAGAAGTAATGATCACAATTCAAAAAGGCATGTTCAGGACTAATAAAGAAAGAGATAAAATGCAATACTCCACAGTTTTCTATTTGCTAGTGTCAATAGGCAGCCAAGCTCCACACAGCTGCTCATTCAATCCCCCACAGCATAACTGGGGAGAAAATTGAATGGTAAAAGTGTGAAATCTTGTGGGTTGTATTAAAGGCAGTTTAATAGCGAAAGCAAAAGCAACATGTGCAAGCAAAGGAAAATAAGGAATTTATTCATTACTTCCCATCAGCAGGCAGATGTTTAGTCATTTCCAGGGAAGCAGGGCTCCATCATGCATAAAAAATTACTTGGGAAGCAAATGCCATAACTGCCCCCTTTCCTCCTTCTTTCCCCAGCTTTTATTACTGATCACAATGTCATCCAGTATAGGATATCCCCTTGGTCATCTGGGATCAGCTGTTCAGGCTGTGTTGCCTGCCAACTTGCTAAAATCATAAAATCATAGAGTCACAGAATGGTTTGGGTTGGAAATTACCTTTAAACATCATCTAGCCCAATACCGCTGCCATGGGCAGGGACATCTTTCATTATATCATGATGCTCAAAGCCCCATCCAACCTGACTGTGAACGCTTCCAATGATGGTGCATCCACAGCTTCTCTGGGGAACCTGTTCCAGTGCCTCACACACCTCAACATAAAAAAATTCTTCCTTATGTCCAGTCTAAACCCAACCCTCTTTCAGTTTCACTATTGCCCCTTTGCTTGTCACTTTAGGCCTTGGTTAAAAGTCCCTCTCTGTGTGCACCCCCAGAGTACTCACTTGCAGGGCAGTATGAGAAGCAAAAAAGTCTTAATGTTGTGGAAGGACTGTTCAGCAAGAACTAAACTATCAGTGTGTTATCAACACTGCTTTGGTCACAAACCCAAACCATAGTCCCATACTAGCTACTGTGAAGAAAACTAACTCAGCCAAAACCAGTATGCTACTAAACCCATTTACGTTGCAGTTTTTTATAATAAGCGATAGAAGTCTCAAAAATAACTGACATAAAGAATATACGTCATAACTGCATGCCATGCTATGGTTCACATAATTCATGATGGTGATACAGAATCATATTAAGGTAATGTGCATTCTATGATACTAAGTATATTAATGCTAGTGAATAAATAGTTTTCTAAAATTATGGAAAAATATGTATATGTTAAGTATCAGACAAGTATTTGGTATAGTATAGCACTGGAGCAGACCCTATTATATGCTTTTTATTTAAATTCCTCTTTTAAGCTGTAGAAGCTACAATTAAATAGTTTAAAATGTTGCTGCTGGCCAAAAACATTATGCAACTGTTATTTTAATAGCATAAATAAAACTATGTTAGTATTATTATTTATTATTCTCTCTATATATGTGATTACCCAGTAACTAATTCACACAGTGAAGTGTACTTGGAAAACATGAAAATAACACCTGGAAAATAAAATTCTATTTAAAAAAAATGTACATAGATAAGTAGGTTGAATGCTAATTGACTGGCCTGTAGATTACATAGGTATTAGAAAGCAGTAAGCCACAGCTGACTAAGAATTGTTCCCATTACCACATATATACTGCAGTTCTTACAAAGCCTTCCTTACAAGTGTTTTTCTTTCTAATTACATGGTCACATATTGTATGCAGTGATCTGCATGCTGATGCATGAGAAGACCATTTGATTTAATCAGTGATAACACAAATTACTTAGTGCAGTGTGAACAGCAATAATTTTGAGGAAAAAAATAGAGTGGGCAAAAAACTTTAGAAAACAAATGTAATTATTTCTTACTGTTAAATAAAACAGTCTTAAAAAAAAGTCAGAGGGAGGGCTAGCAATGTACTACTTCTGTCTTATAAACAAATGGCCCTGACAGAAAGGGAGAGTCTTTGTGTGTGTTGTCATGTTAGGTCAAGACAACTGCATGTTGGCTGTGTGTGGGCTTGACTTAGGTACATACATCTGGTTTTCCTCATACAGGAACTTACTTTAAAATAGAGAAAATTTAGAGAGGGGTGTCTATCACCAAATCTTTACTAATGCTCTGTGGCAATGTTTCAACTACTCCAGGAAGAGCCGCAGAGTGTTATACTCAGAATTGTGTTACAGGCAAAAGGGAACATGCCATATATAGAAAGCTAAGGAATTAATATTACACTAATTAATGTTTAATGAATCCAAATTATCTAATGAACACAAAGATTTATTAGTAATACAGATAGATAAAACTGTTATACCCATTTACCTCATGCACACTTCTGAGTATCTACAACTTTATGCTGTTGCTGAGATCACTTCCACTACCTATTGCGGGGGGGAGGAGGAGGAAAGGTGATGTTTTCATAGTTGACTTTGTTTCTCAGTATCCTAATCTATTTTAACTAGCAAGGAAGTAAGTCAATTTTCTTCAAGTCAAGTCTGTTTTGCCCATGACAGTAAGCAAACTCCCTGCCCATCTCATCCCATGAGCTTTCTGTTTTCTCCCCCTGCCCTCCTGAGGAACAAGGGGTGAGTGAGCAGCTGGGTGGGAACTTAGCCCATAGCCAAGGTTAGCCCACCACAACCCACCTCCCACACGCACTCTTCTGAGTAGCTACTCCTTTGCTCTGGTGCTAAAATCACCCTTCCACTCTCCCAAAGGTTGTTATTGTCAGTCGTTGGCAGGGTTGCTGGGCTGGAGGGCATGACCATAGCTCACCAGCACTTCAGGTCCCAGGCTAGAAAGAGCAGGGTGCCCATGGCAGGTGCAGACCTTTAGCACAGGGGCCTACTCAGGATTCTGGGAATATGTTTCTACTCTCTCCACGCCATTTGCCTCCTGGGGCCTTGCAGGGGAGGATGGCAAATGTCCCTGCCCCATCTCCTGATACAAAGGGCTAGTGGTCCTGCCCCCACCCAAGATCTGTCAGAATGTTGCCCCAGGCCAGCTAATTGTGCTCCCCAAGCAAACAGGTGCTCCCACAAGGTGGGCAAAAGTTGCAATAGGGAGGGACCTGGGGCAGAAGACAGGTGTTCCTCTTATGGCCCTTGAAGGCTCCAAAGAGCAGCAACTGAGAGTGATTCTTCAAATCAGAAGTCATATAAGAAGTTCAGACTGAGGCTCTTCTACAGAAAGAACCTTTTCTGAAGATGTCTGTTGCAACCAGTTATCTGTACAGGTAATATATCAGGCAATTAGGCATTTATATGATGTGATTGTTTAGAAGACTGATAAAGAAGGTCAGTCTCATATTAACATTGCAATGCTAATTGTTATTCTTGTATGTTATTGGTCATTATGACTACATTGTCAAAGCAGTCAGTCCCTAAGAATCGTATCCTACTTTAACTGTGAGTATGAAATAACACGACTAGAGTCATTGACAGTCTTAGCCACCAAGGCTGAGGTGGCCAGCCTGGAGAGCTCCTTGTTGAGGCAGGTTAGGACTGACATATACTGAAAGCACAATAAAAATATAAGTGACAGCAAAATACAGCAAGTGCAATACACAGTTCAATCACAACACCAGTGTGATAACCTTTACTGGTCTCTAGAATATGATCACCTTTCTGACACGGGGCATCTCTAATCACTAGGAATACATGGGCTGAAGCCATCTCAAGCCTACTGGTGTCTCTGGAATTCTTTTGCTAGTTGTCTAATTTTTGTACTCATATGTTGAGCTAAGCCATGTATTCACTCCCCCTGTGTTGGTCTGGCTGACTCAGGGAAATGTTTACACCACTGTTTGATCCATTCAGCTGTTGTTAGCTGTTTATCTATATCAAAAGCCACCCTCTGGTCCCCTTTGTACTGAGATTAACTTGGCTTCTTTGCATTACTCTCTGAGCTTCACAAGCATATCACACTTGACCATCTCCACTGAGCCTTCTTCCATTATAGGGACTTACTCAATGAGTCATATTCCATCCCTAGGTGTTTAGTCAGTCACACCATCACTACATTTTTTATAGTTCTGAACCCTCAGCTTTCAATCAGTGCCAATATTTTCAAGGCTTTTGCTCTTATCCCATGCTTAAATGCACATCATAACAAGAGAGATGCTTGGTACCAAGCTTTTACACAGTTCACAGCACATGACTGAAAATATCTCCTGGAAGTGAATTTCTTTGTTTTCTATTGATTTGAATTTTTTAAGATGGGGTTAGGTTTTTTTCCATAGTAGGTGCCATCCCAGCTTCCAAAAACCAGACAGATATTTATAACTGCAGTAACTTAATAATATTAAAAAGAAAAAAAAAAAAAAAAGGAGATAAATTCTAGTGAGAAGAACTATGCAAGAAGTTAGAAAAGAAAAATTCAAAGTAATCTGTACATCTAGCTGATCAGCTAGCTACCTCTTCTACTGTTTTCTGGAAACAGAATGATCTCAGTGGCTTCAGGTGCTTCCTTAGGACTTTCTTTGTCCAGAGCAATCTAATCCTTTCATGAATGTAACTTCTTTTTCAGGCTATGAAGAGGATCTTGCAATAAGACTTTTCAACACGTACTTGAGACATCTTGTCTTCCTTTTCAAGCTTCCTTTCAAGGTATGTTGGTAAGTTCCTTTTCTGCAGTTATTGAGATTTATTTCTGCTTGTTTCTCCAGCAGCTCCAAACCAAATAAATAATGCAGGAATGTTAGTAACACTATAGAACTAAACATAGGAAACAAGTAAGAAAGCTTTGGGTATTGCTGCAAACCACAGTTAGCTTATTCTCAGGAGCTTTGAGGAGATCTTATCTAAAAAGTAAAATCTTTATGGGAAATAATGGTGATACCTCATTTTATTCTGATGAATTTTTAAGCAACTGTATGCTGTTGTAAAGAAGAAAGTACATAAAAACATAAAAAAAGCAATTTTCTAAATGTAATGCTGAGAAAAAAAGAGAAGGGAGTTAACAATTTTTTATTGTGATCAGATGCAGTACCACAAGAGGTTTCGTTGATCTCTACTTTTTCAGCAGTTATATTCCAGGAGATGGATTATCTAATCTAAATTCACACAGACTGAAAAACCTGGAAGTCTTTCTTGATACCTGATCTTGATATATGTACCAGCTACATCCCAGTTTTGTATCAAGCCAACTCACTGACATATCAGCTTCCTTTTCCTTTTTCCTTTGTGCTGTTGCTTCTATATTTCAGTAGGTCTCCAAGTGATAGCACAGTTGTTGCACAAAGAAAGTTGGAGTAATTATAAATGAAGAAAACTTCCTTTTTAGGGTCTGTAATTGATGGCACGCGTCAGTTTAAAGCTACCAGACAGCAAGTAGGGAAGGAACAGAAATGAGAAAGGGAAACCACTCTCCAGTGGCCAGGTCAGAAGAGCAGCAATGGGGTCACCAGACAAGCATCTTTTGGGCATCCTCACCAATACACCAGGTGGTGACAACAACAAAGGTGGTCATGATGAATGGTGATTTTCATGTTTTGCCTCTAGTACAATTACACTTTTCACTGAGACTCCTTCAAGCTCTGCAGTGGTAGTTTCTGTTTATGACTGTATTCGTGCTGGTTGGAGCAGCTTAATTAGACATTAGGGTTACATGTTAATTGATTGTTGAACTTAGTGCATTTATATTAATTGTTTAATATTTATCGAATATGCAGAAGACCTTGTTATCTACTGGGATCTATTTATTGTAATATGAATTTATAGACTGAAAGCTATAAGGTGAATGGTGAAGGGATCTTAGCACAGAGTTATAGACTAAAACTACAAGCAAAAGGGTGAGGAGATAGGGGAAGAGCAGGGTGGTGATCTATTCAAACACTAAGTGGAACGTAGGGGCTTAATTCCATTGTATACAGATGGGGTTCTAGTGCTTTTCAGTTGTTTAGGGTATTCTATCTATTAGGGCATTCTATCTATTTCAGAAGACCATGGTTCTCCTACAGGGCCTATACCTTTTCTGTTAGCCCTGTGAGGATATTTCATATACCCTAGGAAATCTGAAATGTCACTTGATGTCTTTGTGTGGGCAGTCAAATTGAACTGTAGATATTTGTCTTCTGGATAATTAAAGTTAGCTAAAATTAACTCTATTGTCCATTTTCATCAGTCAAAGAGAAAAAGACTGTCTCTTCCAGGAGACAACACAGTAGATTTATATGCTTCTAAGCCAGGCCCCTTTTCTGAACTGCTTATTACATGTGACTGCCATACTCTACTGAGTAAAGATGGAAAATAAAGTAGCAATTCAGTTTTAAATATTGGTACTTAATGCCACTTTTGGTACTACACAGTATCCTCTCTGGTCTCCAGGATAGAGCTGAAGAATATCAGAGTTTCCTGCAGAATCTGTGTAATATCTGCTAGCATCATGCAGAGGTCTTATTTAAGACCTTTGCTATTTCAGGACTTCAGCTTTCTAACAAAGGCACTTAAATTAGGTCTGCAAGTTTTCATGAGCTGAAGTACAACCTGGCTGCAAAAGTAACATTCAACTTTTATAATAACTTGTACTGAATACTTTTAATACAGAACCCCCATTGTTATCTATGAAATTAATTCAAACTGGCACCATCACACTGATGGAAAATGGCTGAAGGACAATCAGCAAAGTTATGTTAAATTGCAGTGGCCAAGAAGGTGTAGCCAGGATTGGTGATAGGCCCAGTTTTATTCTGCAACTTTATTTCTGCTTTGGGTGGAGGAGTAAATGGCACATTAATTAAATTTTCAGATTATATGAAATTGGAATGTATTGCAAATATCATTGTGGATAAAGAAAAAGTATTACAAGACCAAGGGAGGTTAGAACTATTGGCAGGAAATAAAATTATATTTAGTCTTGGGAAATAGGCAAATTGTACATCTGGGGAATAACAATTCAGAAAGATCATCTGAGGGAGGAAGGCAATTTTTTTTGGCAATAAAGACTAGGGGTGAAGAGAATAGCAAACCAGATGTGAGTTTCAAGGTACTGTAGCAACAACAACAACAAAAAGTACTGAACTGCAGAAATAAATATATGTTGAGAAGTAAACTCAGATACTCCTTGCTTTTTGGTATTAGAAATTAGGTATTAGAACACTAAGCAGACTATGACACTTTATAATGAAGAGTAGTTTGACAAACTGGAAAGATTTAGAAATTAAAAATAAAATAAATTAACTGTCTGGAAGAACTAATGAGAATAATAAAGAAGAAAAAAATCTGCATATTGTAAACTAGCTAAGGGAAATTGTTAATGAGAATAGCAATTTAAAATATTTAAAAGGTACAAAAACTGAAAGGGAAGAGCTGTAAATAGGAAAATTAGATGACATTTACTCAAAGAAAAATCAAGCTGTGAAGGTGACCAACACACTTTAGAAGCATATGTCTATTTTTGAATTCCTTATCTGTAGAGATAATTGCATACACAATTCCTCTTGTTAATGGTGAATTTCACCCAATAATTGTCATTCAGTATTGAGTATTATTTAGTCATTTTTCCGGGATTCCTCAGAACTGGATTCTGAGTTGAACAAGTAGACAATGGTTTTGGTATAGTTGTTTTGCTGATGGCAGTCATAAGAAAAGATAAAGCAATTTTTAAAGGCAGCACTTGTTTAGGAACTTTCTTCTTCTTACAAGTTATTCTGATTAAAAGTCTCCATACCAAGAAACTTAGGAAGGCTGAGGCTATACTGTGACTAATGTTTGCAATGTCTTCATCCTACCACTTCTGATTTTGGGCATCGGGACCCTGACTGGTTTCTCTACATGTGTATACCACACACACTGTTGACAGCCTAAATAATCTGGTGGAACAGCAGCAAAACCCAAATATATAACTCTCTATATAAAGTGGGGTTGGCAGCCTTTATTGTGGCCTCTCTAGGGGTCTCCTCCTGTACTTCCTTTACGCTGATATATTTGGTTATGTGATGACTCTGAAAAGCTAGGGGTATCCTTACATTCTATAGTGTTTTTTTGTTACTAACTGTTTTAGTACCAACCTGTACATTTCAGCTGATTATGCCTTTGTTTCACCTGATGACTTTCTGCAAGGTAGATTCAAAAAGAAAGGGAGAAAATCACAGTCTTCTCCCATTCTTTTTAATTCTCATTTCTTTAAAGAGTCTGTGTTTACGTATAGTCTGTACGTATTCCATAACTGGTTTTCCTGAGAGGAGAGTTGGGTGTCCCTAAGGGGTTCTCATTTATGTGGCCCATGTTTAGCTATCCGTATTAGCTCAGAAGGCAGAAAAGGGGCCACCCATTCAGTGACACAGAAGAACTAGAAAACAGAAACAGAAAATGGGGTGTTTACTCAGGATCTGAAGGAGAAATGCTGCACAATTTAAGAAAGCTATTGCACCAGAACAGTTATTTTAATCTTTTAATCCTCTACCAGCAGATGAAGGGAAGTGTTTATTCCCTCCTATTTGGTGCCTGAAGACTGCATGTGGAGAACTGTGTCTATTCTGGGCTCCACGGTACAAAAAAAGACACTGACAACCTGGAGTGAGTATAGCAGAAGGCCATCAAAGCGTTAGGGGGCTGCAACCCATGATGTAAAAGGAAAGGCTGAGAGGACTGTGTTCAGCCTTGAAAAGTGAACACTACCATGGAGATATTACTGCTGTCCACAACTTCCAATAGTAGAGTGTTAAAAAAAAAACCAAACCCAAACATCAAAAACAGAGCCAGAATTTTCTGAGGTACACGGTGGATGATGCACAATGTTGATAAAACACAGTGGACAAAAATTGAAACACAGGAAATTCTGACTTGATATAAGGAAAAGATCTTTCACTGTGTGAGTGATCAAACTCAGGAATGGGTTTCATGGTGATATCCTTGGAGATATTTAAAACCTGACTGGCCATGATTCTGAGTAACCTACTGAAACTGGATGTGCTTTGTGCAGGGCCTTGGACTGTGTGACCTCTGGAAGTCTTTTTTAGCTTGTTTGCTTCTGTGATCCTGTGAAAAGATGAGCTTTTTTGCAGGTACAGGGAAAATTTGAGGGGACAAAAATGTATTTACATGCTCAGATGAGATTAAAAAATATAAATTTCTTATAATGAAAATCTTATTACAGTACAAGCAGCTGTGTACACAGGATTAATTGTTCTAAGGTGACTGAACTATGACTAAATGTAGATATTTAGGGAGATGCTTATCTCTATTTTCAGTACTTAATTTAAAGTAGGTTAATCCCTGCTGGTCTTCTATCACAGAGTCTCATATTGATTGGCAGATTGCTGCTAAATCTTTTATTAGCTGAGCTCTCTCATCATAGGGACCTTGTGGAATAATAGCCCTCTCGTTGAAGAAAACATTACTAATTGACCCAAGTATCCAAAATCACACAGGGAGAGAGGACCATGAGAAAGAAGTAAATATAGGTTTAGTTTTGCATCTAAAAGAATGTAGCTAAATCCAAAATATAGGTGTATATTGAATTTTGGTTTGAATTCTAGTAAGTGTGTATTCCTAGCACATAATTACTAAGTCCCTAATTCACTTTGGGCTTAGTTTGCCTTCTGGAATATTTTTTTGCATGTACTAGTAAGATATCACACATTGAATTCTCTCTTTCCTAAATATATTTACATGTCTTACAGATACGTTTGGTTTTTTTTAATTTCTCATCACATCAAATCCTATTGTCTACAAGAAGGTCTCATATAAGGCAATTATTTCTGGTGGTCTGTCATACATACTTTTTAAAATATGAAATTGGTAGTTGTTCAATATCATATCAGTCTATTTGTGCAACATACATGTGGGTTCATAAAGATATTAAAGTGACAATTTGATAATTACATGAAAAAAATTATCTTTTTTAAAAAAAAAAAATCTTTATTGTTGGATTTAACACTGAATTTTGAAGCCCCAATCCAATTTTAGAAAAAAAAATCTTTAAGTTTCATTTTTTATGGTATTCACAAAAAGCAACAAAAGAGAGACAAACTTATGATCTTTATCCTTCATTAGAGACAAGCAGCAATGTGCAAGCTGACCTTGCAATGATGCAACATTCAGCAAAACAGTACACTGACTATTCAAGGATAAACTTAGAGATGAGCTTTGTCTTGTCTATGGTTCCATGGGGTATTTGTTGAACACCACAAACTTCATTTCATAGTTCATGAGAAAATAGATACCTAAAATCAAAGAAAATCTTTGAAAAAGTATCTGTAAATAGCAAGCCTTTGAACTGGAGGATATACAGTTTAATTGTTGTGCTGCTTCTTCCTTCCTGACCTAACTCCTGATCTATAGGAATTGCCAGTCATTGTATAATACCTTCCCTTTGTAGCTGCTTCCAATGGCTGTTTACTTGATTATTCACAACCTATCTTTTTAAGCTGCTCCTCTAATGTCTGTCTGCAAACATAAACACAGCAATGAATTAAAACAAAATTTTCACACTATAATAATCCATACTCCACTGAGCATATAATTGTTTCCACTCTGGCCTATGATGGACTTGTTGGTCCATTGCCAGGCTGTTGATTTATTAAGGTGACGCAAGTATTTTGTAGGAAATGCCATTTTCTTCATATTCCAAAGTTAAAGGGACAAAGGAATCTAGTAGAAGACAAGATATATTGGGTGAAATAATCTGTAAGACATATACTGTATGCACATCATCCACATTTTATTCAATACATTCAAGAAAAAATAGAATATATTTTATTAAAGAATAAAAAATTTGGGGAAAATATTTTAACTAGTTTGTCAAATCCTCATTTAAATAATATCATCAAAGCCTTTGTAAATTTAACTAAAACTGAATGTATTATTAGAATGACGATAAATTTCCTAGCTTAATAAACAACCACCTCACTAATGAAGTGTGAAGACAACTGCAAGGAGACACTTAATTAGATCATTTATAACTCATTAAGTAGCAAACTACTATACCCCCTGTTGGTTACTGTTAGTGATGAAAAGAGATAAAACAGCAGAACTGTTTTTTCAGATGTTAAATTAAGTTTACATGTTCCAAGCAGTTAGTGTACCTGTGTCCATTTATTTTCAGTAGCATCACAGCCTAGTTTACAGGTCCTGTAAACATGAGCAATGTAATTGCACTTCAAATTCAAAATATATACAGAAACCTTTGCTATGTGGATATGTGAGCAAAAGGTATCTGTTTGTCTACAATAGGACCTTTTGTCATTTGGTAACACAGAGATGTTTTAGCTGTTGTTGAGCAGTGCTTACACAGGGTCAAGGCCTTTTCTGCTTCTCACCCACAAGTTGGCTGGGGGTGCACAAGAAGCTGGGAGGGGGCACAGCTGGAACAGCTCACTCCAACTGACCAAAGGGGTATTCCAGACCATATTGCATCATGGTCAGCAATAAAAGGTGAGGTAAGAACGAGGAAGGAAGGACATTTTGAGTTATAGTGTTTGTCTTCCAGTTACACATGATGGATCCCTGCTTTCCTGGAGATGGCTGAACACCTGCCTGCTGATGGGAACTAGGGAATAAATTCCTTGTTTTGCTTTGCTTGTGAGCACAGCTTTTGCTTTACCTATTAAACTGTCTTTATCTCAGCCCATGAATTTTTTCACTTATACTCTTATGTTTCTTTTCCCCATCCCACTAGGGGAGAGTGAGTGAACAAGTGCATGGGGCTGACCTGTCTAACAGGGTTAAACCACAACAGAAAGTTTCTTGGGTTTTTTGTTTCTCTGTTTTTTTCCCTTCCCCTTCCCCTTCCCCTTCCCCTTCCCCTTCCCCTTCCCCTTCCCCTCCCCTTCCCTTCCCTCCCCTCTTGAGTCTTTCTGTCTCATATTCTGCTTTCAAAATCTGCTTAAAACTAAAAAGTAAATTGAGGCCACATTGTGTAGATGACACAAATCTGGCTTTGGCTAATCAAACCAGAGAATAATGTGAATAATTTCTGAAGAACCAGAAAACCTGCTTACTGATGAGCATGATGACAAATGACGTTTGTTATTGACTTATGTAAAGTAACATCCACTGAAAGCATAGTTAAGCTCTATATTTGACATTTAGACAGGAAAAACAAACAAAAAGCATGGTTATTTTCATAAACACTTTTCCAAGTATAATAGTATATTGAAAAGCTTTTTTCTTCTTTAAAGAAACCCAAGAATAAGAATATGAAATTAGATTGGGTTAAAATCTGTTTTGTTCTCCACAGTGTAAATTTTGTTCTCTACATTGAAAAACAGTAAAACATGTTATTATTAGAAACAATAAGCATCGTGGGTCTTTTAAAACATTTAGAAAAATAATTTTAAAAACATTTTCTATCTAAGAATTTGATATGAGGTGACATAGTATATTTCTTTATGATGTGACCTGGATAAATGGAATAAAACCATAAAATTAATATTTCCATAAAAAAGAATTACTTAGTGTAAGGATGCTTTATTGTATTCTGAAAAGGGGACTAAGAGAAAAAAAACGATATGCTAATAAATTCTATGGTTATTATGTGTTACTTTTTTTTCCCGTCATGGACAGCTATAACCTGATCTGCTGTGAGAATTCAAGGTCTTAAAAAGATTAAAGGACAAAGATTTAGAAAGGTGAAATGAGCAGAGAAGGACAGTTCAGTTAAGTGGAACAGAGAATGAAAGTGTAAAGAAATAAAGAAAACATATATAAAGATGGACACATTTAACAAAATCGGGAGAACCAATACAATACATCATGTGTCCTTGGAAGAGCCAACAGTGAAACTCATGAAGTTTTTATGTAGCCTGAAGTAAGTATCTAAAAATCAGGGTGGTTTTTGATGTCTTATGTAACACATAAGTCATGACATTTTGAGGGAAAGAAAAAAATGGAGAATTTTAGTTTCTACTTTAACTGTACAAAAGAAATCAGATTATGTATCTGAATATCTTATTTTGAAGAGAAAAATCTTAAAGTAGGACAAAAAATAATCCAAAATATTCATAAATATTTAAATGATGCTATGTTATATTAGGTCTATGCATTTTATTATAGACCTACATGGAAATTTAAAGCCTAGTGTATGCCTTTGAGACCTTCAGCACTTAGGGTCAGCAACTGATAAAAAGTCTTTTGAATTTGATGCAACATTTAAATGGGTCTAGAAGGAAAAGCCCTTTTCTCCCTCTTATTAGGTGATCTTTTAAGATGGTTTAAAAAAAAAAAAAAATCTACTTTCTCTTGCACTGAACAAACTTCAAATGCTCAGTTACATTTTTCTATGTAATTTTCTTATAGCTGGAGGGTGAATGGACTGTGATGAAGGTTAGAATAGCCATTATTCCAATGTCTTTTCGAGGTAAAAGAAGAGGAAAGTGGCCAAAGAAAGACCTAATTTATCAGCTAAACATCCTAGCTTCACTGGGAATATTCATTGCAATATTTCTCTAACGTACAGTGATAAGCAGTGTGAGAGACATGAAATATTTCAATATTAGAGAAAAAATCCTTTGCTTTAATGAGAAACATAGTTTTCTTGTACATCTACACTTGCATTGGCATCATACTGTGAAGCATATATCTTCCAATAACATTTTTAAGGGAAACTTCTTTATATTTCTCTTTGGAGAAAAATTTCGTATACTGTCTTAACCTTTTCTCCTAAGGCCATACTCTAGCTCTTAAAGTTTGTATCTTTAGATGTTCTCTGTTTGAAGGAAGAGCTTTAAAACTTTCAAATGATACGAACTTTCTAGTCATTCTAGCACATATTTCTGATTTAAGCAGAAGTTTGGTAAGAGAAAAAATCTTGGAATATCTCAAGTTTGATGTGTCTCAAAGTGTTATAAGGACAAGTACTAATGATATTAATTATTTTCATAGAATCATAGAATCGTCTAGGTTGGAAAAGACCTTTAAGATCATCAAGTCCAACTGTTAACTTAGCACTGCCATCCCACCACTAAACCATGCCCCTAAGCACCTCTTCTATCCTTCTTTTAAATACCTCCGGGGATGGGGACTCGACCACCTCCCTGGGCAGCCCATTCCAGAGCCTGACAACCCTTTCAGTGTAGAAATTTTTCCTAATGTCTAACCTAAACCTGCCCTGGCACAACTTCAGACCATTTCCCCTTCTCCTATCGTCCATTACCAGGGAGAAGAGGCCAACCCCCACCTCACTACAGCCTCCTTTCAGGTAGTTGTAGAGGGCAATAAGGTCTCCCCTTAGCCTCCTCTTCTCCAGGCTAAACAACCCCAGTTCCCTCAGCCACTCCTCATCAGACTTGTGCTCCAGACCCCTCACCAGCTTTCTTGCTCTCCTCTGGACATGTTCCAGCAATGCAATGTCTTTCTTGTAGTGAGGGGCCCAAAACTTAACACAGTATTCAAGGTGTGGCTTCACCAGCACTGAGTACAGGGGCATGATCACTTCCCTACTCCTGCTGGTCACACTATTTCTGATACAAGCCAGGATGCCATTGGCCTTCTTGGCCACCTGGGCACACTGCTGGCTCATATTCAGCCGGCTGTCAACCAGTCCCCCCAGGGCTTTTTCCACCAGGCAGCTTTCCAGCCACATTATTTTAAAACATTGTTTAAAATATTGCTTATTTTCAAGATTACCGTGTTCTTAATTTTGGAAGTTGTTAGGTAAAACACTACAAAATGAAGTTTTATTTCATCAGTACAAAGAAATTAATGGCTGGTACCTACTATTGTAGGATTAGAAGTTATATAAGTAGATTCTGTAAGAAGATATACTTATGAATAATGATAATATATAAATTCATGGGAAATTTTTTGTGTTTAAGTAAAAGTAAAAAGTAAAAATCACAGACAAAGGGCAATTATGAATTAATCTAATATTTAAGGTTTAGTTACTTGGAGTATATACTTGGCAAAGCGGATAGTCTTTTAAAATTGGTCAGAGTCATGACTCATCACTCAGGGATGTTTGATCAAGGATGTTTCTGTGCTTAGAGTTATTAGAGGAAGATATTTCATTCCAGATTCAACAGCTCAAGAGAGGTGAGGCTACTGTCACTTCATGTCCCCAGGTCCAGCCAGTAGTGAGCCTGAAGATGTATTCCTGGCATGTACATGCAAAATGCACATATACACAATGTATATACATAAATACATATACATGGCCAGCCACAGAGATCACTGACAGACATGCAGAGTAGTCACACAAACACAGGCAGAACCAACAGACTCATCCTGTTTCCTTCTCTTGCTGAGCAGGATGGATGTCCACTAGTGATACATATGCACAATGTAGATTCTTCTAGCAACTGGGCTCAGATGTTCAGTCTACCCAGTAACTGACCATTGGATCCCACTCTCCCCACATGCTGGCACCTGGAGATATGATCCCATGAGACCACAACCCCACTCCAGTTGCTGGTACAGACTGTCACACACATACACAGGCAGCTGGCCAGGACTTCCCGAGTCCAAGCAGCCAAGTCCCCAGTGTTCTCACTCACTTCACCCTGCTCACAGGCCACGTCACCCATTCACCGGCTGCTCCAGCTTGATCTTCTCTAACAATCACATATGCACTTGCACACCCACCCTTGCTCCAGTCACTGGTACCATGGTAACATAGCCTTTCAACCCATCGTTTGGGTCCGGTTTCTGGCAGTCAGACACTCATACACACACAGCCCACACCCAGGAAAGTGTCAGAAAGGAGGCAACATCTGGAGTGCCAGGTCCAGGTCTGGACTCCCCAGTACAAGTGGTATGTAGACATGCTAGAGCAAGTTCAGTGAAGGACCATGGGGATGATTAAGGAATTTGAATATTTGTCATGCAAGGAAAGGCTGAGAGAGCTGGGATTGTTCAACCTGGAGAAGAGGAAGCTCGGAGAGATCTCACTAATGTGTATAAATATCTGGTGGTTGTGAGTAAGGAAGATGCACATGACCCCAACCAACCTGTTCTAAGTGGCCCTTCTCTGAGCTGGGAGGCTGGACTAGATGTTCTCCAGAGGTCTCTTCCCTTCTCATCTCACCGATTCTATGTTGATGTGATACAACAAATTATCAGTTTCAGAATGGGTAATGTGTTTCATTTTATCATTTTCAGAATATCAAATTCCAGTATATAGTTAATTACTTTTTTTTCTTTTCTTTTTTTTCCAAGAAAAAATTAATCGTTGACAGGGAGTTTAGCTTTTAAGACTTCTAAAGGCATATGAGAGATGCATGTTTATTTATACAGATATATGTATATTCTTTATGTATACACAAACACACTCTTAATTGTGTCAAACCAAAATAAAATCTTTAGGAGATGTTATATGAAGACAGGAAGTGTTATATGAAGATATGTTGAAGTGTTTAAGTAAACACTGCTATTGCAAATGCATAGTCAATGGTTCCTGCTCAAAATAATTCTCTTTCTGCATGTATAAACAGTTATGAAACAGTCTTCAGTTACCTGATTATAAAGATGAGATTCAATCTGAAACCAAGACAGCTACATTCAGATGTCTAAATCTGCTTGGAGCCAATCATCTCAGTTTCTCTAATAATTAATAGAGGCTAGGTTGTGATCCAGTGTCCCATATATAAGTTTCTGGTGATTTTTTCATTGCCTTAATATGTTTCTCCTGGTCTCCAGTGGTCAGTTCAGGAAGGCGTATATTTCCCACAGCTTCTGGTTTTAAACTATTATATATATTGAACTATAATTGAATAATTATCAAACTATAATTATTTCAAAATTAAATAAAAATAAAATAACAACAATGTATATTAAAATAGATATTATTATGGCAATCTTTCTTCTTGGAAGGAGAGGAGGGAAGGTATGATAGAAATAAGGATAGGAAGGAGTTTGAATACATTAGGAATCAAATAATCCTATGAATAACACACAATATCAAAAGACAAAGCCAAATTTCTTAATTAAAAAGAAGAGAGAAATAATAGATACACCTATTTTATATTTTGAGACACATTATACAAAGGGATGATTAAGTATTTTCCCCTGTATCAGTAGCTAAAAATATTAATAGTAGCCCAAATAAATTTTTTCCACAGTTTCTTGAACACTTTGATCATGAAATCTGTAGTTTACAAATCTTTAAAATTAATAAATAGTGACATGCTACAGAAATTCCCTTTAAAAAATTGTATAATGTTAGTGGTATACTAATATTCCAAAAGGGAAAGAAGACAAATTAGAGGTGTGTTTTTAATTTATGTCTGCTCTTGGAAAGAGACCAAGAGAAAGTAATTTAATAGAGTACATAGAAGTAAATGAATATTTAAGCCTTTGTAGAACTAGTGTAATGATACCTTGGGGGCAATGCCACTTATATGCATCTAGGGAAAAAAAAATAGTCTAATTTTTGCTTAATACATTTACTTGGATGTTCTTATAATAGCTTTTCATGACCATAATTTTTTAAGACTGCCTAGTTATGTTGTTAAATAGCTGATTCAAAGGTAGGAATACAGCTGTTTCTCTTATTTAGTTTATTTATATTATTAGCAAAAAGGAGTTTTAGTTTTTTAATCGCACAGCACTAGCTATTTTATTGCCTTTTTAGTGCTTACATTAATATGATTAAGTTCCTCTGTCTCTACTTCTTGTGCTGCAGTTTACTTCACTGTCTCATTGGCATTGCTAACATTTTAATGGTTTACTGTGGACCTGAAAGACATCCTGTGGTTGTTTACACAATATTAACTTAATTACACGTCTACCTTTATTTGCTGTAGTTGTTATATTTTTAATTGCTCATGACTTTGTTGTTGAACTCAGATTATTCTAATCACACCTTGAATGACTCTTTCAAGTCTTTTGTTTGTTTTTGATGATTCAGATAGGATGAATAATTAGTGGTTTTAACTGTTCTCAAGAACCAAGCTATTAAAGCAAATGTAGGGCACCTGAATGTTTTCTTAAACTTTGCAGATATGTCTTGTGCTATCCTGATAATCACCCATCAAAGGTTTTTAAAATAATGACTCTATTATTTCCACATAATTATAGTTGTTTTATCACTAGAAAGGAACCTTTTATTTACAAACATGTCATAAGACATCAGCTGAGATAATATACCTTTTGATAACAACCAAGAGCAATAAAATCACAGACTCACACAGTTGTTGAAATTGGAAGGGACCTTTTGAGATCATCTAGTCCAACTCCCCTGCTCAAACAGGGTTAGGTAGATCAGGTTGTTCATGGTTGTGTCCAGTCAGGTTTTGAGTATCTCCAAGGATGGAGGCACAATAACCCTTCTGGGCAACCTGTGTTTGACTGGATGAAGTCCTGTGTGACATGCTCTAGGAGAGCCTGCTTTAGCAGGCGGGTTGGACTAGATGATCTCCCAAGGTCCCTTCCAACCCTTGCGATTCTGTGACTAACCTCAGAGTAAAAATACTTTTTCCTCTGTTAAGATAGAATGTCATGTATTTCAGTTTGTGCCCATTGCCTTTTGTCCTGTCACTGGGTGCTACTGAAAAGAACCTGGCTCACTGATCTTCCTTCCCTCCCATCAGGTTTTTTTGGGTCAAAAGAGAAAAATAGTAATTTTCAGAGTGCAAATTTTCTCATTTAGCACATATACATTGGTTAAATTGCATCTTAAATGCCTGCATAAAAGACACTGGAGTGTCCAGGTTATAGGTAGATTTCTGTATTACAGATGTCTAAAGTTAAGTGAGGCAACCCCACCTTCTGTTTGTAGCCTATGAATACTTCAACTAAATGCATACTTATTCCAATTACAACCTCATAATTTCACATCCTTTGAAATTTTCCAGCAGCACAAATACTTTTACTTCCAATAATATGGCTGCAAGATAAATGTGAGTGCAAGCACATGCTAACCTTTAAATTAGACAAAGAGCAAATGCATTCCCTGTGCGGACAGAATTTACTATCTAGGTAAGTATCAGTATGGAGGAAGTAGCCTTTAGTAACACAAACTGCAGCAGATGGAAGAGAAACAATCTAGAAGTCATTCAGTGTAGCAGGAAAGTTTACATAGTTAAAGTCAAACAGGAAGACTCAGGAAACAGTAGATCCACTAGAAAGGGAGTATCATTAAAGAGAGGCTGAGCCTTATTTCTGCACAGACTGACTTGCAGGCCAATACACTTTTGGCGCATGATAACCAAAGAAATAGTTGATGCATGAGCAAGTTCCTTATTGTCTCAGATGAAACAGCTTTCCAAAAGAAATGGTTTTACCTATCATTGAGTAACAGTACTAACATCAGCGTAAAATCTCCGGCTAAGGCATCTAAAATCTTAGGCTTGACAGTACCAGATATATTAGTGTTGGACTGAGAGTCAAATCCTGATGATCTCATTGATGTATCATAGTTAGATCTTGAAGCATCTAGGCACATGAGGAAAGTCAGTAAATCAGATTGAGATACAAAATCCAAGGGGTGAAAGAAAAACTTTTCAGAATAAAGCAGAAGGAACATTCTAACCAAGGCTAAGTCAGCAACTTAATGTCAAGATGCCTTGTATATGATTTGTAGGAAAGCACCTAGGTCAGATCTTGCACCTCTCTCTAGAAACAGACATAAAATTTTACTTTGAAGAACTGAATAGGATGCAGTCAAGTTTTTGAATAAAATGTGTCAGAGGAAAAACCAAAAGAGTAAATTCCAAGTGTTTCTTCCCAGATAATTTCCAACACAAAATTAGAGTATGAAACATGATCTACCTTGTGCTCTTGGCTAGGTAGTCTATCTGTACACTGTTAAATGCATATACTTCAAGGAATGAATCCTGGTCAAGTCAAGTGATAAAGAATGGTTCACTAGCCCTTCATGGGAAAACTGGCCACTGTGTTATTTTGCCCTGTTATTTTTATGAACTGCATTCAGTGACCTTTTATGTAAAAAAAAAAAAATCATTACTAAGGAGATTGTGTGCGCATGTATTCTTTCAATTTAAAGTACTTGAAATAATGCAACTGTTGTATTGCCAACCATCAGATTGTACTTTTCTAGCACAAAAATTAGCCTATACACTATAAGCCTGGAGATGTGGCATGAGGATCACTAGCTCCAGAACATCACAATGGTTGTCTTTCGGAGAGAAGTTTAGGTTCTGAAAATAGCTGTTGGAGAACTGTGAGTGAAATAAATTATTTGCAGTAAGCATAACCATGAATGCAAAGAATGAACTTGTGGGTTGAATTATATGATAGTGCAGTTACACTCTGGTGTGGTGGCTGTATTAGGGTAGCTGTTGGAGAATATTCACTTTATTTCTCCAGATCCATTCTCTGCTATAATTTTAGCCTGTGGTTACAGAATTATTGGCAACTATAGTTTTTAAACCCATCACACTGAAAAATGACCTAAATTTGTCTGTCTAATCTCTTTGGTGAATTCTCTGTATAGTTATATACATAGTGAGGAGTCACCAATTTTTGAATGAAGGTGGTTACCATGCTTATGTCTTGTAAAGAGTCTGAACTTCTGAGTGAGTTTTATTCTTATGATGAGAGTCATGACTTCCTGAAGATCTTAGGCTGTACAATGTCAAGCTCTTGAATTTTAGCTTAGCTCAAATTTGAGATAGTTACTGAACATTAAAACCTTGACAAATGGTGAAATTTCTGTAAATTTGCAGAACAACCAGCAAGTAATTTTAATATAAAAACAGATAAATATATTGTCTGTGAGCTTTAGACACATAAAAGGGTAGCTGCATAACAGTTGTGGTGATAAATATTTCTCTTAAGAACAATAGTTCTGCCTAAGTGTAGAGGAGTTTCTTGAACAACAGTGATACCTTAAGGGTCAAAAGACCCCCAGATGTAAGCGGCTTACATGCATAAGATTTAGGCCTTATTGTCTAGTTGGCTGTTGCTTTGCTAAAGTCAATAGTGTCTAGCTTGCTGTTGCTTTGCTAAAGTCAGTAGTGTCTAGCTTGGGTGTTTTTCTAACAGTGTCTAGCTTAGACTTTTTTAAGTCAGTAGTGTAGCTACTTATTAAATTTAGAATACTATTCAAGGACGAGAAGAGTCAGGAGGGGATGGAACAGAAGGATAATAACGGTTTGGCTAGACTAGAAGGAATGAGAACTAATTGATGCAGAAAGATTTGTGGCTCCTTACGAAGGACAGTTTTTGATAAGAACCAGGAGTTTGGGCAAGAGCCAAGGAGCAACTGAGTCTGCGCAAGAACAAGAGGTTACTAGCGGTGACGAAGAGGAGCCAGCAGCCTTCATCCCCACGACCCCCGATGACCACCACCAGGAGGCACTGAGCAAGCGCAGTAGGGAGGGACTTATGGAAATGACCACCTGAAACTAATTTTAATACGAAGCGGGGACAGGTTATGCATATGTATAGGCATATTGGGAAACTTCATGCATATGTAACACTTTGCTACATATAAACAGGACAAGTTGCCATGTGGAGGCGCGCACGACTTTGGTGGGACTACCCCCCGTGCTGCCCAGCGCTGAATAAACATACCTACTTTACAATCTTACAGATTGTGGAGTCCGTTTTCCGCACGTCAACAGGGCCACAAAGTATTATGGAACTACGTGGACAATCCAGGTGTGTAACTGATATGATAAAGAGGGCTATGCATGGAGTTTGGTTAGCAAAAAACAAAGAAGGGGGAATTGTGGATACATTCCTAGCAGAACAAGGACATCAGGTTCTGACAGAGTTGGAATGCTCTTAAAGGGGAAATGCTTAGCCAGTGTACGGGACGCTATTAAAGGGGAAATGCTTAGTTGCTAGAGTAGAGAAGCAGTAACTGCAAGTAGGGTAAGATGATGATAATGAAATAACCAATGAGTGAGGCTTTGTCGTATATATCCAATCGCCATTTGAGGAGAAGCATGTAGACAGTGTGTTTAGACCAATGAAATTATTGCTTATGCTGCGTGAACCCTGCTTTGTACTATAAGTATACCTGTACTTTGCAATAAAGTTGAAGCATTCACCATACTCCTATGGAGACTGTGTTTGTATTCTGGAAGCTCCCCTAACTTCACCTAAGTGTAACTTCACCTCCTATATCCATTTTTTTTTTCCTTTTTTATGTTCTCATTTGTAGTTTCATTTTGTGAAACTGATGATATAGTCATTTATGTGATTTATTATTTTCTCCATTAACAATGTTTTCTTTAAGTATTTATGTCCATTCTGAAAGTAAACTATTATTTTCTGCTTTTCTATTTTTTTGTAATTTTTAATAACCTAAAAATCACAACAATTGCCTATGTTTTCCTACATATTTTGTCATAGAATTTGCTCTGATGCCTGTGTTGGCCAGTCAAATATCTCAAAAGTAATTTGCATGACTGCATTTCACATATAGCAAGCATTCCTTAAAAAGCAGGAGTTTCTATTGAATATTTAATGAGTTTCTTTTTAATATTTACTGAGAACGTGATATTTAATTTTAAAAATCAGTTTCTGATGTTTAAATTATGCAAATGAGTAATTATATTTAGAGACAGGTAGAAGACATGCAAATTCCATGTATTTGCTTTGGTCTGCATGTTCAAAAATGAATATCTTACAGGCAAGTATACAACAAGAACAGATTATTCCTTCAGAAGAATGTTGTAATTTTTAAATTATTTTTTGGTCTTTTTGAAAATGCTTATGGAAGGCTGATTACTCATGTAAACATATGTTTGACATATATATAGAAATCCTGCAATTTCAGCTTTTTCTCCCTTATAAACATTGACACAATTCAGAAGCAAAAAAATAACTGTGATAGCCATTCATAAATCATGAATTCAGTAAAATAAATTGTTAAAACATGTTCTAAATAACAAGTCAGTAAGCAAACTGTAAATTAGAAAATGCCCATTTCAGGTGAGTTTATAATAAATAGCAACCCTTCCCCACCCCACCTCCTTTATTCATAGTTGTCAAAGATTAACACAAGTGGGAAGTTTGCTGATTATGTTAGTATCTTACCAATATTACCGAAAGTGAAAATATGCCACAGTACTGAAAAAAAACCCCACCCCTCAAAAAACCCCCCACCAAAACTCCAACCCATAGAATTATAAGATTATGAAAATTTGCTTCAAAACCAACAACAACATGAGGACTTGTGATTTATGTCTTGTCTGGAGACCAGGGACAAACCTAAATCCATTCTGCATTAAATACATTAAATAAGGTAAATGTTGTGGTTAAGCACTATCTTGAGAACAGTTAAGCACTATCCTGAGAACAGTTGAGCAGTTCAGTGGGTTTCTCAGAGAGGCTGTGGAATCTCTGTCCTAGGATAATGTCAAATCTTGACTGCAGAAGACCCTGAGCAACCTGATTTTCAACTTAATCTTGCTCTGAGCAAAGAATTGGGCTAGATGATCATAAACTATGAGTTTATGAGATATGTAATTATTAATAGAGACTGGTAGTATTATAGAACATTTTGCATGCTGCTTAATTTAAAATAATATATTTTTAAAAGACATTAGTCATATTTAAACTACTGGGTTGAAAGTATTTTGCTGAGACTGTTCTAATTTCAAAAGACTACAGTCCCAGGTTATTCTAATGAACATACTTTTCTCAATTTCTCTCTAACCATTTAAATTATGTCAAGATGTTCCCTCAATTCGTGTATTCCTTGGCAACTCCATACTGCATAAACAGTTTAGAACCAATTCCTTTCTAATTAACCATGATTGACAATTCTGTGAAGGAAGACAATACATTAGATCATATCATGTTCTTGTTTGAACTTCACCATGCTTCTGCTCTGATTTTGAGATGTGGTTGCTGAAAGAAAGACTGCAATCTGATTTCTTTGAGCTTAAATCAGATTGAATCATAAAAGAAGTATACTTCAAATACTTTGAAATTAAATCTTACGAGGGGACCAAAGAAATGGAAAAATATACGTCCTACAATTCAGTTTGACTCAGGAGAATAAAGAAGGAGCTATCATGAAGGAAGAACTTTGACAATGCAAAGTATATGCCTGTTTATGACATAGAATGAATATAATATCTTTCAGATGGAAGGAACCTGCAATGATCTTCTAGTCCATCCAATTGCCTGACCAATTCAGGGCTGACCAAAAGTTAAAGCAAATTATTAAGGACATTGTCCAGATGCCTCTTAAACACTGACAGGCTTGGGACATCAATCACCTCTCTAGGAAGCCTGTTCCAGTGTCTGACCACCCTCTCAATACCGAAATGTTTCCTAATGTCCAGTCTGAACTTCCCCTGATACAGCTTTGAACTATTCCCATGCGTCCTATCACTGGACACCAGGGAGAAGAAGAGCTCAGCACCTCCCTCTACACTTGCCCTCCTCAGGAAGCTGTAGAGAGCAATGATGTTTCCCCTCAACCTCCTTTTCTCCAAAATAGACAAATCCAAAGTCTTCAGTGGCCCCTCTCTTCCTCTCTGACATTGTCAGAAAGAAAAAAGTCCAGAACTGCTCTAAAATATTATTGGAAGAAAAGGCTATAATCTGCTATATTTCTTCTCAAATTCTGGTGGAGAAAAGAATTTTTCAGATTGAAAAAGAGGTAAATTACTGGGTTCTTATAAAGTATTTTGTACTGAAAATGTTGAAATAAAATCTTTAGAAAATTTCATGTCTTCCCTGCAGTTCTAGGGAGCAGGATGGAGAAACAGGGTGAAACTATTCAGCACATTCATGAACTTTTGCAGTAACTAAAAATTTAAGCCTCTTGCAAAATTACACTTTACTTAAAAATGTTTGCGATCTGATTTTATACTAGCAAAGAATAAAGAAAATGCCAGATCATAAAATGCTCCAGTGACTTTTTTTTCCCACCTAATGCTATTGAATAACTTTTCCTCTAGGACTCATTTTTTGTCCTTTCAAGGTCACTCTTATTAAATTAAGCTGGTATTTAATTTTTAAGCTGCTTCCAACTGGATGTAGAAGAAAACTGTGTGTGTGAAATAGTAATTATTCTGCCAGTCAGAAGAAATTTGATTTCATTGGCTTTCATCCTGAATCATACCATTAAACTTCAAGAAGGTTCATAATTAATTATTTACAGGGCACATATCTGTTTCATCCAGTTCACACTTTTAAATGTTTGGACTTCTGAGTATAGTATTTTAACACTTCAGTTTCTAGCAAGGATGGGGAATGGGTAGACTGAATGTATATACAACCTTTTACCAAATATTTTCTCTTCTATAAAGTTAGTGGCAATGAGAAATGATGGTGTAGCATAACTATCTTCACCTCGACTTCATTTTAAAAGTTTAGCTTTAACAAAGGAGAAGTAACTATAATAAAATCCACCTGAAAGATCACAGTGTGTCTCTTCCACAGTGCTCTTGATGAGTTCTGATTCAGAAAATGGTGACTGCCTCGAAGGACGGTCTCTTTAGAAATTTAACAGTGCAGTTCAGAGAAAACTAAACCACAAGGGTTACAAAGATTCAAACACCACAGGGCCTAGTAGGGAAGCTATTATAATTGGCTTTCCACTGCTATCCTTAGCTATAAGAAATGTGTCACTATCAGTGATTCTTGGACCCCTTGTGGGCTGCAAGAACATTTGGAGATACGAAATATCAGAGTACAGGCCTGGACTATGTGCAGCAAGAATGGCAGAAGAACTCTGTTGCACCTGGATACAGTCAAATTACAATGTTATGCTCTAACATTTTACAGCAGCAAGGATGTATTTTCAAGTTCTATAGAAATATAAGTTTCATCTCTACTGGCTTTCTTCTAAAGCCATTTTCCAAGTTGAATATTCTCAATAATTATCTACCTTCAATCTTAGAAAAGTTCTGCTGTAAAGGGTCAATCTTTCAAATGAAGAAAAATGCTCTATGTCATAGCTATGCATGATTAGTACTCTGCTTGAGGAATCACAGTAATGGTATCAAGTACATGGTCTCTTCAACAAAAGATCAGCAGATGAATCTTTGAATAAAGGGGGGATGAGAGTCGTCTACTACTACTACTACTACTACTACTACTACTACTACTACTACTACTACTACTACTTCTTTATAGGGTTGTATCTGGTCTTGATTAAATTTCTCTTAAGGTTGATCAAAGTCTGCCAACAGAATCCCCTTTGTGGAGGTCTGTGTCGGTATTAACTATATGTTTCTCTTATAATGTATGAAGGAAAGAACTTAGGAAGAAATGGTTTGGGCTTGAGTGTTCAGCTAAAAAAGAGCTTTACATTTAAACACTTTGAAGTAAAGCTGTAAGCAGAAGTGATTCAACTGCCATGCAACAAGATTTGATGTTTTCTGCCATAAACACATTTCAGCATAAACATTTTTGTCTGGGAAATAGTAAATTTTTTTATAGTAAGATCTGGTTCTGCTGTCAAAATAATTAGTATATAATTAAGCAGTCAATGAAGAATATATACTAAAATAATTAAGATTAGAACAATTGCTTTTGCAGAACTTTTTGTTGAACTACAATAAGTTCCAGTAATAATAAATGGATAGAAGTTTCTACATAGACTAATGATTTCCTGAAATGTCTGTGTTGGGGATACAGACTTCCTGTAATTTTTCTTCATCTGTAAGATGATGTCACTAACAGCTATGTCCTGCAGCAACTTTTAATAGTAAATACAATATCATAAAAAAAACTGATAGATAAACATTCTAGTACAAAACAAATTAACTTATTTAAGGGACAGATCTTAAGAAAAAAACAAACAAACTGTTTAGCATTATTTTATCAAAATTTTGACTTCTATCAGGGGAATCGCCATCTTCAAATAGACACTGTGCTCCCTCTCAGTATCAGAGTATTTTATTTGTTATTTGGTTGCATATTTATTTTCCTTTAAAATATGTTGTAGACTGGTCAGATACTCAAGAAGAAGAGAAGGGTATTCCTTCCTTGAAAAGCAACATAGCATATGTAGAAGAAGACTCCAGAGCATAGGGTGTAGCTATAGCAGAAAATAGGAGAATCATGGGAAGAAACTAGAAACTGCAGCTTATGCAGAGACTGACATAAGAAACTTGGTAGACACCTTAAGGGATTTCAATTCATAAAATTACTAAGTTAATAAAAACCAAACCTGACAGACAAGATTCACCTTACAAAGACACAAGAAGGCAGAAATCTGCCTGTAAACCCTTTTTTAAACTTGTATTCCTACCTTACCTCCTTACTTAAAACTTTCTCTATTTATTAAGTAGTCTAAATAATTTTCTCATAAGAGACCTTCCTGCAAGCAAAATAGATAAATCTACTTGAAAGCTCTTGCTGAGTCAAGATGCAGTTACAGTGACTTAAGTCATACCTACCTGAAGTTGTACAAACAAGTGAACTGCTCCCTTTCAGCTTGAAAGGTAGCCAAATGACTTGGTTGTGACTTTATCCTGTGTTAATAAGTATATGGAGAAGTTATTCGTGTTTTTTTCCCCACAAAATCTGGGTTGGTGTAATTGGCCTTGCTTATCTTGAAATCCAGAACTAGTTAACTACACTGGCCATATAGACTTACCTTTTAGGCAAGCAGAATGGCAACTTCTGGAAAGTGGAAAACTGCCAAAACAGGATGTCATGGAGGATTTGACAATTTTACTCAGTACTATGAGGAGAAATATCTTTACGCTAAAGTTTTAAATGACAGCATTTTATTTTCCAAGATAAATAAATTTTCCTAATTCCTACTTAAAGCAAATAAGAATGAGGAAACAGTATTATTGCCTATTTAACAATTACATCTTTATAGTACTCACTCAAGTAATGAAAAACCTACACCAGACTATTTAATTAATCTAATAAGATTCAAACCACATCATTAAACTTTCAAGAGGATTAACTGCATGTTCTAGATCATATAGACAGTGTCTGAGGTGCGCTTAAGGATATTTCTCTTTTACATTAAAACAAAAAAACAAAACAAATAAAAATATGTGCCAGATAGACACATGGAAAGAATAAATGTGTTTCTTAAGTTTAATTATTAGGACAAGTGGCTAGGATGGGAGAATCCCAGGTTTTTCTGTTCCAGAATCAAGTTCTACTCACTGTTTTTTCAAATTACTTAAGTGTAAAATGCAAAAGTTATTTCTTGAGCAACAGCTGGATTCCATCCTTCTCTTTTACTGATTGAGTTTCCTTCCTGCAAATTATGTGATTTGCCTTGTCGTGTATCTTGATTTTTCTACAGTTAAGAAGACTGGTCTCAATAACTTCTCTTACTAGTCACCTCAACATGTCAAAGTTTTAACTTATGAAAGGACTTAGACTAAATCTTCTGTGACTGCAGAAGGAACTGAAATTGGATATTAAATATAAAATCATAGAATCACAGAATTATTTAGGTTAGAAAAGACCTCTAAGATCATCAAGTCCAACCGTTAACCTATAACTGCCAAGTCCACTATTAAACCATGTCCCTAAGCACCTCATCTACATGTCTTTTAAATACCTCCAGGGATGGGGACTCAACCACTTCCCTGGGCAGCCTGTTCCAATGCTTAACAACTCTTTCAGTGAAAAATTTTTCCCTAATATCCAATCTAAACCTCCCATGGTGCAACTTGAGGCCAATGTCCTCTTGTCCCATCACTTGTTACTTGGGAGAAGAGGCTGAAACCCACCTCACTACAACCTCCTTTCAGGTAGCTATACATAACAATAAGTTCTCCCTTCAGCCTCCTCTTCTACAGGCTAAAAAACCCTCAGCCATTCCTCATAAGACTTTTTCTCTAGACCCTTCACCAGCTTCGTTGCTCTTCTTTGGACACACTCCAGATAGCATCTCAGTGTCTTGTAGTGAGAGGCCCAAAACTGAACACAGTATCTGAGGTGCAGCATCACCAATGCCAAGTACAGGGGACACAATCACTTCCCACACAGGTTTGACATCTTTTCTTCCAAATAACATTATCTAGTCAAATGTGAAAGGAGAAGCACTATGAAAGTCTAGGAGTTTCTGACTGACTGAGGTGCTCCCATTCTCCTAACAAGTCATCATGGGTCAGTGTTACCTCCCTTGGGTCTTTGGGCAGGGAAAGATGGATGCTCATTGTTTCAGAATGATTGGCATGTGAGTATGTCACCCAATACTATTAAACTGAAAATAGAATGAATCTCAATCCTGTTACAAGATTCCCTAGTTCTAGGTAGGTAAGGGGAGAAACTACTACTTTATGAATCGCGATATTGGATGTGAGTCAGATGACAACCTGCTAAGACATGGAAAAATGAAGGTGATTCTGATCATGCAGTTAGTTTACCTGAGGAACTGTATTGTACAAGACTACATACATATGAGGATCAAGCATTTTCCTGGTTAGTTAGCAAGCCGATGAAAGTTTTTGTCATCCCGTTTTGCAGGTGATTGTGTGATAAGTTTTGGCCTCTTTTTAACATTCATGCTGTGACACAGAAAAAGAAAGTTCAAGTTTGCTTCCTGTAAGTTAATATTCACCCTGTAGACAGAACTAGGAAAAAGCCTGCACAACTTTTAATACCTATGGACCTCATCTTAAACACTTTCAACATGCTGTGTGGCTCTTTTGTGGTTTCTGGACAATAATGTATGGCACATCTTTAGAAAAAAAAAAAGCATTCAGGAAAGGAATTCTCTTCATTATCTTCCTTGTAAAACAATCAAAGATCTACTTTATTCCCCTCAATTCTTCGTATTATATAATTTTATTATATTGTGAATGCTATCCATCAGGATAAGGACTCTGTATCTCAGTGATACCAGCAGATCTGAACATCTGCATAAAACATGGAAGGCATCAAGCAGTCTGACAGATACACCATTCTGGCTGTATAAAAACTTGTGGAGAAAGTTAATAAATTCTAGTTCTAAAACAATAAATATATTCTCAGTGTAAAATATATGTTTTCCCACTTAATACAAAGATAAGTTGAGTTTATCTATGTATATGTATTGTTACTATATCAAGATAACAATTTTAAATGACAGGAAACATGATATATCAGACCAGAGACCCTTGAGGTTATTCCACTTAAAGGTCTGCAGAATAATATTTCACCCACCTCAAAGAACTGACTTACTCTGGATATGAAATTCATAGACTTTATTTCAAGTACACCAGTAAATGTAAATTTACAATCTTGACAATGAAAAAATATTGAGTTTTAATTTGGAGAGGTATAAAAGGTTTTGTGCCTGATCAGCCACTTTAACATGTAATAAGAGTGCTTTGCACTACAGTGATCAATATGCTTAGTCTATTATTGGACTCTTTTCATCTGCATAACTAGAACTAATGCAGGTATAATCTGATTTTTGAGAAAACCAAGAGGCAATATTGTCCAGCTCTCCCTTTAAGTAAAATGCAAAGCTCTACTAGTCCCAGAGTTCACAGTCTGCGTTTATGCATTGTCAGATTTACAACTTCATTCTTTTTAGTGTTGTTGTTAAACTACTCTATGAAATGTGCTGTTGCACAACTGTTTTTCTGAGCAGCAGAACAGTCCTGAATTTCTAAGTTTATAAGGGATGGTTTTACAGATAGTTATAAAAACCAGGTATGAGGGAGTGAACAGACTGATGGTGTGTTAAAATCAGGACAGGAGTTTTGGATAAAACAGGGTGCATCTTAATCACTTGGTGGCAAAAGATTAAACAAGCTCCAACAGTAAATTAACATAGCATAGGCTAGAAGAGTACATGCAAGTTATCATTACTCTGTGCAAGATGACAAAGCTTAGAGTCAAAATTTTAGTTTTCAAGGGCACATTATCAAATGTACAGGACCTCTCAGAAGTAATGTGGGACTAAACTCAGTTTTAATTGCTTGATAACAAAAATTGCAGTTTCAGGCATTTTCTTTTTTTTTCTCCTTTTTTCTTTTTTTTTCTCCTTTTTTCTTTTTTTTTTTTTTCTTTTTTCCTTTTTTTTTTTTTTTTTTCCTGTTTTTCTTCTTTTTCTGGCAAAGAGGTGGCTGAAACCACCAAGCTTTACAATCAAAGATATTTTCTTTTTTCGGGCCTCGAGCCTTTGTGTAGATTTGAATGAAAGTAATGCATGGTACTGATCATGAAATAATGCCTGTTAGCACCTTAACACCTTAGTTGTAATTTTATGCAGTTTCTATTTGTAGTAGAGATAATAGGTTAGATTCAGCAAAGGGATTACTGACGATCACCAAATATATACTGCACAAGCACAGATAATAGTACTGTTTGTTTGCTATAAGAGCTGACTTTTCCACAAAAATATTTCTAGGTTTTGCTCAGTGACATCCTTGTAAAGCTGGAGTAACTACTTTCAGGAAAGTACTTATTCCACTCTTCTGACTTGCACCAAAGAATAGAATTTATTCCTTAAACTTACAGATTTAATGGCAATCCCAACCATTCTGGTAACCCATAATGAGGACTACCCGTAATGAACAGAGGGGCATTTGTTTTAAACTTAGAGGAAGTAAAAATATTTGCCTTAAAATCACTTTGATCAGTAGTTGGAGGGGCTAGATCTGTGAGACTTATGTGGTGTGAAATGCAGGTATTTTTGTTGCTAATGACTGGTGCAGTTAGTCTACTTAGGGCCCTGAGGGCAACGCTCAGCCTTACTGTCCCTGACTGCCCTCACCTGGGACCTCAGCCTAGGGCCCAGGGCCCCATTTTGACTCATCCAGGCCTCAGAGTGCTTGTGCCCATCCCTGTCTCTGTCTATGCCTCTGAAGGATGCCACCCCTTGGGGAAGGCACAGGCAGGCCTGGGTCCCCAGTACAGTGCCCTGACATTTCCCCTCTCCTCTCGCACACACACAGAGACACACACAGAATCATGAATCACTGTGATGCTCTGCAGGGCTACCTCCACCCATAGACTGACATTTAGTAGGAGCATTTCACTAAAAGTTTTTCTTAGCAATCTCTTTAATCAGTTGGATACTTCGACTTGAAAAGGCTCGTCTTGATTTTTGTCATATTCCCCTGCTTGACTGCCCTCAAGATGGGAAGTTTTCTCCTTGTACATGGCCTGAGCCTCTCTTATTTCAATTTATGCCCACTATCTCCTATCATCCCACCACACACTGCTGCAAAGAGGCTGGCTCTATTCCCTTGCTGACCTTCCTGTAGGCACTGGGCGGCTTCTGTCAGGTCCTCCACAGCTATGTCTTCTCCAAGCTGGACAAGACCCAGTCCCTCAGGCTCTCAACACAGGGCAAGTGCTTAAGCCCCAGCCATCCTAGGGGGCCTCGCTGGACTCCTTCAGACTGAGCACAGCCCTGAGCAACCTAATCTGACCTCAGAGATGTCCCTGCTTTGAGCAGGAGCTTAGAGACATCTTGAAGTCCCCTCTGGTCTAAATTTTTATAACAAAATAATAATAATAATAACAAGAGCAACAACAATGTTAATAATGAATCATGGGTGTAATATCATAAAAATATTGTTATTTTTATAGTTTTTGTTATGTTACACACATGATCCTTTATTTAAACATTGAGATTTAACTTATAAATCATACCATATGGAAGAGAATCTGTCATCATGATGGTGGCTATGCCATTACAATAGGTATTTTGATACACCCTCATACACTGTGTCTATTCAAGTCTGAAGTACTGTAACAGCAGTAAATATAATTCTGAAATGTTCTCTTCTGCAATGGTCCATTTTAGCTCCAGAACAGGAACTTTTCTCCTGTAAAAGAGGAAGAAGTCATAAATATGATGACCTAAAAAAACTCCTAACCTAATTCTGTTAACAGTAATTTTAAAGAATTAATGTGGAAAAATTAAAAAAAATAACAATTAAACAGCAAGATTATATATGCCTTTCCTTACTTCCTGCTGATGTTCTTTTACTGCACCCCAAAACCAATTAACAACAGTGAGAAACTGTTGAAACAATAAATGGTCTTTCAAAATAGTCTGAAAAGTATTAGAGATCACATCATATTTTTTTCTCATTTTGTTGAATATTTTAAGATGTTTCCACTTATTGCTTGTAAAAGGATCCATTCATATTATACTGAGCTTGCAAAATCTTGAGACAGATTTTTCAGGCTTTGTGGCGGTGTGCTCCACCCCTCGTCTCTGACTCCCCCTCCTTTGACCTCTTTCAAGTGATAACCACCTGTGGCGGTGGTGATAGATGTGTCTGGTCTGTGTCTGGTCGTGAAGGATACACCCAATGGATGTGGGGGGAGACAGATAACAATGCAATAGCCAAGGGCTATTGTGGAGTGTGCCCACCTAAGCACAGTGGTCAGTATGCAGATATGACTATGAGCCAATTATCTTACCCCCATAAATAGTGAGCAGTCCAAGAGCCCTTTGAGCTCTCCTGCACGGCAGCGGGCTGCACGCCAGGATCTCCCCTTGAGCAGGGACGCCTCTCAAGGCTACTCCTCGAGGTTGAGAGATTCCTTACCATGACAGATTCTCGGTAAGTGACTAACAGCATGCTGACTTGGAAATCTTAGCTAAATGACATAAAGGATTAATTACACATATATAATCCTTTAGACATAAACTGTTGACCAAGTCTGGAACTAGGATTGGATCCAGCTGCACCTAGACTCCTCTCTGAGGGAGTTTAGAAAGCAAGGGGATCTTTTCTGAACCTCATGACTCAACAGGAGGGTCTCCCTGACAGTTTTGTCTGACCCTGTCCTCTGTGCAGTAAATAACAAAGTGTACCTTGCCATCAAATCTCATGAACTATTTTCGCATTTACCACTAAACTTCGTTAACTCACTGTTTTACACCAATAAACCATATTATTTTTGCCTCCCTCTCACTCCATCCGCTACAGGCTTGAGGTTTGACTGAGCTTATTTTGACTTGCCTGTAACTTTGTTTTACTTGGCTTAATTTGACAGCATTTTTTTAAATTGATCAGATGTCCATGTATATATATATATATTTTGTTTACTTTTGTTGAACTTTGTGTAGTACAACTACAATTTCATATAGATAGCAGTATCAAGCAGTTGTTCTAGGCAGAACTAAATATTTACAACCCTAACACAATGACATAGCGTAGAGAAATACAAATTTAGTATGACAGCAGATGCCTGGAGAAATGGAGACAGAATGCAGTGTAGAGGAGCACGGGCATTGACTGAGAGGGGATGGGGTACAGGCTTGGCACTGGGGACCCTGCACTATGAACAACTCAGTAACAGTCAGGGTTTTTTTAAAAAAAACCCTACATATGTGGAACTGGACAAAACTGAATTTAGGGCTAAAGAAGACAACAAAGAAATAGTATCTAATTTATGTAAAAGGCAACATAAATAGTAAATTTGGGTGTAACCTGAAGGCACTGGAACTTAATTGTTTATAACATTAAAATATTAGAATAATTCCTAGCATTGTTTAAGCCTGGGACCAGCCATCATTTTTCCAAACACTTCTCATTAATAGTTCAGGAGTTTACTGAAAAGGAGACCTTATCCACTGAGCATTTTGCAAGCAGCTATACAGTAGTAAAATAGAATGTGATAGAATGAACAAAGTGTAATCCCGAGACCAGAGATTCATCTGTCTGTGATCTGAAGCTAACTTTGGTGCAGTCCAGCTGTGTAACCTCAATTTTGCTCAGAAAGCTGTTGAGTTATAAGGCAGTACAGAAAATATATCCACGCCAGATAACAATAGTAAAAATACTGACAGAAGTTTTATTAAGGACATAATAAAAAATAGGTCAAAGCTTTAAGAGGAAAGATACCATCATTAAAAGGTATACAACCTAAGGAAAAGGATAGCAAGAAAGCAACATCAAGGATCAGCTTGTCCCAAGGAAACAACTATACTCACCTAACTGCCACATGCCTGGCCAGCAGAGACTGATTGGATGACTCATCCAGAGTGCTGAGCATATTAATATAATGTTTAGCTTAGTACCACTCTGTTTCCAGCTATCTATTGTATGTATTTGCCAATAAATTATTGCTGTGTTAATAAATAATTCTTAAGTTGTCTGAAGAGTCTCTGTGTATGGTAAAGGTGCCTGAACAAAAAAGACCCAGTAAGGGAGAAATGCAGGGGGTACAGGGGCACAAGGCCTTTGCTGTCCTCAGTGTTGGGACTGATCACAGAAATGCTGAATTTTAAATGGATGACTATTTTTTCTCAGTATGCTTAAGAAAACATGGCTCCTCAGCTAAGTTACTTACAACCTATCTATTACATTAACTTCAAAGCATGGTCTAGGGCTAGTGAGGCCAAGAGGTTCCATCCTGACAGCCTCAGAAAATTCATTTCTTTGTGTGCTAACAGGTCTGTAGCAAAGATTGCTCCCCACATGTGCTTTCTTAGTCAGGCTTGACCCTCGTAAAGGAGGTAGGTAGAACAGAGTTCAGTTTAAGTGGCTTTTTAAAGCTCTTTTGTCTGATGAGTCTGGCAATTAGTGAAAGCATGGTGGTAAGTTTGTGACACTGGAGCTCGAACTGAAAATCTCTCATGTACGAACCACTGAAATTAATTAGATAGGAACAGCTTTTGATTCCCGCTGAGCTGGATGGAATTAAAACCCTACAGGTGAAAGATTACCTTCTTTATTATTAATAAACTCCCAGTAAGTCATAGTTTAATAATCATTGGTAAAAAAAAAAAGAGTTAAAAAATTGAATTACTGCAAGGTAAAGTCATCAAATCAAACTTGCTGTGTTTTGGAGATTAAATAGACAAGCTTGTTAATTATCTGGGCACAAAGACAAAATTTCCCACATATCTCCTGTAAATATACTCAGTTATCCAATGCTCAGCTATAATTTTCTAATTATAGAAATGGTCTTTGGTTCTCCCTTAACCAAACAGGAACATAAGAAATGAAACCAGATAAATACAAACACAAAAACCAAACTTTTTTTCTTTTTTAAATATAAAACACTGTGGACAATTTCAAGGATTCAGTGATGAACTGATGTTTGGAAACCACATAAATTAAACATTCGTAAAGAAGGTTTGTTGAAAAAGCAATCTATATGCTTTCTTCCCATTTCAGAAATTATTAGAGGGAGATTTTCTTAGACATGGCAGCATAGCAGTGGAGAATAATTTCTTAAGCAGACAATATGTTATTTTGAATTTACGTATTACATAATTGAGATATCACATTCATGATCTATGTATGCCTTGCAGAGATTCCTTTCATATTAGAAGTATGCAATGAACATGATTATTTTCTTCTACAAAAGTAAAATAGAATGGAAATAATGAAGCTACATATTTTATTAATGATTTTAAAGCACACACTCCAGCTGTCATCATAACAACTGGGGAGGTTTCTGTTATAGTTTCAAAATGCAACACAAAAAGTTTTCAGGTTAATTAATTGGTCTGAATGAAGTCTCATGACAAACGTGTTATCTTGAACATGGTAATTGGCCACTAAAATAAACCCTCTTTACTACTGGAATCTTTTATAGGGCTTGTTCAATTTTGAACTAAATATAAAGTTAATATGCTACTTTGTTTACTAATATGAGATATAGGCTTTTCTACTGATTTTAAAAAGGCATTGAATTACCTAAACTGACAGGGAATACCTCAGTAGACTGAGAGCGGCTGTACTTCCTTTGAAGCATACAACATCTTCTGATAATGTTCTTAATTAGGCTTAATGTTTCCCTATCAGGAGAGGTAAGGGTGTGTTGTAAAGGCCCTTTGTGCTGACATGTATTAGCTGGCAACCTAACTTCAACAATATGCAACACGTATCTCTAAAGCAGGATGCATGCCTGACCTGTTGATCCCTGTTTTCCCTCTCCTCTCGGCAAAATGAGTTCCACTACATGAAGGCGTGCAGAAAATCTATTTCCTCGCAGCCTATGGACACCAGCATTTTGCTCTGGCTCTGGATTATGGATATGGAGGGCTCACATTGATCCCTGAGACTGGAGAGTATCACGTTGAATGTTTTGTACTAGAGGCATCCGTAAAAATCTACTTCCAAAGGCAGATCCATGTGTGAGCTTGTTAACTTAGCAGATCCATGTTAACTTAGAGTAACAATACTCCCTATGAAAAAACAGACATTTTTCCTTTTTCAGAATAATGAATCAGGTGTTCTGAAGAATGCAGTGTCTTCAGTGCTCTATGTCATTCCTTTCTAAAATCCATTATAGTGACAGAGAAATTACTGTTTTACAGCCCAGAAAGATTCAGGTTTTTTGTTGCAGGTAACCAAAATGGAGAATGTCTGTGTTAGGGTACAGAATAAAGTTATAAGGAGTATTCTACTAGGCTTTCTGAGATGTATTTACAGTTCCATGAGTATACTGGGCACATGCAGACTTCGCACACTGTCTCAAGTGTATGGGTATATTTTGATATATATGAACACCATTTTTGTTGTTCTCAAAGGAGCAGAAGCAGAACCTGAGATAACATCAACCTGTAGGGAGAGTGGATGATAAGGTGCTTAGACCTGGGTTTAAAGACAGGAGTAAAGTTGTACAATAGTATGGATGTAAATTATGCAGAGAAGAATGTGTATTGTGAAACAACAGGGGGAAAAAAAAAAGCAGAAAGAGAAAAGCGCAAAAATTTGTAGAAAAGAAGTTTCCTTAAAAGTCTTGAATTGTGGGTTCTAGTTCCTGCTTAGGGACTAGATGTTCCTTTTTCTTCTTTATTCTTTCCAACTTCAGATTTTCAATATTTGGCAAGATTTAAAATTACAGGCAGGGAGTACTCCAATAGAAACTTATACCTATTTTTCTAAGGTTGACATTCCTGTAACTGAGGAAAGCCATTCTGTCCTTATGGGACATCCATATCAACTCATATGCAAAGCATCAATTGGAACTTCTTTTGTGATTTCATATAAAAGTGACTGTTAACACAGTATATGAATATATGGTAGGTACTCTTAGGATATCTGGGGTTTGGGGTTTTTTATTTAGTTCTAAGGCACCTCATTCAAGGTCCCCTAAGAAGATGTACAGGTATTTTGACAGGTAAATGGTCTTTTATATGAAACAATAATACAAGAAAACATTTGTTATTCTTTCTAAATTAATTAATTAATTATTAAATTCTAGCCATTTTATTACAAATTCCACTTAGTATCCTAAACGCCGAATCTCAGGTTGATGCCTGTTTGCTGTTGAAATATGACAACTAAGTTAAGAAATCCCTTTATAACAATATTTATTTGTATTCACAATGAAACACAGTTCTTGTAAAATACTTATTCATTATCTAAAGGACAGGACATTGTTTTACAATATTCTGCTAACAGTATTCTGGCAGAAGCAGCACTTAAGAAAACTAAAATTACATTGCTCATTACTGAGCATAGGGACAATGAACATGTTTTGGTTGCTTCTGATGTCTTTCCCCTAAAATGCTGCACTGCTGATTTCAAATAGACTACAAAATCTTCAAGCCACTATCTTGTACTGTTGAATAAGCTTACAGTTATTTTTTTTCCACACTGTGCACTTGAATCAATGTTCCTTCTAGCTCATCAACATTTTCTGTGTTACAGAGACATCTAAAAAGCAGATTTTTAATATCAAGATCTTCTAAAGTGAAAACCAATTTATTTATTTTTTTTCTAATATCCTTATTGGCTGTGTACCCTATTTTTTTAAAAAAAATGTAAATCAATGAGAAGTTGAAATATCCAGGCCTCGATTTTGCTGTTAGACTTGAATTAAAAAAACTTCATGTTTTCAGAATGATTCACACCCAGTTCAATGAGTTTTTCCACCATTGAACAGTACCAAAATGACTAAGAAACTCATAAAATGACTGCAAATTTTGGCATGGTCTAAGAAGTTATCAAAGGAATACTAACACTCTTCACTGTCTCATGGAGAATTTAGATAGCTTTATGAAAGTAGGATTAAATGACTGAGGAAGGATTGAAGTATCACGTCCTTCAGGAAAGTCATTCATGTATCTTTTACTCAATGAACAATTGGGGTTTTTTTATTTTAGACTCTCAGGTGCTAACATGAATAATGTAAGTGTTGTCCTCTTCAGTCTCAAGTCCCAAGTGTAAGAAAAAGAAAGAAAAAGTTACCTTTTTTATTTTTTTTTTTTTTTAGAATTGCAACTTTGTTATGCTATGTACATATGCAGAACCATACTGATTTACGTGGCATTATGAATATTTCAAACAGTTGCCTGGAAGCAATGCCCTCGGGTAGTCACAACACTAGACCTCTACCATGTTAAGAGCAATGGAATTCCCACAACTGCTAGTTTCCAGAAATATGATTTTTTTAACATGACAGCAAATACATTATGACAGACGTGTTTGATGGAAACAGAAGAGAAATGTCTCTTTTATATGAAGTCCTTGTAGTAATGATTTTTTTTTAATGAATCGTAAAGTTCCACAGATATTAACAGATATTTTTTCGGAGTCAACATAGTCACATCTTCAAAGATGACTAGAATAAGAATGTCATCTCTCCATCTGCCGTTTCTTTCAGTCTTATTAAGGCTACCATATAATTTGTGATTGCAGATATAAAAATACTTGCTCTTTCTGTCTCATTTATCTTTTTTCATTCAATATAGACAGATTGATTAGAACCAGTTTATGTCTAATTTAAAATTTGTATAAAATGCAGAACAGACTATCAATTTCAGAAGTCAAAGATGAGAGTAATCACAGCATGATAATAGTATGGATATTTAGATTTAGGTTCTTGTTGTGGTTTGTTGTAGGGTTTTTTGGTTTGGTTTGGTTTTCTGTCAAGCAAGAAAACCACAATATTTGAATGAGATCAAAATTCAAGTCTGTCCCTAACTTCAAAAAAAGCTGTCAGATACATGCGACTGATGTACAGTAGGGTCAGATCCTGGCATTGTTTTACTCAGATTTATCTCCAGTTTGCCTTTGTAATTCACTTCTGTTTTACACCAGTATAAATGAAATTAGGATCTAACCCCATGGAGTCCAGGGATGTAATTATAAATAAACCAATTTTTCAGGCAGTGAGCATGGGTAAGGCATACTTTTCATACCTGCTGGTCATTAAAAGCTCACAAAAATGTTGATCAAAGAAATCATGCTGTCAAAAGAAGCTCTAAGTGAAATCATGTGGGGCTTCAAGGAACGAATAAAGGACAGTGAGAGAACAGAAGAAAAAGAATGTATTGACATAGGGTCATTGTAACGATCTACTGAGAATATATAGCTGAGAGTCCCCCAGAATATGACCCTCATTTCAACAGTTCTGTGAGATTTGGCCTTCTAGAAATAATACTATAATTTAAAATATATTGTACTGCAAGCATGGCATAAGGAAGAAAAATAACACCAAAGCTCACTGGGGTATGTTTTATTTCTCAATAATAGTGCATACTTACATAAGAAGAATGGGAAGATAATTCAGTTTGTTCTTAGATTTATTTGCTTGCTCTAGAATCTGTTTTGTTTGCCTGCTTGTTTGTTTGGTTTTAATTTCAGTTTGGAATCTTAGCAGAAATTAATATTTTTGTACATTTTTCCTGCTGGCATCCCCTCTTTGCTCACCACAACCTTAACTTGGCAATCTATTTCATGAACAATGAGTTAAAAACGTGTGAAACTTGCACCTTGTCCTCTTAGGTTCTAGAAGCAGTTTCCGTGCTTCACAGTATGCATCGGGCCAGAACTGCAAGTCATGTGTATTCAAATGTGTACTGGGAGTGCTCCTTCACAATGACTAAAATGAGAAATAGTAGTTTAATCTATTGCTCCAGTTTTGCTATAGCCTAGGTTTTCGGTTTCAGGATGTGGAATTGACAAGTTGCACATGGAAGCAGTGAGAGTTTGCCCTTCTCCCAGAATGTCATTGCTATGCCTTGCTTTGTGCACAGCTTCAGGGACATTCTAAAAATGAATAAATCAGTTCAGGTGATGCTATGTATCATTTAGAGTCCAGTTTTCATAGACAATTTCCATGCAAGGCAGTACAATAACATTTAATTCTTGTTTTGCTACAAACAATTTTGAATTTTAGTCATAAGTTATTAATTTTACTTTATTTTGTAGTTCTTCTTCCTACAGGGTAGCCTTTCAAGGTGCTTAAGGCTCAGCAGGACTTTTTTCCATCTTTTAGCTTTCTTTCCCAGATAAAGTAGATGAGACCAAAAGAAACATATCATTCATTACCAGTCTTAGAGTGAGACTCTAGAAAAGAGAGACTCCAGGGTTTAGCTACTAGTGGAAGAAGTTTATGTAAATCAGTGATGAAATCAGTCTTGGAGAGAAGGCGCTCAGAAGGAAATATAAAGAGATGAAAAGGGGCAGTATGAATTACTCATTCAGAGGGGGTCTACAGTTACTCAAATACAAATGGGAGAACAAAGATGAGTACTTTAGAGTGATCCTTCAGCAAAATTGTGGGTAGGCAGCTACATTTCCTAAAATACATTTTCAGGGGAGCATTCCAGGAAGGAGTACAGATGCAGGATAAGGCAGGAAAGATGAAAAGTCTGATCAGACACAGTAAGAGTGGAAAACCGGAGATGCTGTTTAAAGTCAGAATAAACTTTTTAAGTAACACTTGTACTCAGTAAAAGTCCGGTGCATTGCTTGGTAGGTGAAATTTTGGGTCATCTGTTGTCTAAGTGATAACAGCCTTCTCTTCCAGACATTGAAACTACTTACTTGTTTCTGTATGACAGCAAAGGTACTTTCCTGTAACATCCACTATGGTCACACTCCTTACCTGATAATGATTTTTGATAAGTCACCCTAAAAAGTCTATATTTACTATGGATTTTGCTCACTCGAGGAAAATAATTTTAAATTTAGCAGGCTACCTCAAGTGCGCCATCTCCCCTTTCACTCCTACCAACCTTATGTATATAACTATGAGTAATTCTCTTTGAGCAAATTCTGCATGGCCTGTGTTGATTGTTGAGGTAATATGCATTTTTTGTGTTTTTATGATTTGGCATATTTAGATCCAGTTTATCATCTTTCAAAAAACTGAAATGAAAGGTTTGCATTAATGAGATGGGTAAGCTTAACCAAATCTTTTTCTTTTTTTTGTATATTCATGTGCAGTGGTACAACTATGAACAATTAAGAACAATTTCCTGATAACTCAGGAAAAATAAGGACCACTTGATAATATATTCTGGATGTATATTTTTGTGCATTCAAACACCATCAGACACTGGATAATTAACAGTTTTAGAAATTATCATTATAAAACTGATTTGAGTTAACAAATTTGTGTGATACTTAAGAAAGGAATATTGGTGTATGTCTTTCAATAATGTCCACTCTTGTAGTGCATTCTTTTCGCCTTTGTTGTAGACTGTGTGTATTAATTGCTTCTTAATTATGTGCAGTTCCTCTGGGAAATCTATTTACGGCCTACTCACCAGTAACAAATAATTCATTTCTTTCCTGTAGAGAAAAAAAATTCTCAAGGCTATTATTTTCCCCTACAACATTATTATAGTACAATCACAAATAATTTATCATACTGAAAAGCCAGTGCAAGGAAGTGATACATACTGGAAAGAGTTATCCTAGCAGAATGACATTTGTCCACAGGTTGGTGGTGATATGGGAAAACTGGAAAACTTGGAAAGTTGCTCTAATTAATAACTAGCCATTTATTAGAGCATGGTTCTCTCTCCTAATAGGAAAACTATATGTAAACTGTTGTTCAATAACCTAACAGGCTGAAATAAAAGCTTTACAGATTGCTGAAACATTGAGATTTCTCAATAGAATCAACCTAATTGTGCAGTCACTATCATCCAGAATCTACTAACCATCTAGAGCAAAAGCCTAGTCGCCCAGCAACCCTGTTAACTTTACAGAAAGTCTCATGACTTTTTATCATCTAAAGTAGGATAAATATTAGTACAGAAAACTTTCTATTTAGCTAGGAATACTAACAGACTAGACAAACTAATATCTTACTGTTGATGACAATCCAATGACTTCCTTATGACTTTTTTTTCTAATGGGAGCCCTGATATGCCACTTTGTGACTGATCAATTAACTCCTGCAATAGAAGAAGGCTCAGTGGAGATGGGCCAAGGAGATGTGCCCAAGAAGCTCAGAGAGTAATGCAAATAAACTGTCTTAAATCTCAACGCAAAGGGTACCAGAAGGTGACCTTTGTTTTAGATAAACAGCTATCAACAATTGAGTTGATCAAGTGATGATATAAATGTTTCTCCCTGAGTTCTTTAAAAGTGTCAATGTGTCCCTGAGTCAGACCAACATGAGGGGAGTGAATATGGGGCTCAGCCCAACATAGAGTATAAACCCAAGAAAAATAGCAAAAGAATTTTGAAGAAAGAAAAGGGCTTGAGCTGGCTTCAACCCATGTGTTCCTTCCTGCCAACTGAGGACACCCAGCATTGTGATGGTTAGCATATTCTAGAGACCGGTAAAGGGAATCGCATTGGTATTATGATAGAACTGTGTATGGCACTTGCTGTATTTTGCCAACTGTAACTTATGTTTGATTGTGTTATACAGTATACTCTGAATCACTCTGCTAAATCAGAAAAAAACTGTGTAAAATCAACTACCTTTAAAATAAGTAAGAATGATATTAAACAATACAATCTCCATGTGTGGAGTATCTCAAAGAACCTTGTCAGTGTACCGGACACTGATACACTTAAAATGGGTAAATCTGTCAATTATCTTATGTCACCATTTGCCACAGCCTGAAAGATTACCTGCCCTGGGGGGTGTTAGAAATTGCAAAGGTGGGTTTGTAGGATTCCATAATACACAAGGATATGGAGGCTTTTGTCCTCTAAATGCCTCTACTTTATTACAGATTACGACAGATATCCCCCAAATCACCTCTAGCAAGTATATGTCACAAAACCACCACTAGCAAGTAAATTTATGTTTAATAAAGTGAATATATTAAAGGCTGTGGATGTTGTCTACCTGGACTTCAGCAAAGCCTTCAACAGAGTCTCCCATAGCATTCTCCTGGATAAGCTGGTGTTTCATGGCCTAGATGGGTGTACTCTTCACTGGGTTAAAAACTGGCTGGATGGCCGAGCCCAAAGAGTCGTGGTGAATGGAGCTAAATCCAGTTGACGGCCGGTCACAAGTGGTGTCCCCCAGGGCTCAGTTCTAGAGCCAGTCTTGTTTAATATCTTTATCAATGACCTGGATGAGGGGGTTGAGTGTGCCCTCAGTAAATTTGCAGACGACACCAAACTGGGTGGTAGTGTTGATCTGCTTGAGGGGAGGAGGGCTCTGCAGAGGGACCTGGACAGGCTGGATCGATGGGCCAAGGTCAATGGTATAAGGTTCAACAATGCCAAGTGCCAGGTCCTGCACTTTGGTCACAACAACCCCATGCAGCGCTACAGGTATGGGGAAGAGTGGCTGGAAAGCTGCCTGGTGGAAAAAGCCCTGGGGGGACTGGTTGACAGCCGGCTGAATATGAGCCAGCAGTGTGCCCAGGTGGCCAAGAAGGCCAATGGCATCCTGGCTTGTATCAGAAATAGTGTGACCAGCAGGAGTAGGGAAGTGATCATGCCTCTGTACTCAGTGCTGATGAGGCTACACCTTGAATACTGTGTTCAGTTTTGGGCCCCTCACTACAAGAAAGACATTGAGGTGCTGGAACACGTCCAGAGAAGGGCAACGAAGTTGGTGAGGGGTCTGGAGCACAAGTCTTATGAGGAGTGGCTGAGGGAACTGGGGTTGTTTAGTCTGGAGAAGAGGAGGCTGAGGGGAGACCTGAGCGCCCTCTACAACTACCTGAAAGGAGGCTGTAGTGAGGTGGGAGTTGGCCTCTTCTCCCTGGTAATGGACGATAGGACAGGGGGGGGAATGGTTTGAAATTGCACCAGGGCAGATTTAGGCTAGACATTAGGAAAATCTTCTTCACTGAAAGGGTTGTCAGGCTCTTGAATGGGCTGCCCAGGGAGGTAGTCAAGTCCTTGTCCCTGGAGGTATTTAAAAGAAGGATAGATGAGGTGCTTAGGGACATGGTTTAGCGGTGGGATGGCAGGGTTAGGTTAAAGGTTGGTCTCGATGATCTTAAAGGTCTTTTCCAACCAAAGTGATTCTATGATTCTATGATTCTATGATTCTATGATTCTATGATTATATGATTATATATATATATGTATATATCAAGCTATTATGAATTACTATCAGCAATCAATAATACAGTAACAACCAAGATTATGGCAGCAATCAATCATGGCAGCAGGAAATAATATAGCAACAATCAATTGTACAGTAACAACCAAATAGATGTGTACTATTGCCGGTTACCAGAAGCTTACAATTAGCTCAACAAACTTATCAACAATATGACAACAGATATGCTTATAATAGATTACTTATATAGATATGTAATACCAGTATCAAGTGAATTAGACAGATTTCAGAAAGGGCAAATCATCCTGAAACAGAGGACAAACTGATCCCAGAAGGGGACCCAATCATCCCAGAGGTGGAGGACAAACCAAACTGACTCCCAAAATGGGACCAAACGGCGACCAATAAAGTAACAGACAGAGTCTCATTTCAAAGACAATTACGGTGGGTTGACCTTGGCTGAATGCCAGGTGCCAAACAAGTTGCTCTATCACTGCCCCTACTCAGCTGGACAGGGGAAAGAAAATATAACTAAAAACTGGTGGGTCGAGATACAGGCAGGGAGTTCACTCAGCAATTACTGTCACAAAACAGACTTGGGGAAAATTTAATTTAATTTATTAGCAATTAAATCAGAGTAGGATAATGAGAAATAAAACCTAAATTTTAAAACACCTTCCCCACACCCCTCCCTTCTTCCTAGGCTGAACTTTATTCCCAAATTCTCTGCCTCCGCCCCCTCCAGCAGTGCAGGGGGATAGGAAACAAGGGTTGTGGTCAGTTCATCACATATAGTTTCTGCCACTCCTTCCTCCTCAGGGGGAGGACTCCTCACACTCTTCCCATGCTCCAGCGTGGGGTCCCACCCACCAGAGACAGTCCTCCATGAACTTCTCTAATGTGAGTTCTTCCTATGGGCTGCAGTTCTTCATGAACTGCTCCAACATGGGGCCCTTCCATGGGGTGCAGTCCTTCAGGAATAGACTGCTCCAGTGTGGGTTCCCTTCAGGGTCACAAGTCCTGCCAGCAAAACTGCTCCAGTGTGGACTCCTCTTTCCACGAGTCTACAAGTCCTGCCAAGAGCCTGCTCCAGCACAGGCTTCCCACAGGGTTACAGCCTCCTTTGGGCATCTACCTGCTCCAGCGTGGGGTCCTACGCAGGCTGCAGGTGGATATCTGCTCTACCATGGATGTCCATGGGTTGTAGGGGACAGCCTGCCTCACCATGGTCTTCACCATGGGCTGCAGGGGAATCTCTGCTTCTAGCAGCTTCTCACAGAAGCCACACTTGTAGCCTCCCTGCTAGCAAAACTTTGCCACACAAACCCAAGACAATGATCCATGTCACAGAGTCTGATGTCAGTTAGGCATCCCCAGCAAGGTTGCAAGGTCTTGCAGAAAGTTCATGAGTAGAATTCAGCTTGTTTACGAAAAGAAAACTACATGCAGCACATGAAGTTCTCAGAGAGAGAGGCTACATTTTGTATAAAAATTGTCTTTTTTTATATCATAGAATCATAAAACGGTGTAGGACACCAGCATTTTGAACAACCTGTAGATCTCTATTTTTCATCTGTAACATCCAATAGGTGATGAAGTTTTCTGTTCTTTCAGACCAATTTTATTTTCCACTTTTTCAGATGACAAGCTGCCATTACAGTTTCTTGGATTTTGCACCTTATCAATGGTATCTCAGGATGCCTCTTGTTTCTAGGTACCCAGCTGTACTTCAAAGATGACAGCTGCACTTTTCAAGGATGTTTCTGCTTCCAAGGCCTAGTTCCAAGGCTCACAGCTCCCAGGCTGGCAGGCACTTTGTCTGTCAGTATTTTTTAGCAGATGTTTTCTTCTGTTCAGTAACTTTCCCCTTCTAACCTTTATGGCTGCTCACATCACCATTTCATTTGTCTCTGCACATTTACACTGTGTAAATATTAACTTTTGCCCAGGTTCTTTGTCAAAGTGAGTCAACATATTCCCCCAAACCAAATCCTTGCATGCTTTTAGCAGTTCATTCCAGTGCCACTCTCCAAACCCAGCATAGGTGAAATGGCACCAGACTGGGTTCTTTCTACTTTAATGAATACACTCAAACCCTAGCAGACTCTAAGTAATGCTCATATTACCTAATACCACATCTTAAATCAAGGAAAATCTAAAAATAACTTACCTGTAACATAATCTGCAAAGTATGTCAGGCACTTTGAACAGGAAAAGAAAGACATTGATTCTCAGGAACTACATGGGATCCCAGTTGCACAGGATTACATGGCCTGTAGTGCAGATGCCACCAATCTGTTCTGGAAGTAGCTAGTCCTGAGCCAAGTAGATATGAATCACTCTGTAACACATAGTTAGATGGATGCAGTCATCGGTGTAGATAGAGACTATGACTAATGATTTATTTTAAAAATAGTTCCAGTAAAGTCTAAAGTAGGGCTATGGATCTGCTTGGTAATAAAGGCCAGATCCCAGAAAGCACTACAATGCCTTATGTAGGAGATTGGTAGAGCTTAGATGTGTGATTTAATGTTCAGTTGCTATACGAACCCAGAAAATACCTAGACTCCATACGCATACCACATTTTTTAATAGTTATACTTCTGTAGGAGTTTAAAGTTATGTTTCTTTCCATGCTGTGAAGGACTACATTGTGACAGGACAGGAACATTTTCTTTGCACTTTTTTTCATATCTAAACATGATTAGGATGCAGGAATGGTGTTTCCAAACTAAGATCTTTGGATACTCAGAGCAAAAAGGGATTCTTCCAGAGCACTGCACACACATCTGTAGAATTATGCTCCACAGAGAAGTTATAGAAGCCAGTATCTTCTGAGTCATTGTAGTTTTGATCCACATCCTGATATAGGCCAGACCACTTGGGGATGTGATACCAAGGTTAATTTCCTGCATTATAAACTTTAACTTTTATGATTCCAGAGAGTGATCTAACCACAAAATAGAAAGCTAGCCCATAGTCCCTTATTCTTCGTACCTCTGGAAGCTCTACCACTGTCCAGAAGAGAATTCAGGAATCTTTGGGCTAAAGAATTCCCCTCAATGTCCTTTCTTAGTTATCTTGTAAAACCACTATTATGTTAGTCCTTATGCTGCTCATCCTGAGCTGTGTAATTGGGTAAAACATGCTGTTAAGGTGTTTGACTCTTCTTATTCAACTTATTGAACATGAAAACTATGTTATTGATTACACAATCCTGAAATTATGAGTTAATATGTTTGGGATTTAATATTTTTTTTTATAAAAATCAGCTGGCTGGAGAAATGGGCTGGCAGGAACTTCAGGAAGTTCAACAGGAGGAAGTACAAAGTCTCGCACCTGGGAAGGTACTGACGCATGCAATAATATATGCTGGGGGCCATCCAGCTGGAAAGCAGCTTGGCAGAAAAGGACCTAGGGATCCTGGTGGACACCAGGCTGAAAATGTGCCCTTGCAGCAAAGAAAGCTAATGGTATCCTGGACTGCATTAGGCAAAGTATTGCCAGTAGATAAAAGGAGGTAATCTTGAGGTGAGTCTGTACCTGGAGTCCTGTGTCCAGTTCTGGGCTCCTCAGTACAAGAGAGACATGGACATACTGAAAAAAGTCCAATGAAGGGCCACTAAAATTATGAAGGGACTGGAGCATCTCTCCTCTGAGGAAAGGCTGAGAGAGCTGGGACTGATTAGCCTAGAAAATAGAAGGCTCGTGTATGTGTGTGTGTATAATCTTATCAATGTGCATAAATACCTGAAGGGAGGGTGCAAAGAGGACAAAGCCAGGATGTTTTCATTGGTGCCTAGTGACAGGACCAGAAGCAATGGGCACAAGCACAAACACGGGGTGGTCCATCTAAACATCAAGAAACACTTTTTTTACAGTCAGGGTGACCAAGTATTGGCACAGGTTTCCCACAGAGATTGTGGAGTCCCCCTCCTTGAGGATATGCAAAATCCATCTGGTCATGGTCCTGGGAAACTGGGTCTATGTGACCCTTCTTGAACAGGGTAAATTGTACCAGGCGACCTCCAGATGCCCCTTCCAGCTTCAAAAATTCTGTGATTCTGTGAACTATTGCAAACAAATATTAGTTTCAGAATCTGGCTCCAACAGACCAACCAACATTTTTTCATAACAGTTAGGCAACCATATAGCCATATTTTTCATGTCTTCATCTTTTTCATTATCAAAAGTTCTGTTGAGTGATTTTTTGTGAAGCATAACTTTTGATCTATTTTGCTTTGTGTTTTCTTCTCATCATTTATCATTTAATATTAAATATTCAACATTTGATGTAAGAAATTTTGGATATGAAAGCAAAAGTTGGAGTGGACCTAGTAAACATGAGTTCCTCAGTCATGAAATGTACAAGATGGTGTCACGTGGTTGTGCTGTTTAAGAGAACTGAGCCAACTGTTAATGCAAATCATTACTGGAAAACTCATGCACAGTACAGCCTCATGATATGACTTCTGGTTGAACCTAGGGAAAAATAAAATTAGATCTGTAGTAACAGTAGAATTCAGTATATAAATGCTGAAGATATGGATACATTTGTGGAACATTAAGCTAAGAAGAAAAAATGGTGAGGAAAGTTTTATAAAAAGATAGCAACAAGAACAGATGACCATTTTTTCCTTTTAGCATGCTGTATTAAAATTGTTCTGTTTTTCATAGCCTTATACCAAAATTCTTTATTTTTAGTTTCATAATAAAATGCTGCTTAGTCTGATAGGCATTTGAAAGCCACAGCTGGGTTAAGATGAATAAGCATCCTCCTCCTTCTCCAGACAGACATACTAAGCTTCACTGCAAAAATGGATTCATGGCTCCAAGCAGTGTCTGAAGTTAAAAATTCTCTTGCAGCTCACTGTACATCTTTACTGTACTGAAAGGGAACTCATCAAAATTAGGGAAAGTTGCAAGGTTATGCAACAGACACAGGAAAATTAAAAATTAACTTGGTTCTTTATTTCTAAATCAGTTTACTTCCTGTTACGCAAAATTTTATCATCTTTTTCAACTGGAAAGTTCTTTTAGTAGAATGGGGAAAAGACTAATGTCTAGGCATGGACACTTACTGATCATTATCCCAGTACTATACCCATCAGTAGATTTATAGACCACATAAGGGTCTGACACTAGACAGAACAGTGACCAAAATTCCTGTAGAGTCAGCCCCTTTCAGCATGGTGTACCCTGCAGAATTTAATTTTTTCCCTTTTCTTTTTTATTTCTCCTTGTTGGAAATGTGTTTCTTTAACCGTACTGAAAACATAAAACCAACTGAAAACAAGTGCCAAATACTCAAACCCTATTTTTTTTTTAAGTGTCCATTTTCTAGATTAATTGTGTAATGGGTTTACGTGGCAAGATTTTGGTAATGGGTTGGTCTGGTGTCTGTGAGAAGACATCAGATACTGCTGCCATGTTGGACAGAGCCCAAAGCTGAGCCAATCAGCAACACTGGTAGCACCTCTGTGATAGCATATTTAAGGAAGGGTAAACAACACTGTATAGCAGCTGTGAGATAGGTGGTCCAGGTGCTGGAGTGGAAAGTCCCCTGCAGCCTGTGGTGAAGACCATGGTGACACAGGCTGCCCCCCTGCCATCCATGGAGGACCACTTTGGAGCAGATATCCACCTGCAGCCCATAGAGGACCCCATGCTGGAACAGGTGGATATAAACTGAAAGAAGCTGCAGCTCCTGGAGAGCCCACACAGGAGCAGGTTTTCTGTCAGAAACTACGGCCCATGGGGTGCCCACACTGAAGCAATCTGTTCCTGAAGGACTTCACCCCAGGGAAAGGATCCATGCTGGAGCAGTTCTTGAAAAACTGAAGCCCATGGGAAGGATCCACACTGGAATTTGTGAAGGACTGTGTCTCATGGGAAGGACCCTATGCTGGAGCAGTGTTAAGAAATAATACAAATAAATGGCAAAAGTATATAACAAATGTATAAGTAAGTATATACTGAATAAAATGTCACCTTACATTTTTTTACAACCTGAATTAAAAAGAATACGTTTATTATTTTTAACTGAATCTTCCTGAGCGCAGTGAATAACCAATATTACTCATTGCTCAAACTAAGCTTACCAATAATTACACAAAGGATTTCATTATACCAGATGTAAAGTCATAAAACTATAAGGTCAAGATAAAATAAACCCCTATGGTAATAGTAAGGAAAAGTAAAATCTTGACAAAGTCATTTTGTAGCAAACTCACTTTGACACTTTCCTGTTATGTTTGTCTTTTTACCCAACATGAGTGGCCTGAGTAGAAGGAGTTACTACTTTCTTCAGCTGCACCTTTTCATCAGGTTTCCATTGGGGAATATGTTTCATATAGCAGCTTCTTTTTCATGTCCTAGGTTTCAGAGCCCCACTTTCATCAGACTCAGAGAAAATCACAATTCCATCTCCTACAGGTTTTCGCTGTTTTTTTTTATTTCCTTTTACAACAATTTTTGCAATACTGCAAGAGAGTGAGGTGAGTTGAATACTTCCCATAGTTCTGGAATTATTATGTTATTTTGCCCAGTTCACAAGATGTTTCTAGAGCTGGGTTTTTTTGGTGGTATATTTTCAGCAAAAACTCTGAAGTCATCTGTTTCCTTGAGTTGGCTTAATAAAGGTTTATTTAAAAAGAACAGGGTGCCAGGGCTTTATTTAATCAATCTCTTGTTTCATCCACCAAGAGTTCATCCTTCTCAGGAGCAGCTGAATGAACAAAATCTGATTCAGCATTTCACTGTTGGCTAGCTTCTGCAATTAGAGAAAACATTTCAATAGACCTAATGTTAAAATATATCCTTTAATGGTTTGCTTGCAATCTAGAGACATTTTATATTTGCAACTCTTTACACTCAAATACCAGAGTTCCTTTTACTGATTTTGCAAGATTTTAGCTATATTAACAATTATCTTATCTGAAGGACAGTTTTACTGCATGTATTGACTTGACTAATGTGATAATGAATATGTCAAAACATGATTTAACACGTCTAGAATTAAAATTAAATATTTTTTCTAGCTGTTCAACTGCAGTAAAAACAGACTACATGAACTGTAAAGTCTAATATGAAATAGAACAAGTTTTTTCATGTATTAAATCTATTGTTTGATCTTTTTCATTTTAGTAATAATTTTAACTTGATAACTGATGACATGAGCAAGTTTATTTTAAAATAATGTGAGTTTAAGTGCTACCAATATTTTTAAAATTATAATAATTGGGTACTGTAATACTACTGAAAACAAATGCATTTGATTGGTTGAACAATGTGATATTTGAGACATTGAGCACAAGTAAAAAAGCAAGGCATGAAACCTTAATGTTACTGAACTCAAGTGAAGTTTTGCCATTTATTTCTGAAGGAAAAAGATAACATTCAAGACCCCCATCTTGGATGACTTTCAAAATAAAGCATATTGACAAAAGATAAAGAAAAAATAATAAATAAATAAAGATAATAATAAAGATAAAGAAAGTACACAATGAAACAGTGATGTTTTGTATTTGCTGGTAGCTAATTATTAGAGCTGTGTTTTGAGGGCATTGAAAACTTATTTAAAGTAGTGATTTGCCTACAAACCTTATTAGGAGGTTCAAAAACCGGAAAAAAAAAAAATAAACACACCCCAAAATAGTAGCCCAGCAGACTAAGATTAAAAAAAGTGCCTTAAGCATTCAAGTAAGCAGTCCTGATGGTGTTCAGTGAAGCTGAAATACAAAATCTGTTTATGGCTTCAGGCCATCAAGTCAAAGAAATATGTATCCACAGTGATGATAGGAAGGGGGCAGTGACTTGGTGGTGTGCCTGCTGTATGACTGGAAATGTTAACATTGTGTTAGCCTCTGTCTGCCGGAAGAGCTGGATCCCTCCTTGCCCCACAAGTTGTTCTATTTCTGTTCATGTGCATACCACTGTCTCAGCCAGAAGTGCTGTCCTCTCTAGTCTGTTACAAAAATAGTGTAGCCATACAGCTACAGATAGCACTGAAGGTGAAGGTGGAAGGCAGTTTAACTAGAAAGAGGAATTTAAGTTCTTGTGTTAAAACTAAAACAATGCACAAGGGAAGAAAAGTAATTGCTATGAAGAAATGAAGAAAGCACACAGATTATTGTCTAGATCAGCTGCTACAGTACAAAATAGAAACCTGGATTTTAACCTTGTCTTACAAAGTTGCTTATACATTTAATAATAAACAGTCAATAGATGAAATGGTACTTTTTTCCCCCTAGTGAATATGAATTACTTTAAATGCTACAATTGCTGTTGGACTTGAAGAGATTGTTTGGCTAGTAGTGCCTGTTTGGGTCTTCTCTGGAAGTAAGCAGTGGTGGAAAAACCACAAATGGTGGACTATGAATTGCATTACAAAGGGAGAACTAACGTGTGGGAGGAGATTAGAACACTATGATCCATGTTCACATGCAAAATCATAATACCATTTATTCTGATGTTCTGTGGTGTGCTACTGCTCTTGCTTTTGTAAGAAAGATGAACAGCAAGAAATAAGTTCAGAACAGCTTGCAGTCATGGTCAAGCTCATTTGCTCCACTTGCCACTTCTACTCCATGACTCTTGCTTAAGATTAGTCTGTTACTTTCATTATTTACTTTTATTTCTCTAGGTCTAGGAAGTCAAAAGAAATCTCCTTCAAAGCTGATTGAGGAATCATCAGCCTGTCATTGTTTTACTGGGAGACCATATTTTTTTTTCCTAAGAAATTGAGAACTACCAGCCAAAAATGACTGGCAGCTAAAAGATTTCTAGGTTTATTAAAAATTTGGTCAGACTGATACATTGTGCTTTAAAAGCATGGACACCTTAGGTTATGCATTGCCTTCTTTTTTTCTTTGGAACAGCACATTAAGCAATTCAGTTCAAATACTGTGTCATTTTAATTGGTGCAGGAGAGCAATTAACTTTCAATGGCAAAATGTCAAGTACTTCCTTTGCCTCATCAAAGCAAATTTGTCAGGAAAAGAATATAATCTCATATAAATAACAATCAGTGCAATTAATTTGTATGTTTCAATTAGCTCATGATCTAATTATCCCATGGTTTAAGAATAACAGCTAAGGACTTCAAAGAGAAAGAAATGTTTTTCTTATCTTCATTGGTGTTCTCTATATTGTTGACACAGATCCATATTCTTGAATAAATCCTCTGTGATAGTTTGGTGAACTTTACAGCTTCATTTCACACCAACTTTCAACTTAGTTATACTGTGAACCTCAAACCTCAGTACTACTAAACTGCCAGAGGAATTAAAGCTAGCTCAAGTGATAGAAGAAAGACAGATGTTCCATGAAGTGATAATTACATTTAAATTATTAATGTATTGAGACTAAATCCCAAAGACCTCCTAGCACATTAAGAGAAGTAAATAAAAACTGAAATGAGGAAGAGTGGATAGAGCCAAAAGAAGACTTATGTGTCTGCAATGTAGCTGTTGCTGTTTTGAGATGCGTCCCACCTTTAGTATAATAGCATGCTATTTGGAGCAGGAAGAGAGTATCACATTTGTTTTCAGTTTGATGAGAAGAGCTTTTATGGTACTTTACCTATGGAGGAAATATTTAAGTGTTTCTGAGGTTAGAACTGGATCCCTGGCTCCTTTAAGTTTCAAATAATTTCAAGTAATTACTAGGAAAATGCTAAAGAGCTCTTCTTTAAACTCTTTTTATACAATAAAGCTGAAATGTGTCTCTCTTGCTAATAACAGCCAAAAACCTGATGGTGTTTTCAAAATATGTCTTGTTTTCAGACTTTCACCATTTCTTAAAATAAATCTTCCATTTCTTAAAATAAATCTTCAACATAAATGCATTGTCATGCAGAATAGTATCTATTAATGTTGTTTAGAAAAGCAAAATGTGATCCTACAAGCAAAACCATGTTCATTGCTAAAGACAGTATTTGACTCAGAATGCTAGAATTCTTAATAGAATTAGAACCAATGTCTTGGAGAACAGGAGAGGTGCCTGAGAACTGGAGGATAGACAATAACACTCCAGTCTTCAAAAAGGGCAAGAAGGAGGACCCAGGAAACTACAGGCCGGTTAGTCTCACCTCCGTCCCTGGAAAGGTGATGGAACAACTCATTCTGGGTGTCCTCTCCAAGCAAGTAGATGAAAAGAAGATCATCAGGAGTACCCAGCACAGATTCACCAAGGGGAAATCATGCCTGACCAATCTGATAGCCTTCTACAATGGCATGACCAGCTGGGTAGATGACGGGAGAGCAGTGGATGTTGTCTACGTTGACTTCAGCAAGGCTTTTGATACTGTCTCCCATAACATCCTCATAGGGAAGCTCAGGAAGTATGGGTTGGATGAGTGGACAGTGAGGTGGATTGGGAACTGGCTGAACGGCAGAGGTCAGAGGGTTCTGATCAGCAGTGTGGAATCTAGTTGGAGGCCGGTAGGTAGTGGAGTTCCCCAGGGCTCAGTACTCAGCCTGGTCCTGTTCAATTTATTCCTCTATGACCTGGACAAGGGGACAGAGTGTACCATCAGCAAGTTCGCTGATGACACAAAACTGGGAGGAGTGGCTGATGATATACCAGCAGGCTGTGCTGCCATTCAGCGGGACCTGGACAGGCTGGAGAGCTGGGCGGAGAGGAACCTGATGAAGTTCAACAAGGGCAAGTGCCGAGTGCTGCACCTGGGGAGGTCAAACCCCATGCACCAGTACAGGCTGGGGGCTGACCTGCTGGAAAGCAGCTCTGCCGAGAGGGACCTGGGAGTCCTGGTGGATGACAAGCTGACCATGAGCCAGCAGTGTGCCCTTGTTGCCAAGAAGGCCAATGGTATCCTGGGGTGCATTAAGAGGAGTGTGGCCAGCAGGTCGAGGGAGGTTATCCTCCCCCTCTACTCTGCCCTGGTGAGACCCCACCTGGAGCACTGTGTCCAGTTCTGGGCTCCCCAGTTCAAGAAAGATGAGGAACTCCTAGAGAGAGTCCAGAGGAGGTCAACAAGGATGATAAAGGGACTGGAGCATCTCCCCTATGAGGACAGGCTGAGAGTGCTGGGCTTGTTTAGCCTGAAGAAGAGAAGACTGAGAGGGGACCTCATCAACACATACAAATATCTTAAGGGTGGATGTCACGAGGATGGAAGCAGTCTCTTTGCAGTGGTGTCCAGCGACAGGACAAGGGGCAACGGGTGCAAACTGAAACATAAGAGGTTTCAGTTGAATAGGAGGAAAAAATTCTTTACTTTGAGGGTGACAGAGCACTGGAACAGGCTGCGCAGGAGGGTTGTGGATTCTCCTTCTCTGAAGATATTCAAAACCCACTTGGACGAAGTTCTGTGTAACAAGCTCTAGGTGAACCTGCTTTAGCAGGAGGATTGGACTAGATGATCTCCGGAGGTCCCTTCCAACCCTTGCCATTCCATGATTCTGTGATTCTGTGTAATCAAAACAAATATTATCATTTCATGAAAAAATGGAAGTATATCTTCTGCCTCATAATATCTTGCAACTTTTTTTTTTCTTCTTTTTTACCTTTTCTTTTTATATCTTAGCAAAAGAGCAAAGGTTTGTGGGACATAAGTAAAAGGAAAACTGTCAAAATTATTTCCTGGGAACTTTATTACTTGGTAAAAAGTGAGTCTTTCTTCCTCGGTGGTAAATCCTAGCCTTCCTCAACATGAGGAGTGGAATAAGCCATCCTGGTCTGTACTGTACAGAAGTTTTTCTACCAAACATCTCTTTTGTAAACGACTGTTGCTTCTGTCTCCCAGAAGTGGGGCAGATTTTTATATGGGATGTACATGCAGTTTGTGGTTGTCTCTATTTATTGCTAGGCTGACTCTCAGAGAAAGGAGTGAAAAAAAGAAGTACTTAAAATTCATATTCATATCATGCTGTCTGTGTCTCTGAAAGTAGTGATGTTCAAATGATCATTTTTGATACTAAGACTGTAGGCAGACTGACATTACTAAAACATAAAAGTAGAGGCGTTTCATCCAACTGCAGTAGCTTATGATTTGATTCTGGTCATGACAGTTGTTGGATAAAATACAGAAATTCTGCTTGAACATATATCAAACAGCTCTCTACTCTTGCAAATTAGCACTGTTATTACTGGGTGAGATTGTTAACCATCCTTCCTGTATCTCCTCTAATATCCAGCTAATTGTTTTTATTCGGTGTAACTTATTTTGTTAATGTAGACAGCATCAACAGGAAAAGAGATGCTATTGTTCATGATAGAACAGCATACCATTCTGGTTGTTACACTTCCTGAGAGTATAGAATCTGAACTGTTTTATGAAAACACTGGAAGAGGAATCTCATATATATCACATGAGTGTGCTAATTGTTAAAGTTTTTTTTCAAAAGAAGACTATTGTGTTATGAAAGGAAGAAGTAAACCTCCTTTCCTGCAGTCTTGTAAAGTCCCTAAGTGAGGAAAAACTCATGGGCTGCAAATTCTGTGCTGAATAGCTTTTCCCTGCAGCTCAGGTCTTAGGGTGTCTGTGAAGGGTTGATCTAGAGAAGCAGATCTCTTTACAAAGCCTCCTACTGGCTGCTTCAGGCAACTGTAGGCCTATAGCTATAAATTCTGCCATTCTGAGTCATTTAATTCTTCAGTGCATTAGACTAGGAGCTCAGGCACTCCACACTAGCTGAATTTCGCTTTGGGACTCACACATGTAAAAGCTACATTGTGTGATGCTTAGGATCACAATGTCCTATCTGTCTGTTGTATCTAGTCCCAAGTAATCAGTAGTCTTTCCTATTTTTTCTGATTACATGAATGACTTTGCCACTTTATTTCACACTACTCCACTACTATTAGTCTGGAGAAGAGGAGGCTGAGGGGAGACCTTATCGCCCTCTACAACTACCTGGAGGGAGGCTGTAGAGAGGTGGGGGTCGGCCTCTTCTCCCTGGTAATCGATGATAGGATGAGGGGAAATGGTCTGAAGTTGTGCCAGGGCAGGTTTAGGTTAGACATTAGGAGAAATTTCCTCGCAGAAAGGGTTGTCAGGCACTGGAATAGGCTGCCCAGGGAAGTAGTCGAGTCCCCATCCCTGGAGGCATTTAAAAGAAGGGTAGATGAGGTGCTTAGGGACATGGTTTAGTGGTGGGATGGCAGTGTTAGGTTAAAGGTTGAACTCGATGATCTTAAAGGTCTTTTCCAACCTAGATGATTCTATGATTCTATGACTCTATGAAAATATTCCCCATGTTATGTATGGATTATCCTGTTTCTCAGAGTAGTTGTCACTTCTATGAGGTTTCTGGTTCCTTCAGGATGATTTTGAAAAGGTATATTTTATGACTTGCTGATTCTTTTGTTTAAATTATTCTATAACTTTAGTAAGGTTCTCCCTAGACCCATTATTTTGAATTGCCTTTTTCTTTAAAGAATTATCTCCCCAGGTGATTTTTCTCAAGGTCTTGTTGCTATAGTTATGCAGCATCAGTTAGGTACAAGTCGAGTATTTCAGCTATTTTTAAGAGTTGTATAACGGAGAATATGCTGTAGCCGGAAAGAAAATGTTTTCAGCAGTCCACAAGATTAAAAATAAAGCAGAAGAATTATTTTATTAGCACACAGGTACTCTAATTCCACAAATGAGATCAACTTGAAACTCAGCTCAGCAGCTTTTAGATCCCAGCTGGCAGTATTTGTTAAAATCAGGACAGACCCTTATAGTCCCTGCCATAAACACCTGACTGTTCTTTAACTTCACTCTGGCATTCCTAGACTTTCAAATTCAGTCTGAAATTAGTAACACATAGATGTTACAGAAAAAAATTATATTTTTCCCTGTAATTTTCTTGTTTTCCAGTAAATCAAATAATTGGAATTCAGCTGCATTATTATCTTATTACGAGAGGAATAATTAGATTTAAAAGTCCTGTTATTGATCTTTATTTGTACTGTAATTCTTTTTTCCAGCATGCCAGCATCAGAGTTTCTAAAGAGTGAGCAGGTCTTGCAATTTTCTAGGTTTTATCCTGATATTTAACTAAAATCAGAGCTCTGTAAGCAAGTCTGGCTCTTATTGAAGGTATAGAGCAACTGAAAATCTGGCCCATGTTACTATTAAGATTTTCAGCAAAGGAGGGCAAAGAATTCAATAAATGTTATTATGTTATTATTAATATTATTTTAAATGTCCCAGAAAAATCATTTATTTTTGTGTTCTGCCGTTCCAAGCAAACACTTCTCATCACTGTCTTAAACCTCTGCTACCACTACACACAAACAACCACAAACTGCTTCTTCTCTAATTCTTCACTAAATATAGAAAGACTACATCTATCTCATAAAAACTCAGAGAGCTTTACAAGTTGCAGTGTATGTCCTGGCTGTGTCCTGAATTCATGTGTTTTCCCTTACTCACCATATTCTGCTTTTTCTGGGTACTGAGCGAAATGAAGGTTCACTGCTCATCAGAGCACAGGTCCAAACTTTTGAGGGATCAACAGCTCAGGGAACACTACAGAACTGAACTCCCCTAGAACTGAGACATAGCTTAAATTTTTTTTTTTAAAAGTAGATGCTTATTCAAAGATCACTCTCTCACTAACCTCTCTTAAAAAAATGTAATGACAGGCCCCAAGACCTTGATCATTGTCATCAAAGTAATTTTGTAACAAGGAAACTATAGGATTAAAAAGTGTATCTTCTGTTGTGGACTCCAGTGCTGTCTAATATTATCCAATCTTCTTAGAGTTAGTTAGATTTTTGTTTGCTCTATTCTGATGTGGAAGCTGGATACTAAAATATCAGCTTTCTGAGGGTTAAAGACTAGACTTGTTAACATCCAGTTTGTGTCCATTTACTTTAGTGCTAACATTGTCCATTAACTTACATACCTTTTTTCAGGAGTGAACAGAATTATCCCCATCAGTCTTCCTTCTATTAGATTATAGTAGCACTTTCTTGTCTCATCCTGAAAGAAGGGAGTCACTTTTCCTTATACATTCTCTTTGTATAATGTAGGTGACCTGAATTTACCATAATAATTTAAGTGACATCACACCAGGTGAGAAATATTGAAGCTGTCATGGTTTAACCCAGCTGGCAACTAAGCACCACGCAGCCGCTCGCTCACTCCCCCCCTCCTTCAGTGGGATGGGGGAGAGAATCGGGGAAAAGAAAAAAAAAAAAAGTAAGACCTGTGTGTTGAGATGGAGACAGTTTAATAAAAGAGAAAAATAACAATAATAATAATAATAATAATAATAATGGTAAGAGAATAAATAGAATATATAAAACAAGTGATGCACAATGCAATTGCTTACCACCCACTGACTGATGCCCAACCCATCAGTCAGTGAGCAGCAACCACTTTGCCTGAGCCGTGATCACTCTGCCTGAGCTGCGATCACTCTGCCCGTGACCGACCAACTAACCCCCCGAGCATGACGTTATATGGTATGGAATAGCTCTTTGGTCAGTTTGGGTTAGCTGTCCTAGCTGTGCTGTACTCCCAGCTTGTTATGCACCTGGTTGAGCAGGAGAAGCTCAAAAAGTCCTTGAATAGCCTCAGCACTACTTAGCAACAACTAAAAACAGTGTGTTATCAACATTCTTCTAGTACTAAATCCAAAACACAGCACTATGCTAGCTACTAGGAATAAAACTAACTCTATCCCAGCTGAAACCAGGAGAGAAGCAAAGGTGGACATTTATATTATTGACCCTGCTAGAAATATGTCATCTCATATATGCTAAAATTAAGTTGGTTTTTTTTTTATGGCTGCATCACATTGATGGGTTATGGTCATTTTGTTCTTAAGTACATTAGAATTGCTTTTTTTTTTTTATTCCAACCTGAAGGGAACACCCCTTGAATTTGGCCAATTTCATCATATTGAGTTTTCATGTAGTTAGTCCATGGTTCTGTTTTAATTATATTATTCTGTTATCTACTGAACAAATGGAGTCATCTCAATTTCAAGTTAAGGTTGCAAGTATATATGAAATCAAAATGATATGTGGAACATAAGGGTACGTGGTCACCTGTATGATAAGGACCTCTGGTTTGTGACAATACTTAAGAATGATTCAGCAGTTAAAAAACAAAACAAAACAAAACAAAACAAAAACACTAATAAGAGACAGGAAAATAGGTTAAACACAGAGGTACTCAAACCCTAGGGAGCAAAGGATAATATTCACAATACCAAGACCAGAACTGTTAGGTCACTGACTGATGGGCCTTTGAAGGAGCCCCTCAGGTGTAGCCTTGGAGACATTCATTCTCAACTTTGTAGCTGTTAAGAAAGAGGGAAACAAGATTTTCATGGGCCTGTTGGGAAAGGCAAACTTACCCTCAGATACTCAAGGGGTTTGTGGGATTATGTAAAACTTATTATGGGAGTGTAGAAAACTTGTAATGGGATGTTTAGGGGAAGCACCAGATGCACGGGTGTGCTTTTCTGGCTGGACTAGCTGGCCATCAAGCTTGACTAGCCACTAGTCTGTGTAGGAGGAGACCTGGGTCTGGAAATACCCAGGGTCTGACACACTGACTAAGGAAGGGGCCCAGGGTCTGACCATGGGTATTGGATGGGTTTAGAGCCCATGCTAATATTTGAGGGATCCATGAATATGGTGTGGTTGTGCATCTAGACAGTGTGCATGTGTGTGTTTTTGTGTATGTTTTCATTATGGAACACCAATCCTCATCAACCAAGGAGGAAGAACAAATCTGGGCAGTCCATGTTCATGTTTACATGAGTACTATCGGCATTTGCATGACAACATGTAAAGCTCTGCTTGTGCTGATGTGTGTGACTGACTATTCATGTGCATGTGCATCTGCAGCTCTGGAACACCTGCTGGAGCAGCAAACAGGAACAGCAGCAAACGAACTGAGAGAAGAAATATTCTGGGTCTTAAATTTACCTGACTCAGCTTCCCTTAAAAATGGCATCATGCAATCCAAGCAGCAGATCATTCCCAAGACAGCCTTATTATGATTACGACAACGTATTTTTTCTTAAATATTTACCTCTTCTTTCCCACTGTTCTTTGCAAGCAGTAATTTCTTAAGGAAAGATAATTTTCATATGATTGTATTTAGTTACTTTATATGCTGAGATAAGCAGTCCATGATGCCAACATGACACGTCTTAAAGATCACAGCAGTTCTCTTGTGATTTGCACAAAATGTATACATACTAAAACTGCTTCATAGAAATGTTAGGTATAACACGTGCAAATACCTACTGGATATAAACATACATTTTATATTTACAATTTTATCTTAAAACTGTCACAAATTGTCAAATGCTCTTTTATTGTTCTCAAAGAGTAGACACTAAAGTCATATCTTTGGAAATATACACCGCAAAACACTAAAGGAGGATTTCCAAACAGTCTGGATGACCAGTGTTTTATTATTATTAAATCATGAAACTAACTTAAAATACTCCCAGAACTGAAAAACAACAGAACATCTACTGTTCTTTGCATTACCAAGTACCTGTGTGTCTAAAGTGCACCCAGTGAAAACTGAAGCAATACTAAATTAATTTTTTTGTTTAAGAGGAAGTAAAAATAGCAGTTATGCAGCAAGCTGCATAATGAAAAGACAATTAAATGTCAAAGACCAACACCTGGATACTTACAGAAAAATAGAAAGATATCATATTACTTTTTGAAGTAAATTATTAATAGATTTGAGAAAATAATGAATATTGTTTTGAAAGAAAATATAGGAAATATATAGGAAATATAGGAAATCTCATCGCGATTACAGAGACATGGTGAGACAACACGCATGACTGGAACGCTGCCATCGATGGCTATGTGCTTTTCAGGAAAGACAGGCCTACGAGGCGAGGCGGTGGAGTCGCTCTTTATGTAAAAGAGCAACTGGAATGTATAGAACTCTACCTGGGAGTGGATGAAGAACAAGTTGAAAGCTTGTGGGTGAAAATTAAGGGGCAGGCCAGCATGGGTGACACTGTGGTGGGTGTTTACTACAGGCCACCCAATCAGGATGAGGAAGTTGATGAGGCCTTCTATAGACAGCTAAATGTAGCCTCACAATCGCAGGCCCTGGTTCCAATGGGAGACTTCAACTATCCAGATATCAACTGGAAGGACCACACGGCAAGGTGCGCACAGTCCAGGAGGTTTCTGCAGAACATCGATGATAATTTTCTGACCCAGGTGGTGGAGGAGCCAACGAGAAATGGAGCACTACTGGATCTTGTGCTGGCAAATAATGAGGAACTGGTAGAGGATGTGAAGGTAGGGGGCAGTCTTGGCTGCAGTAACCACGAGATGGTGGAGTTCCGGATTCTGAGAGGGGGAAGCAGAACAACAAGTAGGACTACCACATTGGACTTCAGGAGAGCTAACTTTGGCCTCTTCAGGGACCTGCTTGGAAGAATACCATGGGCTATGGCTCTCAAAGGTAGGGGAGTCCAAGAGAGCTGGCTGCTGTTTAAGCAGCTCTCCCTCTGTGCTCAGGATCGGTGCATCCCTGTGAGTAGGAAATCAAGTAAACAAGGTAAGAGGCCTGCATGGATGAACAAGGAGCTTCTAGTGAAACTCAAAGAAAAGAGTAAGCTCCATGGGATGTGGAAAGAGGGTCAGGCCACTTGGGAGGCATACAGGAACGCTGCCAGAGCTTGTAGGGAAGCAACTAGAAAGGCCAAAGCTCACCTAGAACTAAGTCTGGCAAAGGACATCAAGGACAACAAGAAGAGATTCTTCAAGTATGTCAGCAGTAAACGTAAGACTAGGGGTAATGTGGGACCGCTGTTGAATGAAATGGGTGCCCTGGTGACAGAAGATACAGAGAAGGCGGAGCTACTGAATGCCTTCTTTGCTTCAGTCTTCACTGTCGAGGCTGGCCCTCAGGCTCTCCAGTCCTGGCAGGTAATTGAGCAAGTTTGGAGAAAGGATGGCCTTCCCTCTGTTGAGGTGGATCAGGTTAGGGATTTTTTAAGGAAGCTGGACACCCACAAGTCCATGGGCCCCGATGGAATGCACCCGCGAGTGCTGAAGGAACTGGCAGATGACATTGCTGAGCCACTCTCCATCATCTATGAAAGGTCGTGGAGAACAGGGGAGGTGCCTGATGACTGGAAGATAGCAAATGTCACTCCAGTCTTCAAAAAGGGCAAGAAGGAGGACCCAGGGAACTACAGGCCGGTTAGTCTCACCTCTGTCCCTGGAACGGTGATGGAACAACTCATTCTGAGTGTCTTCTCTAAGCAAGTGGATGGAAAAAAGATCATCAGGAGTACCCAGCATGGATTCACCAAGGGGAAATCATGCCTGACCAATCTGATAGCCTTCTATGATGGCATGACCGGCTGGGTAGACGAGGGGAGAGTGGTGGATGTTGTCTACCTCGACTTCAGCAAGGCTTTTGACAGTGTTTCCCATAACATCCTCACAGGGAAGCTCAGGAAGTATGGGTTGGATGAGTGGACAGTGAGATGGATTGGGAACTGGTTGAATGACAGGGCTCAGAGGGTTCTGATCGGTGGGGCAGAGTCCAGCTGGAGGCCAGTAGCTAGTGGAGTTCCCCAGGGCTCAGTACTCAGCCCAGTCTTGTTCAACTTGTTCATCAATGACCTGGACGAGGGGACAGAGTGCACCATCATCAAGTTCGCTGATGACACAAAACTGGGAGGAGTGCCTGATACGCCAGAAGGCTGCGCTGCCTTTCAGCAGGACCTGGACAGGCTGGAGAGCTGGGCGGAGAAGAACCTGATGAAGTTCAACAAGGGCAAGTGTCGAGTGCTGCACCTGGGGAGGTCAGACCCCATGCACCAGTACAGGCTGGGGGCTGACCTGCTGGAAAGCAGCTCTGCCGAGAGGGACCTGGGAGTCCTGGTGGACGACAAGCTGACCATGAGCCAGCAGTGTGCCCTTGTTGCCAAGAAGGCCAATGGTATCCTGGGGTGCATTAAGAGGAGTGTGGCCAGCAGGTCGAGGGAGGTTATCCTCCCCCTCTACTCTGCCCTGGTGAGACCCCACCTGGAGCACTGTGTCCAGTTCTGGGCTCCCCAGTTCAAGAAAGATGAGGAACTCCTAGAGAGGGTCCAGAGGAGGGCAACGAGGATGATAAAGGGACTGAAGCATCTCCCCTACGAGGAAAGGCTGAGAGGGTTGGGCTTGTTCAGCCTGAAGAAGAGGAGACTGAGAGGGGATCTCATCAACACCTACAAATATCTTAAGGGCGGAAGTCAAGAGTATGGAAGCAGTCTGTTTACAGTGGTGTCCAGTGACAGGACTAGGGGCAACGGGTGCAAACTGAAACATAAGAGGTTTCAGTTGAATAGGAGGAAAAAATTCTTTACTTTGAGGGTGACAGAGCACTGGAACAGGCTGCGCAGGGGGGTTGTGGATTCTCCTTCTCTGGAGATATTCAAAGCCCGCCTGGACGAAGTTCTGTGTAACAAGCTCTAGGTGAACCTGCTTTAGCAGGGGGGTTTGACTAGATGATCTCCCGAGGTCCCTTCCAACCCTTGCAATTCTGTGATTCTGTGATTCTGTGAAATACAGGTATTTCTGAACATCTGTGAGTATAAACATTTGTGCTTGTATAAAACATGCCTTAGGAATGATAAGTACATACAAGAAGTTAGACTGAATATAAAAGACATGCTAGAGCTTTTTTGGTAAGAGGAAATTGTGTCTGAGGCTAGATAATGTTAATGTTCAGGGTATCTAAGCTATGAAATGTCTGATGGATATTTCTTACTTATTTCACGCATAGTATGCATATCAGACACAATGAAGACTTCTCACAAAATTAAATTCCATCATATCAATGTACTTTATTGCCAATAGAAATTAACTTAAAGTAAATATTTTTAAAAACCCTCAGAAATTAAAAGAATTTGTTTCAAATTGTGTTTTGTTTTTAAGTTATGTTTGCAAATACGATTATATTTTCCATGGTTAAGTATTTTCTTCATAATTAAATCTAGCTTAAAAAAAGAGGAAGCTGTAAGCCTTCAGTGATGCTTGAAATTTGTTGCATTGGAAATGTAAAAAAAAAAAAAAGTCTAATATTTAACTCTTTGTTGCTCTTTGATATATAAATCTCTATGGCATATAATACGCTTTGCTTTTATGTCACTAAGACATAATACAAAATGTCTTAGTGACATTTGGTATTATGCCAGAAACATAGCACATGACACTTTTAAAAGCACTTTTTTTTTCACCACTTCCACTGTGTCAGCTATCCTAAAGTTTCCCATTAACATCCACTTTAAATCAGTGGACCACTTCAGTAAATATAGACTATGCAGTGGTAAAACAGATTTATTCTATCTGGATGTTGCCAGAATATTTAGCAAAAGTAAAGTGTCTATATAATAAGTGAGCTCATGAGATGGTGTCCCCATTTTATTCAAAGTAAGAAACTCATCATTCACTGTAATTAAAATGCTTAGTGTACACTGCTGATACATAAAGTCTGAGTAGCTTGCAGTGCAAAATGAGATGGGGAAAATAGAACAACTGTATGAGGCAAAATTACATCACAAATCTGCTCATGTTTTTCTCCTATTAAAACAGGATAAATAAAATAGGAGTTTGTTTGCACTCTGCAGTGCAAAGATGATGATATAAAAATGGCTGTATAAAAATGGCTACTTCTTAGTTTGAAAGGCCAGCTTTTACTTCTGTGGCATAGCCCTTTATCTCAGGTCTACCGAGTATCCCTATTGCTCTGTCTTTTTAGCTCATCTCTGCTTATTACCATATCTCTGCTGATGACAGTGCCAATGAAGGAAAGATAGGATCTTTTTGCCCTTGTCCCTCTTTGGTTACAAGACAGTAATTATTCAGTTTCTACCTCCCCAGAACATGATCTACAACTCTGCTCTTTTTTCTTTGGCCAGTGAATTTCAGGAGACTCTCAAATTCTTTCCTCATTTTAAAGAAATATTCAACTGGCTATGCATGTATATGTTTACAAAAAATAGAGATAGTGAGCATATATGCTTACATAATACAATTCCTGTCCTTGTCACACCTCTGTCCCCTGGGAAAAAAAGCAGAAATGTGGGACATAAAACTGGGTTAATTTGTAACTTGTAGCTCCACAGTAGAATGGAGAGAACACACCTAATCAGAACATTTTCAAAAATATAAGCTTCTTAGAGAAATGTCTTATTAAAGTAGAAATTTGGGGTTAGTGACACCTAAAGAAAGAAAGAAGTTGCAAGTTGTCAGTTTGCACATTTCCAAAAAGTTTCCTATCTCCCACATTAATGACAAGACTCATCAGGAAGAAAATCCTGGCCCTATATTGAAAGTGTGTTACTATGTATCAACAATGAGATGTTGGTGTGGCCATGAAAAAAGGAAACATGAAGGAGTGTGGCTCTGTGATCCTGTATGAGCACAGTGCTGAGACAGAAAAAAAATGGTTTAAGAGCTGTACCCTATTCTGAAGTCTTACTGTGCACTTTTACTAAAAAGCAAGGAGAAAAAAAAAATTTAAAAAAAAAAAAAAAAAAGAAAAGGAAAGAAATGCTAGAGTGAAAAAAAATTTCAAACAAACAAACAAGCAAACAAACCAAAACCATTTGAGCAGCAAGCATGGCCTCATAGAGTTCCTATTGTTCTGTTTTGGTTGCCTCTATTCAGGGTAAAAGTTATTATGAATGTCATTCCTGCACACCCATTTCCTCCTGTGTCCCATGAAGGTAATGTAGCTGTTTCAGCCATCTTTGAGGGGTGTACAAATGGAGTACCTGTAAATTAGGAATGAGTAAGTGAATTACTCTTATATATGAAATGAGTTTCCACACACACTCTTTTTCCATCAATGACACACACGAGAAGTAAGTCATTAATTAGGACAAACAAATCCTCTGAAATTCTAAAGTAACACTAACGTTTATATTATTCCAATGAGAGAAAAAGCTGCTCCTTTTCCCTTCTGTTGTCATAAACTGTGATAAGCTTCACCTTGCATTTTCAAACTCCTTTTTTTGTACCTAAAATCTAGACTCAGTACTAATTTGGGACCTCTCAGTATTTAATCAGGACACCTTTCTGTAGCAGCTAAAGTTATAAAGAGGTAAATAATAGTGTTATATCTGCAGATATTTTGCTTCCCCAGCATTAATTCTCTTGATCTTATTTTATAACCATTACATCATAAAGAATTTTAGCATATGTTTCATCATTTAATTCAGGCATCCTTAGCTAATGAAAACAGGAAACACACAATACAAGGTAAGTTGTATCACATGAAAGAAGACTCCAAAATTTCTGACCTCCTTTTTCTTCCATTTTATTCCCTAAGTAGAAGAAAGAAGAGGGAGAGGACAGAAAAGAGTAGTCCATGTGATTGGATTGCATGTGATTAATTATTTGTTGAAGGGAAAATCTCAGGTGCTGTGATCCTCTGTGAAGTTTACTACAACACATTTTAGGGTCCAATCTATTCTTAATGTGCAGATAAAAAGAAGTCTAAATTCAGCTGAATTAACGGGTATAGAATAGGACTCTCTCATTACAAGGACATTACTATATTCTCTATCTTTTTTTCCCCATCACAATACATTAAACATAGTGTAAAATACTACAGAAAATGAGAAACTACACTATTTTTTTTCTGTGTTTCTAATTTGAACATACATTCAATACTTTTTTTAAAGTGTTAAATAGTTTTAATCCATTCTGTTTTCTCATTAACCTTTATTTTCTCCCTTCAAAAAATATTTCATTTTAATAAATGAAAGCCTCTAGATTTTTTTATTTTTATTTTTTTTTTTACAAATAGGAAATAATATCTTGAAAACATTTTCTGGGGTAGTATTAACATGCCTTTTGCTGAAAGAATGTGGTTAAGTGGCTTTGCTTGTCATGAGTAAGACAATTAGAACCTCTTTAAAATCTTAAGAACACCTATGCATGATGAAACACTTTTTTCCCCAAAGAGAAACTTTCAGTGCTTCCTATAGACTCAGCACTTGTCTTAAACTGTGATTAATGAAGGCACTGTATATCCAACCCTTTATTGTCTATTAGGCTTGCCACAATTACTGTTGCATATACACCATGAAAAAAATCTTTGCACTACTATAGCTGTATTAGTATAGTTCAAGAATTGGTTATGATGAAATTTCAAATGCATACATTATAACATATTTCCAATTAGCTAACTAGCTATAATATTTCAAGATCCATTACCTGCTCTCCAATATCTTTCTCAACATTTATTAGTGTCTTACTGCTAGAAGCTTCTACCTTTATAGAAGAGAGGGACGAAAGGAGATGAGCCACTTCAGTGAAAATTTTAGGACTTTATTTTTAAAAATAGCTGACAACAATGGTGTGTAGTATAAGCTGATGGATTTTGCACTGAATCAACTGTGATGAAGACATCTGACAGGAAAGAGTGAAAGATGGAGACCACCAGCAGTTAGCTAGAAAAATAGAGGGGAAGCATAACTTGCTCATTTGTAACAGCTGGATTTGTAGGAATGTATCTGTCAAAGCCTTAATGAAGAGGAGAATAATAGCCAACAAGTTCAAAGGTAGAAGACTGCCTTTTTAAATGAAGGGTCAGAGTTATCTCATCCAGCTAAAGATATTTAAGTTAATTAAATATGAACTAGTAACCCTAGAATCCCTATATAGCTAACAGAAAGAATTAGGTGTGCCTATTTTATGCTGAGAAGATTGTCCTTTTGGGATTTTCCTGTTTATTAATTTGCTATATGGAATGTCTTAAGGTTAGCAGCTTAGATTTAAATAGTTAACTTTTAGGCCCTGAAATAGAGTAAAATATCAGCCAAAATGATTGAAAAAAATCCTGTCTAAATTTAAAAGAAAGTAAGATTTCTCTTCAAAAGGCTTGGCTTCACAGGCTGATTGTGCATGGAGCTTGGAATTCTAAGCAAAAACATCTTCCTATGTCTTGAAGTTGTTGTACTAAAGTAGGAATCTTGTAGTTAAAGTAACTAAGTCATTTAAGTCAATAAAGTAACTAAGTAATTTATTATGGCATGAATCTGTAATTTATAGTGAGAATTTTCTCCTGCTGAAATCTGTTGGAAGAAAATTGTAAGAAATATGTGTCTATGGAAACTACTGCAATGTTATCTGATTTGTGGTGTTGATCTTCAAGGGATCAGTAAGTAACAACTCTTCAAGTTTATTAGAATTGTTAAAAAAAAAAACAAAACCCAAACCAAACCAAAACCAACAAAACAAAACCAACCAACCAACCAAACAAACAAAAAGCAACACACACACCCCAAACCCCAGATTTATATTTATTCCCTTCTTATGAAGTGTAGTGTTCCCTAAAAGGAACTCCAGTCCTGACCCGAGAGAAAAACATACATTTCACAAACTTGTGTCCACTGTTTCATAGAATTATAGAATGTTTTGGGTTGGAAGGGAACCCTAGACGCCATCTAGTCCAACCCCCCTGCAGTCAGCAGGAACACTTTAACTAGATCAGGTTGCTCAGAGCCCCATCCAACCTGGTCTTGAATGTTTCCAGGGATAGGGCCTCCACTACCACTCTGGGCAACCTGTTCCAGTCAGTTTCTCCAATAAGAAGTAGACAGGCAGTGTGCGTGTGGAGCCTTTAATCATAGAATCACTGGGGTTGGAAAAGACCCTTAAGATCATTGAGTTGTCAAACTATATTTGTTTTCTCCCTTTACCACCTGTAATTTTCAAACCTATGAAGTCAGTCCCTCTTTTAAAAAAGCAATCTGAAAAATCTTCATTAGCATGCATCAGCTTCTACAACCAGGTAAGAATTCAGGAGATCCTGGGAAAATCAGACCAAAACCTGAGAAAATTAAACCATTTCTGCTATTGCCATGGTGTTAAATAAGAGTTTCCTTGGTAATGAGGGGTTTTCTCGTGGTTTAACTTTTGCATCTGCAATTGTTTTGCCCTGAGATGAGTGTAGGTGATGCAAATATCTGAAATATATCTGAATTATTAATGAAAAGATGATAGATAGAGATGTTATCCCCAAGGAAACTGATGAAGCTGTAAGTCACTTACCTTTGGGAAAAAGCTGCTTCACCAGATATCTTACTAAAAATTCTTCTGAGATTTATATAAAAGATTGGGATCTACATGTAAGGTAGGATTGCACAATCTTTATAACAGGATACTCTTGCCTATAAACCCTAAAATGTCACAGAAGCAGAGCAGTGCTCACCTATTAGCCTATCTCCCATTGAAGTTCGTATGATAGCAGCAAAATTAGACTGACAGGCACAGTACTGTCACTAGTTTGTAGTATTATTCTGATATTTTGTGATTGAATTACTATCCTTAATGAATAAAGCCCTGCAGGGTGTGGAGTCATAAAAAGATCTAAAAAAAAATCTCAGAGGTCTCAATCAGTATTGCCATCACTTAACAGTGTGTTTTGGTTTTACAGTGTATGTGTTGTATACATACACCATGCATGCAGCATGCTCTCTTTAGACAAAATTTGACAAGAAAGCTATTGTGTTCAATAATATTTTATGAATGCATTTCAAAGAAGGAGTTAGTTTTTCTGTTCACTGTAGTTTATATTTAAGGTCAACAATAAGAACTACAGTATGAAAAACTTCATCCCAGGTGAAATGTTGTCAATTTGACTGTGTTTGACTTCTAAGACTAACCTGTTCAACCCAAACAAAATCTGGAGAAATACAGACAAATATAGTTACTGAGCCCTTGGAAAGCAAGACTATGAGCTTTCATACTTTCTAACTACTAATAATTCTGAAATCTATTTTTAACAACTTATCTGAAAGTTTACATCTAAATGTACATCATCTTGTTATTAGCAAAAAAAATAAAGATTGAAGGGAAAAATGTTGGTTAGTTGACACATGTAGGGAAGGTATTTGGCTGTGTCATAATAAATAAACAAATAAACCAGAATTGTTCAAATATTCTTTTTCACATTCAGTTTAGAAAGTGCTTCACACACTTGTGCCAAAAACATAGTCAGGGTAGGCTAAAATGTTGTTGTGTTTTGTACTAATTCAGAGCTACTATTTGCTCTCCTCTAAGGAGCCAAACTCCTATAGGCTGTACTCTCAAGCCCAGGTTAACAGCCTGCGAATGGCCTCTCTGGTATTTCACGTACATCTGTAAGAAAGCTGAGAAAGAAGAGTCAGGCTGATCTCATTTAAGCTCTATGGACAGTTAAGGACCTGACCAAGCATCCCAATGGAAGTACAGACAGATGAGTCTACTGATGTACACACTCACTAAAATGAGTAAGTGGTTCAGTCAGAAACCGGGAGGCCATGAGAGACACTGAAGCCATACTGATAGTCTGTTGTATAGCCTTGAGCATAAACAGGAGACAGAGATTTTGTTTCTGCTGTCATTCTATTCTCTGGGAGTAGCATAGATTGTCCCTGGTTTTCAGAAGGGAATATATTTTTTTTCTTTCTACTGCAGCTTCTTTTATTTTTGCCAAAAAATAACTTAGACTTATTTTCACAAGCAAGAACAGGTTCATTTTTTTCAAGTTATGTAGTGGTTCACTTAACCAAAATGATAAAGAAAATTCTTATGATGTTGCATCTGTCCTTTTTCTTATAGTAAACAATGAAATTATGTTTGAGTGGCTTAAACAGTTGCGGGGCCTTTAAATGTGTGTCTTTCTCCTGTACTTACTACTATTAAGATCAGAATCAGACTATTTTATTTTGCAGAATTTTAGTTGCTTAGAATTGCTGTAATTTTCCACTTGAACCCAATTTAACTTCCACTAAAATAGATAGGAGATTTTCTTTTGTTCATGTTTTTAGTAGGACTAAACCCAGGTATTTTTCATTTCATAATTTTCTTTCTCTTGACCCTTTTTTCCCAGTGTTATGCTCAAGATGTTCATAGTCCCTTCTGCTTGCCCACTGTTGTGTGCATCTAGCTGAATTTGGACGTGTAGTGTTAAATCATACTTAAGTCCCCTTCTATTCGGATTGTAAGTTGGTTGACTTTTAAAGAGAAGTATTTTAAAACCAGTGATTTTGTAATTTCCCTTGAAATGATTGCTAACAATGTAATGCTTAACTACTGATTTCAACTACCCTTTATAACTCCCTGCTATTTACTTTTTACATTTTGCATTTTAAAATCCGTAGGTTTTGAAGCATGATTAAAAAATTACAAACCACTTAAAGTTTTTGTAAAAAGTAGTTTTAATATTTTAAAACATATTAGCTTGGATGGTTTATAAAAGTATTTTCATACAAAAAATGTTTAAATTAGAGCAAACATTTCTAAAATGAAATAATCATTAAACAATTCATTTTTCCAAATTTCATTCTACTGCTATACAGCTGAATTCATTTTCATATGGAATGAGTGGTGAATAAAGTGAGTCATAATTTTGTATATTATGACCTGAACTATGTTAACATTATATTCATTGAATGTTATGCAAAACACCCATTGAAGTAGTAATAATGGCAAAATGCAGCTGGCTCCATTAAAGACACCTTTCTCTAAAGTCAGGAAGAAAATATATATCAGAATTTAATGAAGAGGGAGGATAGATGTAAGTCATTAGCTGAGCAACTTTCAAAATCCAGTATTTCTATAGTGCTATCAAGTTTATGTACACAGTCTCAAGAAAAAAAAATATACTAAGAACTAGCCATTTTCTTCAGGTCCTTTCTTATTTCTAGGCTAAAGGACCAAATGTTTGTTCAATTAGTTGTTGCTACTGTCCAAGCATAAAATCTTGTTTTGCCTTGTTAATTACATGAAAGTTAATTACTGTAAAAAGCATTTGGGTTATGGATTACAATAATTTATAAGCTCCCAACAGCTAAACTGAACTGCAATATTTTGGACCTGTATAACACTTGTTGTACACAGATATATTTATGTGCTTTCCCTTTTAAATGAAGGTTTGCTTCAGAAGCTGATATAACAAGATACGGCACTTGGGTGAGGTCATCTAGAACTATATGTTTTATTAACAAGAGTCTTTCCAACATTTTGATGTTAAGGCAAACCTATAGAACATTTCAGTTCAAGCAAGATCAGTAGGAAATTTCTGGCACAGATAATATCAGATTTTTCATTAATACCTTGTAAAGTTTTGTTAAAAAAGAAAAAAAAAAGCTTTATCTGATTCCTTTAGAATATTTGCAAACCAGGTCAAATGAACTATCACATCGCCTACACACAAGTATTTGTATGTATTTTCCTGTGTCCATTCTCAGTTTATTTTGATAAATTTTTTGCATTATTGGTATGAACCACTTTGAAGACTGCATGTTTAACAAGTATGTATTTACTGTGAGTGAGGCACAAGATTTTTGACCTGAGATACAGTTACAGAAAACATTTGCTTGCTGACTTCAGCATTGAAATATTACTTGCTGTGATAATTCAGATGACTCTGGAAACAAGGAAGCAATCTGACTGGAAAGTAGAATTTTGTGTGTTATTACGATGGGAACCTAACATTTACACAGAGCCTTAAAGCTGGAATGTTATTAGATGGCTATAAGGACATATTGGTGATGGAGGAAACAGGGAAGAGTAATCTGATGTGTACGAACATTACAGTTCTTATCTCTGACGCTAAGGGCAGCCTACTGAATCTAATGGCAAGGTCCAACTATTCCTAGTGTTCATTTTAAACTCTATGTTTAAACCTAAAAGGAAAAAGAAAAATCAGCAGTTTAGGACAACAGGCTGTGCAACTCACAGATGGGGGAATGACTTAGTGAGAGTTTTCCTATATGTACTTTTGTATATCTGCTTTTCACAGTGTTTGAAACACTTGAGAAATCTCTAGGAGACAAAGTATGTCTCGGTCAGCTAATACATGGTCAGTGAAGAGAAAAATGGACTAGGATATAGTTCAACAAAATATCTGCTGCTGTCCACAGAGAAATCTTCTAACATCCTCCTTATTTTATGCATACCAGATAATGCGGAAATTGAAAAATGTTTACATCACCACCTCTAAACATTCTCTGGTTATCAAAGCTCATCTTTGTCATGCTGAGGGCAGAACATATTTGAAAAATCTGATACCTTTTGCTCATATAATGGCCCAGAATAGATTTTGTGGTCTATTCTGCCCCCTTTGTGATACTTATATTTTGCAAGGGTTAGAAACACAAGCACCAGCTCCTTTCTTAGGAGTGTGAGTTAGCTGACAGAACAGAAAAAACACTAACTCTCTTCTCCCACTTTGCAGTGCTACAGCAGTGGGACTACTATGGGACTTCTGTGGTGAAACAGGAAAGTAGTAGGAATAATTTCAATACCAGTTCAGCCATGGCATATTTACCCTTTGAGTGTCCTAGTGAGGCTAGCCACAGATCAAAAATCAAGCCACATCTTGTTTACAGAGAGGAAGAAAGGCAGAAGCACTGCACTAAGAAATGAGAAGCTGGCACTGTGGAAGAAGACTGTGAAAAGGAGGAAGCTCAGTGTTTCTTGCACGCAGTGTATGAGATGTGGCACATCCACCTTGAGTCCCTTTCTTTTTGTGGGAAAAAATCTCTGCCAGGAAAAACTCTTCTGAACAGAAGAGTCTTAACCCCTAGAGTGTTCTGCACAGACAGTCTTAACCCCTATTCTCTTTCTCTGGGCCTTCTAGCAGTGATGTGGTACAGAGGATTTGTGTTCCTCTCCTGAAATGCTGTAGACTGTCAGGGAATTAGAGCTGAACATCTGGAGCAGTAAAGGAAACATTTTTCCATCATCTACTCCTCAGGCCAAGTAGTACAGCATAGCTTTCAGCCAAACGTACCACCTCTTTTACCTTCTCCAAAACATGGTGGCATTGTCCACGTTGTTTATTGGGAACAAATCTTGGTCTGTGTTATTGTTTGAGTATGACTAAGAATTTTCTTTGAGGTTGTCAGATATCATTGGCCAAAACCAAACCCAACAGGAAGTTTACAATTTAACAGTACTGTGGCACAACGCTTAAGCCCGTGTTCTGTTTATTAGACTAACAGACCCATAACAGGAGGAACTACAGTCACTCAAACTACTCCTAACTGATACAGGAACTAATTGGATCCAAAGTGGTCATCATATAAATTTTTAGGATTTAGGTTGCATAACACCACATATAACAACAGCAACAAATGGTTCAGACCAAGCTGCCATCTGGCCTAGTGTTATATCTTCAACAGCAGTCGTAAGAGGACACCTAGGAAAACTTAAAAAAGGCAAGCATATGTAATACTGCTTTCCTCCTCAGTTCCACAGCCCTCTCCCAGCTCCCTATTATTTCCCTCTCCGGGGTGTCCTGAGCCTGATATGGTTCATCTATTCAGTAACTTCCAGTTAATCTCTCTTCCAAGTATGTTCCAGTCTCCTCTTGAACCCATATGAACTTATTTCAGTGGTGATAGGATAGGAATCCCACATATCTGTTATTTGCTGGGTTTTGATTGTTTGGGGTTTGGGGGGGGGGGGGGGGGGGTGTGCTTTTTTATTTTTTTGTTTGAACTTGGCACTTATTAGTTTCATTTGATGGTCCCTGGATCCTGTACTGGGAAGATTTGTACACCTGAATATCTGCATTGAAATGCATTGACATTCATAAATTGAAATTATGCATTACTCAGCTTCAGCCAATGCAGCCTTTTTCATTGGTTATGGATGCAATTTTACACTTGCATGTGCATACCAATGTGGACATTAAAATAGGCCTGATAAGTCTTTCCTTAAAAGTACCATTTTTCTTTTTATCCTTAACTAAGAAGGGAATTTAGGAAATTTACCTGAGCTGCAAAGATCTTAATTACAGGTCTGTATAATTAGATGTGTATAGGGTGTAACCACCCTAACTGACCAAATTAGCATTCCCTTGAAGTTATTATTAGCTTCACTACCATCAGACTCTGAAGAATTTTACATGATGGAGTGTCAGCATAGAAACTGTCAGTCACAACTGATATTTTCTAGATTCTGAACATGTTCTGTCTTTTTAGACATAAGATATTAGGAAGTGGGTGATTAGGGATAAGTGTACTGTTAGATCTTTCAGATATACCTTTGTAGCTTCTTGTTTGCTAAGGCCCCAGATTTTCCTGAGTAGAATACATCTTGGATTTCGGGATATACTTTTCTTCTTGTCATGGTTTAACCCGGCTGGCAACTAAGCACCACACAGCTGCTCGCTCACTCCCCCCCTCCCTCAGTGGGATGGGGGAGAGAATCGGGGGGGGGGGGGGGGGGAAAAGACCCGTGGGTTGAGATAGAGACAGTTTAATAAGAGAGAAGAATAACAATTGTAATAATAATAATCGTAAGAGAATATACAGAATATATAAAACAAGTGATACACAACGCAGTTGCTCACCACCCACTGACTGATGCCCAGCCCGTCCCGAGCAGCGATCACTCTGCCTGAGCCACGATCAGTCTGCCTGAGCCACGATCACTCTGCCCTCGACTGATCGACCAACTCCTCCCCCCGAGCATGACATTATATGGTATGGAATAGCTCCTTGGTCAGTTTGGGTTAGCTGTCCTAGCTGTGCTCCCTCCCAGCTTGTTATGCACCTGGCCGAGCAGGAGAAGCTCAAAAAGTCCTTGAGTAGTCTGAGCACTACTTGGCAACAACTAAAAACATCACTGTGTTATCAACATTCTTCTAGTACTAAATCCAAAACACAGCACTATGCTAGCTACTGTGAAGAAAATTAACTCTATACCAGCTGAAACCAGGACACTTCTAATGAACTTGACCAACCACTTTTGGTCCTCTTTACACTTTTCACATCCACAATCTCACATAAAGCCAGGTTTCATTGTAAAATAATGCACTTCTGTTGCTTGTGCTGGTAAGTTCACCTGCTTTGATAGTTTTTCCATGTCCCTAATTTCATGCATTATATTCCATGCTTATGCTTTGTTCAGTTTGTGATTTTATAAACCTCTTCCAGGTGACAAAACATGTACTGCATACTATATTTGAGATGCAGCTCTTTCATACGTTTCTACAGTAAAAATTAGTCAAAAAGGAGACTGCAGAAAAAGTAATCTAGCTTAGATTTTAATTTAAAATGTTCATAGAATTTTCTTTTTAGAAATAATTGCTCATTTAATTTTATTATTTCAATGTTTTAGTTTTTCAACATGTTTTTATCAACAGTAAACAACAGTCAGTATTTTTAGGAGATTCTGCAACCATTCACAGCCAGCTCTTGCAACTGAACACCTGTGTGTGTACCAGGAAACTAGAGAGCACTGTGATTGGAGTGCTTAGAAGACTGAAAAATGAGGTCAGTCTCAAACTGTTAAAACAACACTTTACTAGAATGATGTTAATTAGCATCACATGTTGACAATAATTAGTTATTAGACATTGCTAATCATTATCACCGCATACTGAAAGCAATCCTCCCTTAACAATTGTATCCTACACCAGCTGTGAATATGCAACATCACAGAGCTGATGCTGTGTAGTCAGCACTAATGGCTGTGGTCTGTGATGTTCCTATTCACTGAGCTCAATGTGTGCTCCTCATGAGGTCCTCTTCCTGCTTCCACCTCCCCATCCCCTAATTAAGGGTTTTGTCCTTCTATCCTTTTATAAGGGTGACTCTTTAGGCAGTCTGAGGCTCTTGGTCTCCACTCTGGGACTACATGGTGCATGATGCCTGGAGAAGTGTTATTTTCCCAGGCTGCAGCAGGTGTCTCATCCTCTTCCCCATCCTTCTCTCCCCTCCCCTCCCCTCCCCTCCCCTCCCCTCCCTTGCTTGGCTGCTTCTAATTTTGTTAAAACAAAACCAGTTTTTATCCAGCTCTTGAGTATGCATGCAAAACCTCAGGAGGTCTTTAGTCCAACCCCCTTCTCAAAGAAGGGTCAGTTCTGAGTTCACACCAGGTTGCTCAGAGCTGCATCCAGGCACTTCTTGAAAACCTCTAAGGATTGATACAACACAATCTCCTTGGGCAATCTGCACTACTGCTCAGTTGTGAGCAAAAATGCTTGGCCAACACAGAGCTGTTCAGATTTCCAGGGCCTCTGCTTTCAACCTCTGCTCATATTTTCATGATCAGCTATAAAGTGCACTTCATAACAAGAGCTACTTGCTACCAAGCTCGCGCAGCCAGTTCCCATAACAAATTGCTAACAAAAGGCCATAGCTGGGACCTTGAACCGTCAGCATAAGGCATGACTAGTACAAGGACTGTGACCTATCACTAGCAATGGCAGTAGTATTTTCTGAGCCACTGGATACCAAAAACCTTCCCTGGTTATGCAATGCCAGTGTGCTATTGTTTAGCTTTAAAACAAGCTGAACATAGTTAAGATCTGCTTAGTCGGCTTTATCTTTCATGGGTAAAACAAGCGTCCACCTTCAGCTACATAAATCTCTTTATTGTTACCTCAAACCATTTTGCATCATTGCTAAATTTTGTCATCTATGTACTTCATTTTCAAAGTAATTTGAAAATACATGGCACAGTACAAGCATCAGTACAGAACACTATGGGATGAAGTCACTGGCAACTTCCTATTGCAAATAATGTTAAAATCATTGCTTACCTACAGTTTCAAATTAAATTAATTTCTTCAGACTTCAAAAAAAGTTTTTCCTATAAGTCTAAGCATATAGTAGGAACCTGATGAGTTATCTGTATGCTTATCAACTGTTTCAAAGAACTCAAATTTGTTATGCTTCAGAGAGCTATCTTTGAAAGTATCGTTAATGTTATTTCCTATTACATGTTTCTCCACATAGCTAATTACTTTACTTCTTCACTAATTATTGTTTCTACTGATTTTGCACCTAGTATGGGAGGACTTTTGTTCCTAAGAATTCTTTAGTTTCCTGTTTGTCCATGTTAGCTCTTATGGTAATTTTTAAAGACTCTTTAGATAGTATGTATTAGCTCTGAGATTCCAGTGCAATTTTCTTAAACAAACTCATATCCATATGCTATGATTTGCCTTGGCCCTTAATCCTTTTCAATGAGCTTTCTCATTTTTAAGTACTTCCCTTATTGGGAAATTAAATGTTACTGTCTACGCAGAACTACATTTGCTTCTTTTTTCCCTTTGATGGTCAAATTTCTCACATATTTAGGTTAAATGATTATACGCTGTGCCTAGGTGTGCTCACAGGATTATGAAATATTTATATACCTATATAGTCTTGATATAACAAGGCAAATTCTGATCAGATATTAGGAAAAATTTATTAACCCTGGGGATATTTAAGCACTGGCACAAGCTGCCCAAAGAGATTGTGTAGTCTCCAACATAGGAAATATTCAAAACTGAGCAACCTGTACTAGCTGGACCTGCTTTTTGCATGGCCTTGGAAATAGTTGACCCTTATGGCCCTTCCAATCTAAATAATTTAGCAGTACTATGGTCAACAGCTGTCTGAAAAACTTTATTTACCTCACTGCTTTCCTTTACCTTTGCCATAAATTGCCTTGACTATCTCTCACCATAAGGTTACCTTCCTCTTCAACAGTAACCGTTGTTGCACTATTGGAAATGGAAAAGCATCTGTAATGTATTGGCTGTGCAGCAAAGTAACATAAAAAGCCAACAGCTTATTTCTGTAGCTGGAGTTTACTCTTCTTTCCAAATCTCAGTTTTCCAGACACATCCTCTTTTTCTGTTCTCTAAAAGGAGTAACTTCTCATTGCATAGCATAGTTAGTCATGATCTTAAAAACATAGTACTGTACCAACCCCTACCCCCCCTTACTCTCTTATGTACTATTATAAACTTCATTGGGAGTTTGGGTTGCATGTGAAATGTAGGATCAGACCTTTTGTGTCATATTTGATGATATTGTTAATATGCACCTCTGTAGTTTAATGGTGTGCACACAGATTGTAACAGCAAACAAAAAGCAAATTAATATTATTTTAAGAGAAAATTGCTTTCTTTATAGCATGAAAGGATTAGATGGTGAAACTCATATTGCACAGATGCAAATTGTAGTTTGTTGAAGTACTTTTTCTTTCTTTCCACGGTACTTATCTTTGTTAGTCAAACAATATTGTAAGTCAATTTCACAGACTGAAAAAGACATAAAATATAATCCAAATACACCAAAGGTAGAATTGTTAAAACACTTTCTACCATGCAGATTTGTGCACGTGCAGCAAAGCTGATCTTACTGTAAATCCTTGATTCAAGATGTCACTAAGTATGTTGTTCTAAGATTACCAAAAAACATGCTCTAGTTTAACAGAATAAAAATCAGCACGAGACTGTCAATATCACAGCTGTATTTCAAGCCTTACACTCTGTGCTGATAATACAGAAATTAAGGAATTTGGCAGTGAAGAAACAACACTAGTCGCCCCAAAAGATGAAATAAGGAGAAGCGAATATTTTGTTGGTTAATTCAATTATATAGCTTGAGCTATTTTTACCTAGGTTTTTTTCTACATATTTATTTGCAATTTTCTCCATTAGAACTCATCAAGAAATTAAATTATATGGAAAAGGCTGAATCGTGTTTATTGAGCTAAAAGAGATTTTCCAGCTACACGTTTGTTTAAGACTGGTGTTTCTTTCTGCATTACATGTTGCATTTCTTTGAAAAACACTAAGGGAATTTTTTCGCATTAAAAATGTTTGCTACTAATTTGGGGTTTGACAGTTTGATTTTTTTTTTTATGAGACAGTTGAATATTATTTTTTTTTTAAGAATATCTGTTTTCTAATTTAGCTCTACTTAAAATCTTAGAATACTTACTGAAATCTCTGTCCTAAGCCTAGACCTGAAAGGATTAACACCAATGCTAACTTCTGATTACTCAAAAACAGATTACGGTGAGGAGACAGAAGGGGAGAAAACCTGTGCAATCAAACACGGGAATTTGGGAGCAGAGACACTGCTCTGTGTTCCACCAGTTACAGGGGGCAGAATTAATCTCACTTAATTTTGTAAGGCAATATTGAATCATGAACATTCTATGGAAATAAATTAAAACATTTAGAATGCAAGTTTTCTTAACAAACAAACACCTACTTCCAGACAAGCTGAACTGAGCCTAGAAGTGAATATAAAGGAAACCTAAGTTGATTAGCTCAAGTATGGACATGAACATTATAGACATCTACATTCAGATGCATTTCATCATGTTAACAATTATTTTCCTAAATACTTATAGTAGGTTGACCCTGGCCAGCTGCCCACCCAGCTGCCCTCTCACAGGACAGAGGGGAAAAAACAAAATAAAGACCTTTTAAGATGAGAACAGAACTTTACATATCATCTATAGGTTGGATTTTTAGTTACTATTTTCAGTGTTATGTTTCTCACGGGTCTTCACCCCCTCCCCTAATTATCTAATGCTACATCTGCATAGTTCCTTCTCTGATTTATTATATTTTATCTTTTTCACAGATTTTTTTTATAATGAACTTTGGAAGAAGATGAAAAGTAAAACTGCTAACTGCACCAGACATATATGCTTGTATGTGTCTATCAATAAAAGAAACTGAGAACCCGAGTTTCTTTCATCTCTTAGCATGAAGTTGGTTACTAATTGCACTGAAATATATAACACAAGAATTCAAGTGGTTTGTTTTTTTTTTCAGGAAAAAGGAGAGGCAGTCACAATTTTTTTTTTATCTTTGATACTGAATCTTTAATTGTCTTTGATCTGTGAGTCTACATTGCTAACCATCTGAATACTGTGATTCAGAAAACACAGAGTTTAATGTCAGTAATGAAGTTCCAGGTGATCTAAGGAATCTCTCCCTTTCTCCCAACTGCCTTTTTTTTTCAGTAAGAGTTTTTGTTCTGAATGTTCAGATTCCTTCATACTGTTCAATTTTATTCTCTTGGCTGAATTATTTGTCAATGGTTACAATAATTAATGCTTAAAAACCCCTAGTTGTCCCCACTCAGTATCTAGAGAATTTGAGCTTATAACCTGAGTTTAGAAATTTCATTTCCCAAGTACATTGCAAAAGTTAGGTACATCAGTATTATGCTTTATACATTTAAATCCTCATTTCTCTAGATTGTTTTGCTCTACAGCAAAAAAATCTATTCCTGCAATATATTTCCTTATTATTTCTTTGATAACTTGTGCTCTCAGCTCTCACTTTGATAACAAATAGCAGGTCTTGCAGCTTTTACTGCACTGTGATATTGTTAGACTGGAAAGAATAATGTATAAAGCAGTGTATTTACTTTTATTTAGTAGTTGTTGTACACTACTTTTGAGTGTCCACTTCAATTTTTGTAGTTACATGAAAGCATAATAGGAAATTTATGTGTATTGTCTTGCAGAAGGTTCAGAAGGTAAGATTAGGGCCTTTATATGAATTACCCATGGAAATTACTGAAAGACATGCTGGACAAGATGATCTGGAAATATTTATTGGGAAAGAATGATGCCAGTAATGAAAATCACAAAGAGGAACCTGAACTGAAACAAACAAATAAACAAGGCTTCTTTGTACAAGATATATATACAATTGAATAATATACAGATCTTTAGTTTCATATAATAACACAGTATCACGCATGTATAATTGAAAAGCATGAAGCATTTTACTGGGTTCCAGTGGCAAGGTTTTTAGGGTAAACTAAAAAAAAATAAAATCAAAACAAATCATGTTGTTGTGTTACATGTGGGAACAAGGAATCAGAGCAGTATTTTATTTATAATATCTATATTTATTTTCCTTTGGCATTTGTACTGATTTGGTTCTGTTCAAGGCAAAAACTCAAACTTTGTGTCTCCACCCCCCTTCTTCCCAGGTTCAACTTAATTCCTTCATTCCCAACCCCTCTAATGCCTTCCCCTATCCCTGAGCAGTGCAGGGGGGATAGAAAATGAGGGTTGCATTCAGTCCGTAACAGCTCCTCTCTGCTGTTCCTTCCTCTTCACACTTTTCCCTTACTGCAGTGCAGGTCCTCCACATGGGCTGCAGTCCTTCAGGATAAACCTGCTCCAGACTGGGCTTCTCACCATGGGCCATATCCTGCCAGGAGAACCTGTTCCAGCATGGACTCTCCATGGGTTGCAGCTTCCTTCAGGGAATACCCATCTATTCTGGTGTTGTCTCCTCCACAGATTGCAGGGAAATATTTCTTCCACCACGGTCTCTCCCACAGGCTGCAGGGAAATCTCTGCTCTGGTGCTTGGAGCACCTCCTCCCTCTCCCTTTTCTCTGACCTTGGTGTCTCCAGGGCTCTTTCTCACAATTTTTTCCCTCACTCCTCACTGCTTCTGCACTATTTTGTCCTTTCTTAAATTAATTTCCACAGGGCTGCCACCATCTTGCCTGAAGGGCTCGGCTATGTGCTGTGGTGGGTCTGTTGGAGGCTGCTGGAACCTGCTGTGTCTGGCACAGGGCAGCCTCAGCCTCTTCTCACAAAGGTTGCCACTACCAAAACCTTGCCATGTAAATTCATCACACCACATCACATCAGTGTTATAACTTGAGACATTACAGAATAGGAAACCGAGTGTATTTAGGATGACTGCATGAGGTAAGCGATACACATGTGCATGAGGGAAGAGCAAAAGCTTGTGTCTATGCTTCAAAATGTAATGTTGAATGTGAAACCAATGTATAGAAGGTTTAGTGAAAAGGTCTCTCATTGTTTGCCTAACCCACTGATGGAAGGACAGGTTATAAACTGTAGTTCAGGCACTTTGGTTTGCCTTACCCAGTGAAGAACATGGCTTATTCTATCCCTTTTTTCTAATAAGTGAAGCTAGATAAATCACTCCCTTGTTAAAGAGCAAAGCACACCATGTCTAGTTGCATGTATCTTTGTATTATTTAATGAATGTCTAAAGGGTTGCTTTTATCACTTTTTTTCAGAATACATCATCTATGGCACCACAGTGGGAATAAAAGGATCATGAAGAAAGGAAACAATAATTATTCAAAAGACAGTTAAAAATGAGATTTTAAAATAGCTTTTCATTGGTGACCAAGTAATCATTCTTAAACCCTAAAAAGAGAAAGGGAAAAAAAGATAGTGAGTAGAAACTAAGCAAGATCAAAACATTAAGGACGGACACAATAGAAGAGGAAGAAAAACTGTTTTTAGGAGTTATGCCTGAGTTATGCGTAATGAAGACAAACCCTAATGAAGAAATTCTGAAAGATGGCAACTGATAAGAGTTGGTCAATTATTGCAACATAATTAGATGGTGTGATGAAGCATTGCTAGCCCTTTGGGTATGGCTGAAAAAAGATGGTTTCTGCTGCATACTTTCTAACTAAAAAGGTGTTAACTGGTGTCTTGAAAGAAAATTGCTTATATTTGCAGATCTTTGTATTAAAACAAGTTTGAATGTTGTTCTTTTTTGGGTGAGGGGTAATTCAAAGTTTGTCATTTGATAAGTAATTTAAAGATGTGGATTTTTTCACTCTAGAAATGAATCAGTTTAGGCTGACAGAACAGAAATATTTAATTAAGTTTAAACAAATGTCCATGTGATTTATACTGCATACTTGGCTCTTCCTATAGTATACCATTACAACATTCAATATTTCAACTTCATCAGTTTTAAGGTCCTGTAAAGGTGCATTTTTTTTTTTTTAATTTGCAGGAAATTTGCCAAGAAAATCAATACAAAAAGCTAACACTTTTTTTCAACAAAATGAATTATAAATAGAAAACCACAAACTGTAATCAAGATGCAGTTTCTTGTATTTATAATTTAATTCAAGCTAATTAGCTGTCCAGAATATATTATATACTTACTAGTTTGGGGGGAAAAGGGGTGCTGATAAAAGCTTTAGTCTTCTTTGGTTTTGCATTTGTTTTTCCCAGGTTTTCTTTGGGTGATTCAGAGGGTATTTTTGGTTGTACTTCAAAGAACATTTAAAAGAGACTTTCATTCTCAAAAGAATAAAGTTACGTATGTGTTAGCTAATAGATTTTCATAGCTCTACAAAAATTACTTTATTCTTTCTCTAGAATAACTTTTTCTTGTTTTAACACTTTTAAATCCTTTTTAATACTGTCACATGTTTACAGTTACCTTAGGACATGAACCACTCTCTGAAATTACTTTCTAGGTTACCTTTTCAGTAGTAATCCAAGTTAAGGAGTAGGAGTGTTTTAAAACATGCTAAGCGTGGCTATTTGACCAGACTCTGATTCAGAGGTGTACTGAGACATTTTTAGGACAAGGTGTCAATTTGATATCCTATCTCCCTCTACCTGCTTTCTGCTCTGCTGTAAAATGAACTAAGAGGAGAGTCTTACCCTGAAACGGGTTTTATTCTAAGGACATCAGGTAAGATATGATGAGCTTATTTCAGAGTCTGTGCCAGAGTCCAATACTGTCTGACTAGCTTCTTTGAGATAGTCCACATGTGGAGGATATAATGTTTAATATCAAATTTACTTATTTGAAGATAATTGATGTTACATGGTATTTCTGATTTAGCCCAGTGATACATGTACTGAAAACACAACACAAATATAAGTGACACTTAGCAAAATACAAGTGCAATCCACAGTTCAATCACAAGGCCAATGTGATTCCCTTTACAGGTCTCTTGAATACGATCACCTTTCTGACCCTGGGCATCTCCAGCCACCAGGAAGGAATACATGGGTTGAAGCCATCTCAAGGCTCTTGGTGTCTTTGAAATTCTTTTGCTAGTTGTCTAGTTTTTGTACTCTATGTTGGGCTGAGCCACGTATTCACTCCCCCTATGCTTGTCTGGCTGACACAGGGAAATGTTTACACCACGGTTTGATCCACTCAGCTGTTGATAGCTGTTTAGCTATAACAAAACCCACCCTCTGGTCCCCTTTGTGTGGAGATTAACTCAGCTTCTTTGCATTACTCTCTGAGCTTCTTGGGACCACTGCTCTTGCTCTGCTCTACTGAGCCTTCTTCCAATATTGGTGTTTATACAGTGAGTCACATTCCACCTCTAGGGGTTTAGCCAGTCATAATCTGCTACTGGTGTTGATATTTCCCCCGCCCCTTTCTTCCTCTTCTTTCTTTCCCCATACCAGGGTGCTTCTTTCCCCATTCTTCTGTTCTTGTATTTAGTGATATAGATATTATGTATGACAATAACATATTTTTATAAGTATATGAAAGTTTAACATCTTATTTTTACACCAGAGATTTCAGAAAAGGGCCTCAGATTGTTTTTCTAGGCCAATAATTTTGGAAAAAAGTGTTACTTTTTTTCTTGACTCACATCATGTTTGAAGATAATATTGAACTGTCCTGACCTCAAATGATTATGGCTTTTATGAATATTATCTTGCTGAACAAGTAACAGCGTATAATGGTATAATCATGTGTACCTAAAGTATGGGTTGTGGGTGGAAATCTGCCCCACTGTGGACCTCCATGGGCTGCAGGGGGACAGCCTGCCTCGCCATCGTCTTCACCATGGGCTGCAGGGGAATCTCTGCTCCAGCACCTGGAGCACCTCCTCCCTCTCCTTCTTCACTGACCTTGGTGTCTGCAGGCTACTCCTCTCACATATTCTCACTCCTCTCTCTCTGCTGTTGTTGCAGAGCAGGTTTTTTTCTCCCTTCCTAAATATGCTATCCCAGTGGTGCTACAACAGTCTCTGATGGGCTCAACCTTGGCCAGGAGCGGGTCCATCCTAAAGCCAGCTGGAATTGGCTCTATTGGACATGGGGGAAGCTTCTAGCAGCTTCTCACAGAAGCCACCCCTGTAGCCCTCCACTACAAAAACCTTTCTGTGCAAATTCAATACAATGGGACACCTCCTGAACACACAAGAAGGGTGACTGACAAGACAAAACAAAACAAGCAGTATCAGGAGCAGAGGAGACCCCTGGTTTTGGGGAGGGGTGCAATGGCATAAAAGTATCTGGCATAAGAGAGGAAAACCAGAGAGAAGAAACAAGGTAAATCCATTTCAGTTCTAACTTCTCTTGCCAAAGAGTTCTCAAGCCTGGTCTACTTGACCTCCATAAAAGGGAAACATCAAAGGCCACAACCATCAGCAATAACTGCATGGCATCCGCTCCATGGCAGCGCCAACCCACAGGTGATGTTGTGATTTAGATCTGTGGTTTTGTACATGTAGGGATGATGATGATGAATCCTGTGTAAGAACTGATTATTATGAATAAGTGTGTTTCCAGTGATCAAAATTAGTGGTTTAATTTAGCAGTTTAAAATTGGCCTGATTTGTCAGTTTTCTGAACTATCCCATCACAGTGCTTTCTAATTCCCTACTTGATAAAGAGAAAGAGAGAGATAGGTTGGACTCAATGATCTTAAAGGTCTTTTCCAACCAAAGTGATTCTGTGATTCTATGATTCTATATATGCAGAGAGAGATACATGGATAGATAGATTCAGTTGCAATGTACACTATATCCTAATTCGGATGAACTAATCAATAATTTAATCTGTAGCTGATGCAGATGAATGACAAGCCATCAGGTGGAACTAGAAGAACAAGAGAATGTCCACCTTCCAGAAAAGTTTTATTTTGTTTTTAACCAAGGTTATGATGGCTCCATACTATATTTTGTTGAGTATGATCCCTGCTTTGGGTCACAATATATCTTAAATGTCTTTATTAGCTCCTAAAAGAAAGAAAAGATTTAATTAGAGATTAAATACTACATTATAATCCTTAACGTAACAGTAGTAGCAAAATTTAAAAATAAATTTAGTAGTCTAATAAATGAAGTAATTCCAAGAAGAAACAACAGCTGTCCATTATTTTATTAGTAACCAAAAAAATCTCCTAAAACCTGAGGAATTTAAAGTTCTGTCAGTGGAAAACAACCCATCAAGTTTTGCATGTGAAAAATTCCTATAGATTTTTGTTCAGATTTGATAATATGAGGTGGTTTAAACTTAGCTTTTTTAGGTGGGATAATAACTAGTTTTCCAGTGCTTCTTAATCACTAGTGTTTTTTTCTTAATTTTTCAGTTCTAGTCCTTTTTGTTTGTTTGTTTTAGGACTTCTAACTGAAGTTCCTGGAGATTAACTTGCATGAGACTTAACAGTTCAGTATCTGAGCCATTTGAAAAATATTATAAAATTGAAAATATAATTCAGAGATAATTCATGATTATTCCATTTACTTGGAATTACATTGTATAGGAGGTGTACACTATTCTCATTATTATGAAAGCACATTCTGTATTATGTAAAACAGTAAAACTCACATCTCTTCAATCTTTCACTCAGTCACACTGGAAAAGTATATATAGTACGATGGGATGGTTGTTTTCTTTGTTTTTCTCGTGCATTAGAGTTGAGATTATGACTGATATTATTGATCATTTCTCCCCTAGAAAGTCAAAGAAAGAAAGAAATGAGATCAGACCTATGCCCTTTATTCTTCCTTTCATTCCTGCTAAACATAAATATTTTTAGTGGTTAAAAGGTCAAATCCCTCTTTTGTATAGGCAATACACATCTCATGGATATGTTACTGTTCCTGCTCTTCCAGTGAAAGTGAGACTGCTATATGCATTTCCTAGGTCCCATTTTCTTAACAGTCTATATTCAATCAGTTTATGTGATTATTTATTCATAGGGTCCCAAGGTAAAGAGTCATCATCTAATAAATTCTTCAATCCTTCTTTTTGCATATCAATTAAAGCAGATGAGGTTTTTCATTTAAAATGTATGGAATATGTAATGTTCAGTGACACAAATCAACTAAAACACTCACTCAGATTTTTTGAAAACCGCTTTTTGAATTCCTCTTATTTAGTGGTTATAGTTCATATATTCGCTTCACATATATTTCGGTTGATGTAAATCCATGTTTTAACTAGATAGACTAAAATATTTATTCATTTGAAAGTGTCAGCGTTTTGTATATTTCAGCTCCTGTAGTCTCTTGACTTAGAAGTTTATTTGACATGTCCTACTTTATATTATGTCTTCAGCATCATGTACAGTTGGGGAGTGTATTTATGTATGAAAGGGTAGTCAGAATAGAAGTAAATATTTTTTCACTCTTAGTATTTCTTGTTGACTTATATATGAAAATGAAGCATTATTTAGTCTTGTGTAGTTAATGGAGTCATTTGAATCTAAAACCAAATGTTACATGCTTCCTTAATTGATTTCTGAAAAGGAATGGCACTTTTCAACCCTTTAAGCCCCAGGTGAAATGGGGACAATTTCAACTGTACTATGGAAGATAAATGCATGGAAATAGTGACATTGCACTGTCATGTGACCAGAAGGTTTGTGCTGTAGAGGGAAAGCTGACCTGAAGGTTCTTCTTAGCCCCATGCTCATTGTTTGCCAGTCTAAGCTGCTCTAGGGCTTTTGAAGGTGAGAAAGAGACAAGGGAAGGGAAGGGAAGGGAAGGGAAGGGAAGGGAAGGGAAGGGAAAGTTTTCTTTCTTGTATATAACCTTACTAACTTGCACTGGCTTTTTTTAAATTCCATGTCAAATTTGACAATGTTGTGAATTAAAACTTTATTGCACAAAAAGCTCTTTCTGTTGTTTTCCTTTTCTGTTCTTGCCTTTGTCCCTCTCTTGTACTAGGACAACTTCTTGTGGTATGTTCAGTGAACCAAGTTTTAGCTTGCGTATAAAACAATGATTTGTTTCTTTTGGTTTTTTATTTTTCAGCTAGACCTACTTCCTGCTCTGGTTCAGCATGTAGCTTTACAAGCACCTACACTGGCCTAATAGTGTAGGCAGGAGGATACAACCAAGAGATAGTAATAAGGAGAGGACTGGCAACTGTTTTGTTGGTTTTGGTTTACATGTATGATAAACTCCAGTTTAGAGTACTGATAGCAGTGTAATTGTATCCCCACAGCATTTCAGTGGCCTTTTTCACATGCAAAATATCTATAGTGATTCCTGTCTTTGTTAACTGGCGCCATTTAGAAATGCCCTTTGTAGTGCTCTCTTGGGCACAGCAGCTAGAATATAGATCTAGAGTACCTGGCAACCATCTTGGGCAATGCTTTCTGTTATCGCACTCTAATTTGAAACCTGCTAGATTTCTTCTACTTTCTTCTTCTAGAAATTCTTCTTTGGGGCTTAGCAACTTTCTTTCAACATCCTATCAAAATGTATTCATGCTGAAATTGTATTCACTTGTTCACATGCCAGTATTTAGTAGCTTAAAGTACTCTTCTTTTTCTGTGACATTCTCTTTCTGATGCATTTGCAGAGCAATTCAGTCTCAACCTTAGGGTTTTTTTCCTTCTTTTATTTTTATTTAAGTAGAATAAGCTAGACAAGCTTTAAAGTACCCTGAAGTAAAGCAGGTTACCCATGCTACCCATGATTCTCTGCATCTATCAAAATTCATCTTCCTTGAATAGGGATCACCAAAACGATACACAGGACTTCTGTTTGAACAGGATCTCATACAATTGCAGTCTGATCTATTCCTACTAGACACACCCTTCATGATGGTTTCTGACATTGTGTCTCCCAGTTTTGTGCCATCTATAAAATTCATTAGATGATTCTTTCTTTCCCTGTCAATGTTAAAAAATATTAGTATCAGAATCAATCCTTTAATCATACTACTAGAAAATTCCTCAAGATTCATTGCTCCTCTTTTCAGAGATATTTAGTGTTACCTTTTCTCTAGCCTGCTCATGGACATCACAACTTTTATCACTTTACAACTGTTATGTGTTAATCCATAACTGCTTAAAGAAACCACACCATACTCCTACTAAGCTGTCATTTTAGACTAATAAATATATATATATATGGAAGACTGAAATCAATACACTTATGTTTCTTGAAATGCAGATTTGTCTTACATGATGTAAGTTTACTCATGTTAGTGTAAGTGCCAAGTGTAATCTGATTTAACAAAAGTGCAGCTGCGTTATCTTTTTTTGTGTGTGTGTAAAACAAGCTGTTGCCAAATTTCTGATTGCATTTGGAGGACATGAACATGTTATGTCTTTAACAGGGAGAATATAATAACTGGTTGTGTTATGCATGCTGAGTGCCTTGTTCTTCCTAAATCGAATCACATGTATATCACACAAAATTGTTCAGAGTCAAGGGGGAGTTGCAGCTGGGAAAGGCTCTGACAGAAACAAGGAGGATTACAGTTGTTTTACACCAACAGCAGAAACTGCAGACCTCAGTGTATAGAATGTCTGTCTTCAATTTGCAAACAAAATAAGTGAGCCTAAAAAGATGTTGACTGTTTCAACTGTGAAATAGATCCAGTAAGGAGGTTTGGTTTTGGGTTTTTTTCTTGATGGACCCCAGGAAATTCTGAATGCTATAGGTTATTACTTCAGAGAAAATTCTGAGTAACAAATTTTAGGTATGTTTTACCAACAAGACAATAACTCTACAAGACATTGTAATTGAGCCGTAATTACCTTCTAGTTCCTGAAGAGACACAAAGATGCAGCAGTATCTTACTAAAAGTATGTGCCAACATACTGCTTACTTTCTCCCATATTAAGGGGAAATCATGCCTGACCAATTTGATAGCCTTCTACGATGGCATGACCAGCTGAGTAGATGAGGGGTGGATGTTGTCTACCTTGACTTCAGCAAGGCTTTTGACACTGTCTCCCATAACATCCTCATAGGGAAGCTCAGGAAGTGTAGTTTGGAAGAGTGGACAGTGAGGTGGATTGGACACTGGCTGAATGGAAGAGTTCAGAGGGTTCTGATGGGCAGTGCGGAGTCTAGTTGGAGGCCGGTAGCTAGTGGAGTTCCCCAGGGCTCAGTACTCAGCCCAGTCTTGTTCAATTTATTCCTCAAAGACCTGGACAAGGGGACAGAGTGTACCATCAGCAAGTTCGCTGATGACAAAACTGGGAGGAGTGGCTGATGATACACCGGCAGGCTGTACTGCCATTCAGAGGGACCTGGACAGGCTGGAGAGTTGGGCGGAGAGGAACCTGATGAAGTTCAACATGGGCAAGTGTCGAGAGCTGCACCTGGGGAGGTTGAACCCCATGCACCAGTACAGGCTGGGGGCTGACCTGCTGGAAAGCAGCTCTGCCGAGAGGGACCTGGGAGTCCTGGTGGATGACAAGCTGACCATGAGCCAGCAGTGTGCCCTTGTTGCCAAGAAGGCCAATGGTATCCTGGGGTGCATCAAGAGAAGCGTGGCCAACACCCCACTCTACTCTGCCCTGGTGAGACCCCACCTGGAGTACTGTGTCCAGTTCTGGGCTCCTCACTTCAAGAAAGATGAGGAACTCCTAGAAAGAGTCCAGAAGAGGGCAACAAAGATGATGAGGGGACAGGAGCATCTCCCCTATGAGGACAGGCTGAGAGTGCTGGGCTTGTTTAGCCTGAAGAAGAGAAGACTGAGAAGGGATCTTATAAATTCTTATAAATATTTTAAGGGTGGATATCATGAGGACAGAGCCAGATTCTTCTCAGTGGTGCCCAGCGACAGGACAAGGGGCAAAGGGCACAAACTGAGCATAAGTAGTTTTGGTTGAATATGTGGAAGGACTTCTTTGAGGGTGACAGAGCACTGGAACAAGCTGCCCAGGGGCCAGGACGATGTCCTGTGCAACCTGCTCTAGGTGAACCTGCTTTAACAGGAGAGTTGGACTGGATGATCTCCAGAGATCCCTTCCAATCCCTGCCATTCTGTGATTCTGTGATATTGCCATTTTGATATTCTGATAACTGATTAACTTCTGCTTTCCAAAGTTCTCCTCCCGAAGTTTCCCAGTTTCCTTAGGTCTGCCCATTTTTCTTCCTCACCTACTCAAATGGCCATATGGGAATGCATGACCTGCTTATACTCAGGAGCATGAGAAGAGCCTGTGATATAAAAGAAAATAATATTCTCGGACTGACATTCCATGTAAGTCTCCAAGAGAGACAAAAATTATTAATCCTGATACCACTGTGGGGGACCCAGTTGATGGTCTGTTACCTCTTCTTTATAGCTGACCTCATCAGTGACTTCCTTCAAGTGGCTGTTAGGGCCCTGAGTGCACTAATAGGCCTTAGTGGTCCCCTGAAACCCACCTGGTCTCTGACATTCCCCAGAGATGGCTTGGGCCCTTCCTCTCCTCAAGCCCACACAGCTCCTACAGGTCCTGGTGCGTGCTCCACGGGGAGCCATCAGCCATCATGGCACCCTGGCAGTGGGACACCCAATCGTTAACACAGTGCTGCTCAGTCCATCTCTTCCAGCATAGTCTGTGTAAACTGTCTGCCACGCTGCACAACTGGCTGTTATATCTATACCTCAAAAAAAGTTTCAAAGGAAGAGACAATGAGCATATAAGTTAAAGAAAACTATGACAATAATCAGACATATGAAAATCACGATTAGTGAAAAACGGTTAAAGAAACTAGACTGCCTACTCTAACAAAGAGAAGAACAAAGGAAAATGTGATTCAAGTTTTCAACTAATTTTTAAACATGTTATTGAATGAAGAGATAACATGACCACATTGTACCTTGCTTGTGTCTTGAAATAAAACAGTCCTGCCATTTTTAGTGTAAAATACTCAGCAGTCTATCATCAGGAAAATATTCTAGTTTGTCGGTCTTGGAGCAGTACCAACCTGTAGCAATATTTCAAGTGTCTACATGAAGTAGAATTTCCATCATCTCAATGTGCCCAGTCCTGTTACTGGGTATCTCTCAAGATTTCTAAGTCACACTACATAATGAATAAGTTGTGAGTACCTTTAACACTCCATTATTTGGTGCCTAGAAAATGATGTTGCTGAGTTCTAAGTCTGTGTCTTCTGAAATAAAACCCAGCCACAGAGTATGTGTGGAAATGGTGGTGTACTTCATTAAATGCCTTTTCAACCCCCAGGGGAAGGTGGGACTATAGTGATCCCTAAAGGTCCTTTTTGATGCATACCTCATCTGCTGTCTGTTCCTTTATTCAAGGTTCACTGGTACATGGGGCAGGAAAGAGGGATGGTGGAAGGTGTGCAGGCAGTATCACCTTCATTATAATATATTCTGAAGCAGCTTGAATGAGCTCTTCACTCCCACAATTCATAGTCAAAGTTATCTTCTAGGTGGAGCCTAAGCTTCTAAGATCTCTACATATACATAGAGCAAATATAGCATACCCTGTGGAAGTGTGCATTCCTCCTCCACTGCAACTTGTATCCCATGAGTCCTAATTCTCTTCCATTAGACTTTCAGCTCAAGGAGAAAAACAAGTTTTGTCTTTATGAAAAAAAAATCCTTTATCATTCTTCAAAAGAGGAATGCAAGAAAAATAAACTATATAAACATAAAAAAACAATACATACTAAAATGAACTTAATATTTGATTATTTTATTCTGGGGAAGTTACAGACTCAAACTGAAAAAGTCAGAATACTGAGAATAGCTAATAATGAGTTTCAATTTTGCTACACGCCATTGAGTCCGAACAGCTTTCATACAACTTTCTGCAACTCAAGTGAGTTTTGTTTGTTTATTTGTTTCCTATGCCTCCTTGCATCTGTTCTCATCCTCTGCCCTTCTTCATGCCTGCTTTTTCTTATCCAAAATTACTTTTGCAATCTTAGTACAAGTCTTAGAAATAGTTCATTACATAAAAAAGTACTTTTATGGTTAACAGTCTCAGGACATTAAAATGGACATAGAGTCAGGATTTCTTTACTCTGCAAGGAATTTTAATTTCCAGAAGTCAGCAGAGGAATGGAGAGCGAATGAAAACAATACTCCTTTACTAGACACTGTGCATTTGTTAAGTCCCTCAGACATTTCCAAATGCAATGTATTACACTAATAGATGAAGGACTGTGGATTAAGGAACATCCACTGAATCATCTAAAATGCAGTTACTAAACTCCAACGAGGCAAACCATAGTATCTAAGTTAGGTGCCAAGAAGGTATGTGCAATCTATAAAAAGATTTAAGAGCCACTGAAAAAAGTGGAGGGCACTAGCAGTAAATCTCTCATTGTGGGGAAAAATGCTTTTACCACTATGATGAAGTACAAAAGCTGGAGTTTCCTGCTGCCGCCTTATTTGTGGTAGTCAAAATAATATTAACAGATCAGCCTTTCAAGCAACACAAGTAGACAGCCTATGTCACAAGACTGAGGAGCTTTCAAACATGCTTGGAGCCTTAGTATGGATGTGTAGAGGGTTAAGATATGCTAGAAGCCTTTCTGGAAATCTTAGCCATCTGAGTTCTCTCCAAGTCCAAACTTCAAAATACCTGCTAGTGGTTTTGTCCAGGTTTGATCTTGACAAAATTAGTGAACTGAAATGTATTTGCAAATTATTAGGTTTTTTTAGTTTGCTTGGTTGGGTTTTTTGCTATGCAAAAGATAATGCAGCAACAGAACACTATCTAAAGGAACAGATACTTCTTAAAATGACTTCTGCCTGGATTTTTGTTTTGTTTTGTTTTCTGTTCTGCACTAATTTTCACCCTAAATTCTTATCATAATAATGATGGTGAGGAATGAATCAATATTCTTGTTCATCTGAGACAGAACTCTTCTTTTTTATTACAACAGTAACATTTTTACTTTAAGGAATTAAAAATAGACTGAAGAAAAGGATATTTATTTTTATTTTACTTTTCAGTCTGCAGCATTATGTACAAGTATATACTTTAATTTTTGCTAGAGATGAATGGTCCATCATTTGCCTTTGCATTCAAGCTGAATTCCTCTCATCATTGCAAAGACAGGCTGTAAGGCCAGCATTTTAATAGCTTTTCAAGGAGCTATCTCAGTGGCTTAGCAAAGATCTGGAGTACTCTTTCTTCTGTAACTACTGTAGGGACTATGAAAGGAGCTTTAGCTATATCTTTCCAGCAAAACTTCCTGTCATATCAGAATTTCAGGACCACTGGTTGCTATGTAATATAAAACAGGTATCAGGATGCTCCAACATATATGGAGACATTGTATCATCCAATTGCTGTTCCAGGATCAGACTAGAACAAACAGGTCTCAAAGCCACATACCTCTTTGCCCTGGGATGTGCCACATGTCCTGCAACCATTGCTGAATAACTCATATAATTCACTGCATCTGAGATTTTGGAGGTCAAAAGATCTGTTTTAACCTAGGAGAGACAGCAAAAATATGACAGAGAAAAGGATGCAAGTTAGATGGCTGAGAGGCAAGGTGGTAAAATATCCAGGCAGAAAAGAACACAGAGAAAAGAAATAAAATGGAAGTTGAAAAAATATCTGTGGTGAAAATCTAATAATAATCTAAACAGAACAAACCTAGTTATCCAACTCATATATTCTATTCTAATCTACTGTAACTTCATCATCTGCTTTATACAGTCCTCTGACTCATAACAAACATTTTTCTTTAAGTTATAAGTACTGAAGTTTTCCTTCATACAAACATATTTGGAACATTATTTAGCAGATGTAACCAAAAGGCATTTCTTATTTTTGTCTGGCTAGAAGATGGGAACAATATAGTTGTTACTTATGTCTTCTGTGCTTTTTTTACCTGGAGACTTGATGGGGTTGCACATTCAGGCATTTCGAGCTGAAATAAGTGAATGCATCAGCCTAATGGTTGAATAGCATCTTTGTGTAAATGGCATATAAAGTAGTACTTCTCGGGAAATGGTGCTGATTCCTGACAAGATTTTGGTTGTAGTTCAGTATTTTAAATTACACAGTTGTAATATGTGGAATTTTTTTTTTGTCTGAGTTAATCATGTTCTCATTTAAGCTACACAGTCGCAGTGGGATCAGCTAGGGTATATGAGTTAGAGCTCCACAGCAAGTATGAGCCTTCCGCCGTGAGGGATCCTCAAATCTGGAACTTGTTCCCCTTCTTTTCCCCACAGCTAGAACTGGGTAGTGCTGTCAGCTTTAAAAGGATCAATATGTAAGTACACTTATGAGGAATGAGGCATGGTATACACTGATGAGAAATGAGGCGTGATGTCTGACTTCATTATATTTTTCATGAAGCAGTTCGAGATGAAGTAGCACAAAAAGAAAGGCAAAACTCAGGTCTCTCACTAACAGATCATTTCTCCCTCTTTCTCATATTTTTCCTAGATTAACCCTCCAGCAAAAATGAATGTCAAGCAACAGACATATTTGCATGGAATATTGGAAAATACTTAAATATTTTCTAAGTTGTACACATGTACATGTGTAAATGTACACATATATACATATACACATACATGCAGATACTGGGGACTTGGGGAAATTAACTTAATTTATTGCCAATAAAGTCAGAGTAGGATAATGAGAAATAAACCCAAATCTCAAAACACCTTCCCTCCACCCATCCCTTTTTCCCAGGCTCAACTTTACTTCCCATCTCTTTAACTTCTCCCCCTGAGTGGCACCGTGGAATGTGGAATGCCGGTTGCAGTCACTTCATCAGACATTGTTTCTACTTCTCCTTCCTCCTCTCACTCTTTCCCTGTGCCAGTATAGGGTCCCTCCCATGAACTTCTCCAACATGAGTCTTTTCCACAGGCTACAGTTCCTCATTAACTGTTCCAACATGGGTCCCTTCCAGGGGGTGCAGTCCTTCAGGAACAGACTGCTCCATCATGGGTCCCCTGTGGGGTCACAAGTCCTGCCAGCAAACCTGTTCCAGCATGGGCTCCTGTCTCCACAAGTCCACAAGTCCTGCCATGAGCCTGCTCCAGTGCAGGCTTCCCACGAGGACGTAGCCTCCTTTGGGCATCCACCTGCTCTGGCTTGGGGTCCTCCACAGGCTGCAGGTGGAGATCTGCTCCATCATTAACCTCCATGGGCTGCAGGGGGACAGCTTGCCTCACCATCGTCTTCACCATGGGCTGCAGGGGAATCTCTGCTCCGGCACCTAGAGCACCTCCTTCTCCTCCTTATTCACTGGCCTTAGTGTCTGCAGAGTTGTTCCTCTCACATATGCTCACCCCTCTCTCTCCTGGCTGCTGTTATGAAGCAGCTTCCCCGTTGCCCTCCCCCCCCCCCCCCCCCCCCCCCCACTTCTTAAATACATTATCACAGAGCCATTACCACCATTGCTGATGGGCTTGGCCTTGGCCAGTGGTGGGTACATCTTGGAACTAGATCGAGGGAAGCTTCTAGCAGCTTCTCACTGAAGCCACCCCTATAGCCTCTTCACTATCAAAACCTTGCTGTGCAAACCCAATACACAGTCTCTCTGATACTAGTATAAATATTATTAACATTCTGGTTAAATGACTGCCGGAAATATTTAGATGTTTAACACATACCTGAAATGCCATTCTACTATGTAATATCTGTATTTATCTTCCATATTCATTAGTTACAATGAGTGCTTAGCTCATGTAACTATCCTAATAAATTTTCCTTCTTATAATGTACAATATATCCATCTCCAGCATGTAAAAAAATGAAATAACACTGATAACTTTCAAAAAAGATTGGAGGAGGCAAACACCCACTACATTTATGAAACTTAGCATGAGTGTAGTTTTTTATACAAAGTTAATTTCCAGATTCAGGAAGACATACTCTCTGTAAATGCAGAAACAGTGTCCAGCACTGAATGTGAAGTAAAGTGCAACACTCGAAAAATGCAGTAGACATTTCAGAGGTAGTTCTGAAAAATGCTCTAGGAAACTTCCTACTGCAATATGACCATAACATTATAATGAGTGAGAGAACAAGAGAGATGTGCGACATAGATATTTTATCTGATTCACAAAGCTATTAGGTAAAAATTAGTAACTTCAGTAAAATCAAAAAGGCACTATGACCCTGTAATGACTACTGTGCTAATAAGAATCCAAGTCCAGGCTGAAATAACTGTACAGTCATTTAGAGACAGAGATTTTAAAATCTGATCAATTTACCCTTTGACTTATCATAAATCTAAGCTATTAGTACAGTTATACATTATCTTCAAAATACTTTTTGCAAGGAACAGTTCTTTGACATCCTTTTCTGTTTAGGTAGGCATATGTCTGTTGTGCACTTAGTATTATTTAAGTATGAGGCCATATACTCTTTATTTGTTTATGCTTCCAGTAAGCCTATTTGTGAAACACCATTTGATCCAGATGTTATTTTCTTACACATATAGGATCAGATTCAAGGCTTTTTAAAGTCTTTTGAATTCTTTTACCTGACCTCATTCAGCGTTGGATCAGTTCTATCACAATAATCTGACTTGCAAATGTGTAATAGTAAAACTTAAAGGAAGTGAATGTCTCCCTACACAAAAATTCAAATGGTTGCTTCACTTATCATACCATCTGCAATGTGTCTAGTTGATACCTACCTGACTATCTGACCAGTGGCAATAAAGCTAAAAAAAAAATCCACAATTAATTTTCCCTCCCTATCTTAGACTTGCTATGCTAATGGAAACAAAAAATGTAACATTCTTGCCTATTATACATTGTTGATACAAGACTGACGTTGACAATAGAGACATTTTTCAAGTTTGCATAAGCAGGAGTCTTCACCTGTGAGCAATAAATTCTGCTGCATACTGCAGTGCTCCAGAATATTACCCACCAACCCTTATCAGCGTAGTCATATACCCTAAAATTACCTAGATACAGAGAGAACAACTAATAACTTCCCTAATTTTTTATGCAACTGTTTTCTTTAATGTTTGAATTCAGCCAGGAAATGCATCTCATTAAGTTTGAAAATATCATTTGTAGAAAAAAAGACAAAGACTCTTGGATTTGACTAAAGAGTTAAAGCCAACTGTTATGCATTTGGCATTAAGGTTGAATCTGGAAAAATTAAAAAAAAAAATCAGAAATGGAAAATAATGAAAATTTTCTATTATCCTACAAAACCCCATGAAATTATATAGTTAGAGGGAAATATATCAGACAGGACCTGGAACCAGTGCAGCCAGCATAAAAAAAAAAAAAAATCTGTTAATGTTCCATGTTTTTAAATAAGAATATTGCCATTGTTATCTGTTCGAGTGAAAGAATAATAGTATGTACTCACCTTTAATCATTAAAATATTTCATATAAACAATTTGAGGAGAGACTCCAGGTATACTTGTAGGATTCTTTCTCCAGGCATGTTTCTTATTTGCAATTTCATTTTCTGTTTTTCACAGTTCTTTCAGTCCTTCCGCTACTATCCTGTATATTCCATTTAGACAGATTCATTTCAGATTAATTTCAGATTCATATTATTATAGAATATAGCCTGTCATTATATTAATAGCTCAAATGAAATGTTCAAAATCTGAATAAGGGGGCTAATAGTGAAATAATACAATAATACAATATTAACTGTGCCATATTAGGAGGATTCTGAGGGTGGCATTCAGTTCCAAGATGCAGACATCTAAATTTAGCTAGTAGCTTAATTCCATTGCCAAAGCATAAGTGTCCACTGCCACCAGTGGTACACCAGGATATCCTGTCTTTTGTCCAGCTGCTACCCAGAAGAATAGACTTCGTGTTTGTCAGCCCTCTACAGTTGTCTCAAATTTCTTCTTTTCATATGTGCCATAAGTGGGTGAGAATTGTTTTGAGCAGGAGTGAGGAGACAGCATAAGACAGAGTGCTTGCCCACAATTTTGGCTCTTTGATTTATTTTGCCAATTCATAGAATCATAGAATCATTTGTTTGGAAAAGACGTTTAAGATCATCAAGTCCAACCATACCTGTCCACAACTAAATCATGTCTCTAAGCATCTCATCCACCAATCTTTTAAATACCTCCAGGGACGGTGGCTCAGCCACTTCCCTGGGCAGCCAGTTCCAATGCCTGCTAACCCTCTCAGTGAAGAAATTTTTCCTAGTACCCAATCTAAACCTTCCCTGGCATAACTTGAAGCCATTTTCTCTTGTCCTATCACTTGTTACTTGGGAGAAGTGACCAACACCCACCTCGCTACAACCTCCTTTCAGGTACTTGATGATAGGTGATAAGGCCTCCCCTCAGCCTCCTCCTCTCGAGACTAAACAACACCAGTTCCCTTAGCCACTCCTCATAAGACTTGTGCTCCAGACCCCTCACCAACTTTGTTGCCCTTCTCTGGACACGCTCCAGAAACTCACTGTCCTTCTTGTAGTGAGGGGCCCAAACCTGAACACAGTATTTGAGGTGTGACCTCACCAATGCCGAGCACAGGGGAAAGATGACTTCCCTGGTCCTGGCCACACTATTTCTGATACAAGCCAGGATGCTGTTGGACCTCTTGGCCACCTGTGTACACTGCTGGCTTGTATTCAGTCACCTGTTGACCAGTACCCCCAGATCCCTCTCTGCCAAGCAGCTTTCCAGCCACTCTTCCCCAAGCCAGTAGAGTTGCATGGGGTTGTTGTGACGCAAGTGCAGAACCCATCATTTGGCCTTGTTGAACTTCATACCACTGGCTACAGCCCAATGATCCACCTTATCTAAGTTGCTCTGTAGAGCCTTCCTACCCTCAAGCAGATCAATGCTTCCATCCAGCTTAGTGACATCTGCAAACTTGCTGAGGGTGCACTCAATCCCCTCACCCAGGTCATTGATAAAGATATGAAACAGACTGGCCCCAACACTGAGCCTTGGAGAACACCACTTGCGAGAGATTGATTTGTCTGAACTATACTCCAAGAGCCAAGGTAAGGGTTTCCTGTTGAAATCACACTCAGTGTCCCTCTATCATAACAGCATGTCATGGTTATAGGTGTAATCACAAGAAAAAGTTGTGAGGCTTGTGTATGGTGTTACACCATGGCAACTTTAAGACATCAGTCTACAATCAACAGTAACTATACCTGAAACAATGGAATTGCATTTTGTCATCTTCCTTGTTCTTGTCTCAGCTCTTGCTGAATCTGCCTTAGAAAAACATTCAGCATTAATTTTATATCAGATGCAGACAAGAGAGAAATGCTCAAGCACTTCTCAGATGTTCACAAAGAACAGTTTCAAAAGAATATGTTTTCAGATAAAAATGCTTTCTTTGTGTGCTGCCAGCGTACAACACATCTAGCCTGCTTTCTGATTCCTCCCTTTGTCTTTATACTTATGGCATGTTGATGCTAGATCTGAAAGACTCGCTGCTGTAAATTCTTAGTGATAGAAGTATTTATGCAGAAGCCAGGGAGGTTTATAATCTGAGAAAATTTCTTACTGGACACAGAATTACGTTCAAATTAGGCTCTCAAGAAAAGCCATGTGTACAACCTAATAGCAGCCAAACTTAAGGAAAGTGGACTGAATAATTTGGCACTGTCAGAAAATAGAAAGGATGACAAGAAGCCTGATTTGTTACTATAAAAAATTATTAAGTTGGGTGAGATCAAAGAGCTGTCTTGGAATATGCAGATCCAAGAACAGGCTGCTGAGAGAAATATAGAATAAAAAAAAATCTAGAGGACCTTTCTGAAGCCCTGTCATCCCAACTTCCATTAGTCAGAAGCTTAGGAACTCCCTGAGTGATGATTTCATATGGACCTCTGTGTTTAAGAACTACTAATTATTAAATTTTGATTATATATGTATGTAAACACATTCGTATTTTGGCCTCTGACCAGTTTGTTCCCATCTTGATGGCGTCAAAAGGTGGGACAGGAGTTCAATGCTTAGTCATTGTATAGCACTACTGTCTCTGTAAAATTCATTCATTTTTAACAATAGTACAGATCTTTTTGATGACAAGGACTGTTGAGAACCTGTGTACCCTTGGCAGAAACCAGAACTTCCTTTGGCAGGTTCTCTATATCTGCACAAATTAAAAAAGAGGCACATGAGAAAGCCTTGGCTTACGTTAGTTGTAAATTTGACTGTTATTAAGTGTATTTTCATCTGTAATCAATACTATCCATGAAGCAAATAGTCAGCAGAGACTGGTATTTAATGTTTTCATTTATACCTCTAATTAAAAAACATACAAAATTTGCAAATTTTATTCACAGCTGTCCTGTATTTTCTCTTCCTCTGTTGCTGTTGCCTTGTCACACATCTTCTCCTTCCTCTGTGATTTATTGTTCCTGCATATTAAAACTTGGTTGCTTTTCCTGGAAGAAAATGGTATCCTAGTTTATGATCTTTGTAGAATGCAGACACATCCAAGGGAATTTCTGATTTCACAGTAGTGCAAATGTGATTGATCTGCTTGCGGATATGAGCAAGAACATGTGACCATCAGCTCCATTTATAATCAGCATGGAGAAATTACTAGGATGCAGCTCATATGATCCAAATTTAAACATATCAGATAGATTATGGGACATGTGGATAGAATGAAACCTATGTCTGCATTCATTCATCCAGATTCTGCTAAGTGCCTTTAAGTCTTTTCCTTTCTTTCCTTAGAAAAGTAGAAACAAAATAAAATTGGGATATTTCTTTCCTGATCTTAAGGCAGCAGCTTGCCAAGGCCATATTAACCAATGTATTTGTGGAGCATACAGAGAACTACTAAGGGAATATGCACTAATCTCACTTCAGTAGCTGTCTGACAAGACCAAGATAAATGTCTTCTTACCATGTCCTTATGACAATGAAGTAAAATGCCTTACTCAGTATTCAAGTCTGCTTTCCAGAGAAGAACAGTAGGCTAATACTCACTCTATGTAAGAAGGAAATATGTTGTAGAGGTAAAAAAGTGAAAGAAACAAGAGATTTTGTACCATGTCCCAGAAAGAAGTTTGCACTTGTTCCTTCATAAGAAATGACAGGGAATTCTTTTAGAATCACTTTTAATACCCGAACGTCAAATATGAAGTTGTGGCCAAAGATAGCTTTATTTTTGTAAACAGCTTGTCTTTGAATGTGGTCGTGTTAACATGTTGCTTTCCAAAATAAAACTACCTTTGGCTAATATGTCTTCCTCATTTTAAAATTAGATACAAATACTCACTGTTTGTCTGCCCTTTTGTTTGGCTACTGCTACTGCTGTAGAGATCATCACTTTAGAGTAAGCTGATGACATTTTCACTTCATAACTTTTCATACAAGTCCTTTCTCTTATTCTCAAGTGATATACCTGTGGTTTTCAGGCACAGTTATTATCTGGGAAGAGGAGGTGTTTTTATTGATTGTTTGTTTGTTTTCAGTTCAAAGAGTCTCAAAAGTTAATTGTGCTGACATCTACGAGAGTGACCCTGAAGATACATATTGCATAACATAGGATGGCATAAGAGCAAGAAGAGATGTTTGAATGTCCAGGACGTTCTGGATTATTGTTTGTTGACTGCACCAGGATGATGGAGCTAAACTTGACAGAGTACTTTTCTATTCTTCCAGTGGAGAAGTTCCTATCAGTATGCCTGGGTTTCATTTTTGAAGGAACCAAGGGCATTGCTCCAGATGAGAGACCTGATATGAATTCACATTCATGCAATGCATTTAGTCAGGGACTAAGAATTTGGAGTAAACCAGAAAGTGAGCCAAAGAGCTAGTCTAGGTAACGGACATAACCAGGCACATCTCAAAGCTAATCTGAATTTATGGCAGTCATTTGATTCACTGCCTACCTCTATAAATAGTTTGTTACAATGAGAACACAGAACATCAGAGCACACACTACACAATTTTCTATGATTACTTTTGTCTGGATAGCTCTTGAGATAATACTTTTGACTGAGAAATCATGTATAGCAAGAATGTCTCTCTTTGAGAGTTCATAATTTTCTTGATACTCCAAATGTACTTAGAGCTGATGAGTCTTACAAAATGCTTTGAGCAGTCTGAAAGTTAAACAGTTTTGAAGTACCTTGTGACTCCTTGTCTTCTTTAGTTTGGTCTTGTTCCCATTTGTGCAATGTGTGCATATATTGAATCAATGTTCTTTTTAATTACTCTTTCAAGGATATACTGGCCTTTCTAGGGTATGTCTACAGCTGGATACAGATGTACATTAGTTCTCTCTGTACTTCAGGTTGATCACATTCAATCTTACTCTGAAAGCTGCATAACTGCTAAACTTGTTCTATACACAGGTAATAAAACTGTGCATCCAGTAAAAGTATAAGTTCAGATGCCACACTTCAGAAAACCTTCAAAACTTTTGACTTTGAATATATGTATTAGGTTGAGCTGCATAGTCCTGTGCTTTCCTTTGACATGCAGAAAGGTGTTGATAACACAACAGTGTTTTGGCTGCTGCTGAGCAGTGCTTGCACAGCATCAAGGCTGTGTCTTCAACATTCCACCATCACCACCACTGGGCTGGGAGGGGATGTAGCCAAGACACCTGACCCAAACCGACCAAAGGGATATTCCATACCATATGACATTGGCTCAGATATAAAAGCTCAGGGAAAAGGAGGAAGAAGGGGAGCATTCGTGTTTTATGACATTTTTTCTTCCAGAGCAATGGCTATGTATACTGAAGCCCTGTTTCCTGGGAGGTGGCTGGACATTGCCTGTTAATGGGGAGTAGAGAATAAAATCTTTGTTTTACTTTTGTTACTGTATGCGGCCTTTGCTTTTTATTAAACTGCCTTTATCTTGACCCATGAGTTGTCTTTCTTTTCCGTTTTATTTTCTCCCCACCTGCCCTGCTGAAGAGGGGAGTGATAGAACACCTTGGTGGCACCTGGCATCCAGCCAAGGTCAAACCATCAAAATATCTTTTTTTCATCACTTTTATTCCAGAAGAAAGGAATTTAATTAACATTTCTATTGAATGCAGACTAATTCACGTTTGCAGCAACTTGACACCAGTGTGTGCTGTGCTTGTAAAATTTAGAATCTGCTCTCTGGCCTCTAGCTTCTTTCAGACCATTAAGATTTGGGAAGTTTTGTATAAAGGTACTGTATAGAAGATGCTAACATGGACATCTGAAGAGTGAGAGCTCCTTTCCTTTCTTCATAGAATTATGTCATAATCCCTTTATTAGATTAACTTTCTCCTTTCTATAATATAATGGATGTTGTAAATAGTCATTTATCAACAAAAAACACTTCCCAAACTGCATAGTCCAAAAGCTGCCTAACCATTTAGTTTCAAAAGGCTCACTCCTCTATTTAAATCTGCCCTAGATCCTTTTGAGACACTGTCCTACTTTACATGTTCCTTACTAATGAGCCTTTTTTTAACATAGAAAACCTCCTTAATAAGTCTTTGATTTGTTATAGTTTGTGTTCAAGACTGTAGTAAGAGTGGGGCATCAGCAACTGATGGTCAATCAAAAGCTTAATAACATCTATCTTCTTTCATTCTGTTGAGCTTGCAGCTACAGTTATAATTTAGTACCTTAAAAGTCACAATTTGATTTAAAAATCCAGATACAAAAAGAGAAGACTCTCAAACCGATCATGTATGAACACTCAATCCTCTTGAGGCTAATGAGTCATTTACAGTAAGGGTCAGTGTTCCTATCTAAAATGGAAGCAATGCTTTATTTTTCCCACTGTAATCTGTCCTTTGCCAATCTGCCTCTACTGTACAAAAGAACTGCATTGCAATAGTGTTGTTTATTAGCAAACAAAGATTTTATTTTATTCCTGTAGCAACTCTGTCTAAGAAAAGCAGATACAGACCAGATAAGCATTCATCTTAAAAATTTATATGAAAAGAAATCCTGGACTACAAAGGAGCTAAAAATGCAAGAGACACACAGATTTTCCCCTACTACATTCTTTAAGGAAAAGATCAAATTGAAGAATTATATTTTTCTCTCTGTCACTACCTCTTATTGGCAGAAAGCAGAGGTATGCTGCAGCCAGAAGGTTACAGAATATCTTTAATGCTTCCTCTTTAGCTCACTGTAAAGCTGGTAAGCGAGTAAATCTCTGTTGGATGATTTCACAGCTCAGCATGAGCATCATGTGGGAAGGCAGAGAGGCAGAGCAAATGCTTGGGGTTTTTTTAATGCTATAGGCAGAGATCCAAGAAAGAAAAGGGATCTCAAATGGCTAAGTACAATGGATAATTGCCAACTGAAAATTAAAATATTGAATGGCATTCTGAGGGAATGGCGTACAACAACAGTAACTTTTGATTTCCAACATCTGAAAGAGAACTAACACCAAGTCTCTATTTGTTGAAGAGGTGCTGAGCTACTATGTAAAAGTAGTGACAGTATAGTGATCTAGAAATAATTTAATTTGCCATACTGTCCTGGTTTCAGCTGGGATAGAGTTAATTTTCTTCCTAATAGCTAGTATAGTGCCATGTTTTGGATTTAGTATTAGAGAATGTTGATAACACACTGATGTTTTAGTTGTTGCTAAGTAGTGCTTAGACTAGTCAAGGACTTTTTTAGCTTCCCATGCTCAGCCAAAGTGACCAAAGGGTATTCCATACCATATGACATCATACCTGGGGGGAGTTGGCTGGGGGACAACCATCCCTGCTCAGGACGGGCTGGGCCATCAGTCAGCAGGTGGTGAGCAATTGCATTGTGCATCACTCATTTTGTATATTCTGTATATTTTATTACTATTATAATTTTTATTATTATTGTTATTATTATTGTTGTTGTTATTCTTTTCCTCTGCTGCTTTATTACACTGTCTTTATCTCCATGCATGGGTTTTACATTTTTTCCAATTCTCTTGCCCATCTCACTGAGAGACGGCGGGGAGTGAGTGAGTTGCTGTGTGGTGTTCAGCTGCCTGCTAGGTTCAACCACAACAGTAACTTAATCCCTGTGCAGATCTGACAGGATGGGCAGCACTTTTTTTTTTCTTTTTTTTTTTTTTTTTAATCCTTGATATTACTTCAGGGATTTACATATTTGAAAATTTATTTTAACAAGATTTTTACTTGAGCTCAGATTTTAACTCATAAAAGCTTAACTTCTGGATAGGAGTTGGTGGTTACCTGAAGTTAAATCAGACAAACCAATGTCAGAAGGTTTATGACCTCTAGATCCAATGTAATCTGGATCAAATCTGTTCAGGAAAGACAAATGATCTTTTCTTGACCAGAGATCCTAGTACATAACTTCACAACAATCTTACTGCACATGCACAGGTCAGGTGTATATGTTTAATAGGTCTGATGCAGGATATGTTGGACTAATTCTACAATGGCCAGACAGATGATCTCCACATGTTCAGAAAATCCCAAACATTAGACCTACTGCATGTACATACTGATTCCACACTGCATGAACAGAGAAATGTGTAGTATAGATCTAACTTGAAGTAGTTCATCATATGCTTGATGAATATTTATTACACAGGGTTTATGTAGAAATATTTTTCTAGAAGTATTTATTGGAATGTTAAAGGAAAGACAGTTTATTAATAAAAATAATACTATACTTCAGCCATAGTAATCTTTTAATATTTGCTGCTATTCAAGATACTTTTACATGTGCTTTAAGATACAAACCTTTAACATTTTCATACATTCATCTTCTGATTAACATTTCATTCTCTTTTTCACTGTGTTAGAGAACATATCAGAACAGTGAAGGTAACAAGAAAAACAGTCCTGCATCTAATAACTATGAAGATATATGTGCCTGAGATACCAGATAATTCAAGTCTAATAGAAAGTTGCTTGAATATTGCCCCAAATTAGTTCATTTTTCCTCCTGAACGGATGGTAAAGCAAGAATAAGATAGTAGTGATGCAGAAAAACAGGGTCCTGGTCCCCAAGTGTAACCATAAACTAGGTCATTCATTACTAGATATCTTAACTCCTGCAGCATTACTTGCTGACATATCCAGGGTAGCATCAATTTTATCTAATTTTAGTTGTCTACCATACAGACATCTACAGCTGAGCTAGTCACCCTCAGTTCTCTTTATAGTCAATAGAGAAAGAGAGGCACTTTTTAGGGAGAAATGCACCTGACCTATTTTTGACATCTACTTCAGGACGAAATAGATCATACCCTAGAAGTGCTTATTTCTCTTCACTAAGAAGGAATATAGAGTGACTAGCTCACCTGTAGAGACTTATATTGCAAAGGTCTAAGTGACAGGAGCCCTATCTGGTCCTTACTTTAATTAGTAAATTATTAGTTGAACAAAAGAGCTTTGAAAATATGAATGAAATCCATGCACTTCAGAATGTTCTGCCAGCTGGTGCCATATATACTGTTCATTGATTAAGAACAATGGTTTCAGTTAGCTGGAATGGAAAACGAACCTGAAACCCAATTGCTTTCTACACCGCAGAGGTTTTGAACTAAATGGAAGTGGCATTGAACTCCTCAAAATTATTCCTTAGCTCTTACTTTCCTTAAGCATATCACAATCTTATTTTTGCTCTTATTATGAATGATGTGATCAAAATTATTTGAAAATATCTTAATAAAGATAAAATAATATAAACCAACATAAAGTACATCTTTATAACTGATTATTTTCACTTTGTCTGAAGTAATTTGACAGATTCAACTTAAATTTTGAAATAATTTTGAATGTTTAAAAATACACATTTAAAAAGAAAAAAAGGTTTATCATTTATTCCTAGTTCTAATTTTATCCTGACTTGATTTAAAAAAAAAAGTTTCCTTTCTCTTCTTCTGAAAAAAAAAACTTCCTACAATTATCATAAGACTTGATAGCATTAATTCTCCATTATCTTCTTTCCCCTATAGAAGAACAGACTACCTTCATATTAAGAATTTTTTTTAATTGGCATGATTTATTTTGTTTTATTGATATACCTTCAGAGCACTTATTTTATAATAGGGAAATGCAAAAAAATGTATTTTGTCTTGAACTTACTTTTCCTTTTTCTTTGCTATCTTTTTAATATTTACCTGTAGATGACTCATTGCTTGACCTATTCTAATATTCAAAAGCCAATCCCTCATTCCTTTAGGTATTGCACTGTATCTGTTACACTGGTAAGCAAATTTCAAGCTTTATCATAGAACTCTGTAGGGATTCCATGTGCAAAATAACAGCTGAACAATCACTGATATTTTGTAAATTAATCCTTTGAATAATAGGTGGTCATTATAATCTTAGTAATCTTTTCATGCTCTGTACGTGCATTTTAGCAACTACACTAGAAATGACATAAGAACTCTTGTTACTGTTAACAGATAAAAGTGATCCCTGAGTTTCTAATTACTTTAAGTACTATTAAAAATAAAAGAGTGACTTTGTCACAATTAACTGATTGGACCACTCAGAAACTTTAAATGTATATAATTTTCTCATAGAAATTTAAAGGAAATGAAAAAGTCAGTCAGTTTCAATTTGAACGTACTTCCTTCTTTTAGTATTTGTTTTTCCACATACATATTCATTCTGAGCAATTAGTGTTCAGTCAAATGTTTGTAGCAGGATGTGGAGCTGGTAATTGTGGTTGAATATGCTTGTTTTCCAGACAACATGCATATTCATAACCAGAGTTACTAGTATAGTAATGTTTAATATAAAAAGAGGGAAGCATAGGGGAAACCGTAATGCAAAAAAGTAAATTATTTTAATGCATAACATTTATTATAGAGACTTCAGCTTTGATAGAGCAGTGTAAATGGTAATTATTTATTGATTTTAGAGATAGAAAATAGAGGTTACTTAACAAAAGACCCAGACAAACAGCTAATTCTTTATAAAAGGGATAAAACCAGTCTCGCTAGTGATAAGCCATGGGATGACATGTCAATGTTTGAGGGACAGTGTGCTAGCAAGGTCTTCCATCTGCTCCATGATGTACTGAGGACACTGGAGTACATCTGAAATGTCTCTGTGCTTATGCGCACAGCACCTTAGCCATCTCAGTGGGGGTAGGGCACGGAGATCCATGAGACAGCTAAGATGCAAGGGTTGTTACTCTTATGAGGAGCAGCTGAGGGAACTGGGGTTGTTTAGACTGGAAAAAAGGAGGCTCAGGGGAGACCTTATCGCTCTCTACAACTACCTGAAAGAAGGTTGTAGTGAGGTGAGGGTCAGTCTCTTCTTCCAAGTAACAAGCAATAGGACAAGAGGAAATGGCCTCAAGTTGCACCGGGGGAGGTTTAGACTGGATATTAAGGAAAAATTCTTTACTGAGAGGGTTATTAAACATTGGAAGAGGCTGCCCAGGGAAGTGGTTGAATCCACATCCCTGGAGGTATTTAAAAGACATCTAGGTGTGTTGCTCAGGCCCATGGTTTAGTAGTGGACTTGGTAGTGTTAGGTTAATTGTTGGACTCAATGATCTTAAGGGTCTTTTCCAACCTAAACTATTTTATGATTCTATAAACAGCCATTAGGTCTATAAACAACTTGTTTCTCTTATCAAATGTTGTGTCAGATTTAGTTTCAAATTTTACAACCCTAAACTTAGTTGTGTAGACAAAATGAAGATATAGGTATCAATATCACTCAAGTGTTCATTGATTCTGTTGACTAAATCACTACTGGCTATAACAGAAGCTTAGATACCTGGTTGATATGTAAACAAGTATGTTCAGACATCAAAATGTAAGGCTCTACATTGTGGAGCTGAATGTCATTCCTTAGAGCATATATATTTAGATTGTCTCAAACTTGAACTGACCCCATGTCTCTTTTAGTTTTCCAAGGCTAGATCATGAAAATAAGCTTCCGGAATATGGCTTACCCACCTGTCATTCCCTAGATCCTCATTCTTGCCCCTCTGGAAAATAAGAGGTACATGTTTTTTCTTCTGCAACCAGCTCATCAAGTTTCCTGTTGCCATCACTTTCCATGGAAAATCACAAGTGGCCTCATGAGGTGTGTGTATCTTCCCTTAAATTTACAGGAAAACTTCAAGTGGGTAAACTTTTATATTCAGATGGAGTAATTATTTTGTTTCATTTAATTTCAGTTTTGACATACATAATCCTTCTTAGATCCACAACAATAATGAACATTTGTAACAATCGGAAAACGTTTTTTTATTTGCCCTGATATTTCCTATTCCGTATTTTAGATTAGTTTTGCATTGTTTTATTCTTTTCATTTTCCTCAGGTCTAATTGAAAAAGAGATCATGTTTGGAATCTCTAGTCTCTAAGAAGAGCAGATCTGTACAGCAACTGAAGAAATACTGATTTCTTTAATAAGTATTTCCATAATAGAGTTTACTCTTCTTCCTTTTTATGGTATATGCTGGGTAAGAATTAGAAAATAGCATGTATGTGGTACTCTTCATAGTACTAATTGTGATTAACAAGCCAATTAAAAGAGAGAAGGAATTTGTACTAAATTTTAATATTCTATTAAATATTCTATTAAAATTACAGGCTAACCTCCAAATTTAAATGGAAGGAATTGCTTAATTTACTCTACAGATTGTAATTATTTTTAAAAAAAATAATTAATTATATAAGTGTATTAATTAATACATTTCTACTTTAGTAATATGAAAAACAAGTAAGGTAGTAAGTTACCTAAATTAAAGAGAAATAAATAAATAAATAAATAATCAAACAACCCAAGTGTGAGGCCACTGAATGTACTAAATAATCAGCAAATTTTTATACTTACATTGAAATAATGGTTCTACATAAACAGTGAATGTTATCTCATGTTAGATAGATGAACCACCTCCAGATCAGCCTAGTGTAGCGAAATTGTGTTTATACCAGAAAAATGGAGCACGTACGCTGAAAAGCTCAAAAAATAGCTTTCCTGTCATTGCTTCAAATATCTCTGTTCAGTTCCTGCTTCACTACTGTCAGTAGCTGTGGTTTGCCTCTCCAAGCTTACGGTTTCAAATTTCTTTCAGCTCTTCCTTCATCAGTATCCATGCTGATACAAAATCCTGCCACTCCTCCATCTGCAACATCACCTAAAATCTATCCCAGCCTTTCTATTCAATGTGCTAACAGCCTTGCTGCTTCTCAATGTTCTCTCTTTTTATCTGCTTTGACTTCACCCCTCTTTGACCCCTTAACATCTTTCTTTTCTCCCTACCAAGAAATAAGTAAGAAAGCTAACTTAATCATCTAATTTCCTTGCCCTTTGGATCAACCCACTATTTTCTAGAACTCTTCACCATTTCCCAAAGCTAATCTTTTTATTCTCTTTGTCAGACTTCTGCTGCTTAAACTTTTTGTTTATTCTTTCAATAATATTTTCCTTATTCAACATTTTCTGCCTAATATGTTCTTGACAGTCTATTGCATCGTCTCCTTTTGACTGCCTTACCTGATTTTTATTTTTTTTTTACCACTTATTTCTCTTCTTACCTCCCCTTTATAGCATGATTTTTGTATGTTTTTTGTTTGTTTGTTTGTTTAGATGGCATATTCTCTTTTCCTGTCTTCTGAACTTCATTTTTGTGTGTTGCATATGAAGGTATACACATCTCTTGCTCTTTTCTAAGTTTATTCTTGCTGTGCTCAAACGGAACAATGTACAGAACTGAAACAAGGGAGCAAAAGCAAGAGAGGTCAGAAAAAATGTAATGGTGCTGTCATGACCTTTCGACACCATGAGGACTCAGACATTAGTAAATGGAGCTCAACTAAACTGAAGAGAAAAGACCCACAATTTCTTTAGTACTTGGACATTTAGAAATGTGTCATTTTATTTTCAGAATGCAAAGATATTTATACTTAGTGGATTGCACACTACACAGTCATTCAGTAGCACCTACTTAGATGACATTTTGCCTGGATATGCTCATTATCACCATAGTAACTGAACCCCTTCCTTCATCCAATCCTACATGCGTCTTCCTTTTCTCTCATCCTTCATCCTGCTTCTCAGGAAGAATTTATATGAAAAAGCTGTTACATTACAGGAATTGTTATATGTTGTACAATCAAAGTAATTGTCATATTTCTACTTACTCCCTAAATTTAAGAGAGGCTGGTTTTTAACTTTATATGTATATGATCATAATTAATTATCCAATTAATTAACAATATTTTGTGATTCCTTTTAAACTGAAAGATAATGTTATCTAGCAGATAAGACAACAACCTCTCAGGCAGAGATTGGCTGCATAAGTAATGGAGCATCACAAAAGAAGTGGACATCAGAAATTATATTCCACTTACTGATGGGAACAGGCTGAGGTTAAAAGCAAGATATCTGGTATAAGATAACAGTGAGTTACAGAAAAATGTTGGTTCAGACATTCCTCTAAAATAGTAGTAATAATAACATATTTCAAAGGTCATGAGCACTCAGACATAATGGTCTCAGCTGGAACTTTTTATGGATTTTCTATCACTTCAGTGTGAAGCATAGATATTCTGAACACTAACAAAATAAAGTTTTAAAAATTTTAAATGTGAAAACTATTAATACAACCATGGCAACCTTCTAATGTAATTTTTTAAAATGTTAAATATAATTTATTTTAATTTGATAGTGTTTCTTGTTTGTATTTTATTCACCTGTAGAACTTTTAATCAAAGGAATAGACCTCAATATTCCTGGCCTCACTTTTCTTAAAGAGTGGGATTTGTCTTCAGACAATAGGTATCTGAATTTAAGAATATTAATTTGGTAGGGCTTATGGACTTTTGGTTTGGTAAGTTCTAAGGATGCTGATATCTGGAATTCTGAAGTATATGGCACAGAAAACACAATTCTACATCTCTTCATCTTATCTCTTTTTCTAGAGACATATATTGTCTCAGCCTCTGTATTTACCAGTCCATGTATTTATTTTGTAATAACGTCTAAATTTATTTACCTATGTAATATAGTGACTTACTTGTCAGAAAAATACTTTGGCTGTATCATTCTCCTAAGGTGACTGTATCTACTGAATTCTGATGGGGATCTCTTGCAGGTCCTCTACCTTTGTTGGCTGTGACACCCACCCCAGGCTCCTGTAGTTACTATTACAGAGTGGTGCCAACTGGATCTTGGACACATTGCCTGGAGATATTGCTTCTCAAGTTCAAATGTTGTTGTTACTTTCCATGTTAACCTTAATCATGTGAGTGTATATAGATACTTTGCCCAGCAAGAATATTTTTAATGTATTAGAAAACCTAATAGGAATTAGATTAAATGGAAAAATATACGTTCAAGGAGAAGATCCTTTGGCTACTGTTGTACAGTGTGCCACCAGCAAGGGTCTTCCTGATGCTGAAATACATAGACTCCTGCCCCAGGGAAGCTGGCTTGAGGAAAGATTTTTTACACGGTCTAATTTTAAGTATTTCATCTGAGGCAAAGCTGATGAAACACTCTCCTGGGGTATCTTGAACTTCCATGAGACCCTGCACATCATTGACTGCCTGATATTAGTCACGAAGCAGTAAGAAATAGTAGGAAATAGTGACCAGAACTTTCACAAAGGTTGAAGCACAACTTGAAAAATAAAGATATTTGTTAAAGGTTCAATACTATGCCTGTGCCAAAGATTGTAGCAAACTGTTTTGTACCCACACTGAATGAGAATTTCTCTACTAAGGCTTCATCTATGATGCTTGAGAAGCTGAAATATGAATAGAAAGATTAGGGGTGCAGGCAATCTTCTTCCTAGGCCATATCCATAGTTCTTCCAGCCATCTGATGGGGTCGTATATGAAAGTCAATAGCAGTTTTGCCTGTGACCTCTCCTTATGATGCTTATCCCTCACTGTAAGATCTTTCATAAACTGAGTTTAGGCCTCAGTCTACATCTTGTCTAAAACAAAAAATTTTGGTTTTAGGTGTATAGATGTATATTCTGAGTGAAAGGGTACAAATGAAAATGCATTTATAGGTGTATATATATACAGTGTGACAAAGGTCAACATGAAGGTTTTTGTTTGCTTTGTTATTGGGTTCGGGGTTTTTTTCCCCACTAGAACCTAATATATTCTCTGTGCTATGGGAGGAAAGACAATAGAACTTGGGAAATAAGTCCCAGTTAAACAGAACAGATTTTTTTTTTCAAACAGTAAAAACTGCTGGAATCAGAGCTGGTTCTCCTGATACCAAAGACATTGGTGTTATCACCCTTTTTTTGTAGCTTAGTCATTCACCTATATTCATCAGTTACTAAAAAGTAAAAGCTTTAGTTAATATCAGAATAGAATAGACCTGTGATGTGCAAAAGTCTTTCTTTAGTTAAAGTGATACATATTCAGAGTATGCAAATTGAAAGCAATGTAGATCTACAGATTTCCTTTTAGAAAATGATCTTCTAAGAATCTCTTTATATATAGTTCGATACTGATTGTTATTAGCTCTGTGCAGACTATCACAAGAGTAAAATGTCATCAATCAGACAGTCGGATTATCTTCTAGACTTTCAAAATGTTGCCTTTTCTTTAGAATAATCACTCTTGATTAGCAAGTATGTGTCTCTCTTCTAAAAGAAATTGCTTTTGACAGTAATAGTTTCATCAAGATTAAAGATGAAGAACGTCCTACATAACTGATAGTCAATACTTTATATTCTGTTCTTTATCCAATTAAACAAAATATTTTCACCCAAGGAAGGGAGGCAAGAGGAAGAGAGGAAAATTTAAAAAATTAAAAGGTAATATTTATTACAAAAGAGGGGGGGTTGATTTCCTAAGTATTGTATTTCATAGTATTTCCAGTGATTTCTTAACCAAGAAGGGAATGTTTGGAGGTTAAAAATAATATTTAAAATACACATTTGAATTAGTTTCTTAAAAAAAAAAAAAGTTCTAAAATGTTTTAATCTATCTTTACAAGTCCACAGTCTTGAGAATATTCACTGTCACTATTCTGTACTGTAATGGGAGAAAGACAAGGGAATCCAGGGAGTCTGAATTGTTTTTTCAAATAGAAAATCATAAAGAATAATAAATATTGTTGTCCTTCAGACTGTAACATTTCAGAACAACTCAAGAAGACTGAGTATTTATGTTATGAGTATGTGAACATTTATAATACTTAGCCAAAGAGGGGGGAAAAAAAGAGACATTTTATATTTTAACAAAAAAGTAATGTCCAGATTTGGTCCCTTTTGAGGAAAAAAATTAAGTGTCGAAGCTAAAAAATTTCCAGGTAATGAATACGTAAAATTTTACTCTGATGTATTCATTTTTTTTTTTATTCACTGGTCAAAACCCATTAATTGAAGTACGTGAAGTCTTTGGAACGTGGATAGTTAAATCCAGTCCTTATTACACATGATGTATCTCCACAATTATAATTTGTCTTGGATTTCTGATGTCTGCCCAACCCATGGAAACATGATAGAATATGTCTAAAAACATCAGGAACATAGACGTATGAAGGAAGAAGCAGGTTACCACCCAAAACCGCAGGAATTTTTTTGTTAACTATATGTCCTAAGAATCAGCTTGTCCAAAATTCTATTCAGAAGTGTAGAAATATGAAGAACAGCAATCTCTTATCCAGAATAGGCACAAGAATACAAAGGGAGAAATAAATACACCCACATACATAAAATATACCTGCAAACATACAAATACTTATTATAGCGATTTAAAACTTTACTATGTAGGTGAAAAAAATTAATTACAGCACTGTCAAGAACAATGAATGCTGGTATCATCTAAAAACTCAGACACAGACAGATGTCAATTACCTGCGAGAATTTTCTCTAGGGATTAATTATGTAAGTTAAATCATTGCCAGGATGAAGCACAACAATGTATCTGATCTACACGTCATGCACTACTGTGAGCGCATTAAATTTGCCAAGGCCTATTCTTATCGCTTATGCTATATATTGACCCATCTCTTTAAAAAACTGTTTATAATCATCAGAAAAATAGATATTATAGCAAGTTCATTATAGTACAACTGGTTTGTATTATTCATGTTTTTCCTTTGTACAAGCATCTCTACACATGCTACTATCATGAATAACTGCTAATGAAGAATTTTTATGAGTAGGAATAATGTCAAGAAATCATAAATAATCTTATTTCCAGTGAACAATGATTCAGAAGATGAATTCCTCATTTATTTGGCCAAGTAGAGGATCTCTACCCTTAAGGTCTACATAGTAAATTGATTTTTAAATTACACAAGAAGTTTTATTTTGTTTTGCTTTGTTCTGCCTTCCATGTTGCATTTAGAATCATAGAATCATTTAGGTTGGAAAAGACCCTTACAATCATGAAGTTCAACCTAACACTGCCAAGTCCACCACTAAACCATGCACCTAAGCACCACATCTACACATCTTTTAAATACCTCCAAGGATGGGGACCACTTCCCTGGGTAGCCTGTTCCAATGCCTTATGACCCTCCCAGTGAAGAAATTTTTCCTAATATCCAATCTAAACCTCCCCTGGAGCAACTTGAGGCCATTTCCTCTTGTCCTATCACTTGTAACTTGGAAGAAGAGACTGGCACCCACCTCGGTAAAACCTCCTTTCAGGTAGTTGTAGAGGGCAGTAAGGTCTCCCCTCAGCCTCCTCTTCTCCAGACTAAACAACCCCAGTTCCCTCAGCCGCTCCTTGTATGACTTGTACTCTAGACCCCTCACCAGCTTTCTTGCTCTCCTTTGGACGTGTTCCAGCACCTCAATGTCTTTCTTGTAGTGAGGGGCCCAAAACTGAACACAGTATTTGAGGTGTGGCTTCACCAGTGCTGAGTACAGGGCAAGGATGACTCCCCTGGTCCTGCTGACCACACTATTTGTAATTAAAGCCAGGATGCTATTGGACTTCTTGGCTACCTGGGCACACTGCTGACTCATTTTCAGCCAGCTGTTGACTAACACCCCAGCTCCTTTTCCTCTGGGCAGCTTTCCAGCCACTCTTCCCCAAGCCTGTAGCATTGCCTGGTGTTGTGACCCAAGTTCAGGACCCAGCACATAGCCTCACTGAACCTCATTATCTAATAATCTGTGTGTGAAAAAGGAAGCATAAGAAAGTTTGTGCCACATTCTGCAATTCCAAACCTTTGGAATCACTTCTGGTTATAAACACTAATTTTAAATAAGTGCTTGAAAATCTAAGTTACAAAAAAAAAAAAAAAAAAAAAAAAAAATCCCTTTTTGATTGTATTCTATTTTATTTTGAGTTGGAGTTCAGAAAGAAGTGATTATTTGGGTTAATAACGAAAGTGATTAGAGGCTTTTTTGTCTCTTGTGAAGCTGCAATGCAAGAACATAGTGAAAATTAAGAAAAGGCTTATTTTCAGTTCAGATTTAGGGAATGCACAAGAAAATCAAGTAAACATTGATTTTATCTGATTAATCCGGAATTATACTGATTTTATTTCATGGTTATACAGATTAATAAATGCTTATAATACTTTGTATTTAAAATGGTTAGATTTATGTCCAATCCTCTGAATATGTAGTCTGAAGAATCTGGTACTTAATGTAAAGTTGCCTAGATTATTTTCTGTCATTAATATTCTATTGGATTAGCAATATTTTAACTAATATAATATATGCAGAAATACTATTTCCATTTTCTGAAATTCTGTTTAATCTTCATATTTTTCTTACAGTTTTATTAAGTCTATTTTTGAGCATAGCTATCTAATTTTCCTTTGGCAGTCAACAATTTTGATTCTTCATTTTTTCAGTAGTTTAATTTTCTTCCTATTTAGATTTATCCCAAAGCTACAAAAATACTTTATTGTGGAATTCACTTCATCTATTTTTTGCTGCCTAAGAGAGAGTTGTCTAAGTAAAAGGTAATCATATGGATTCCCTTTTCAGCTAATCAGGGAAATCCACAATTCCATGTGCAGTCATAAGACAGGTGTCTAACATAGCTGTAAGAAATTTTCCTTTAAGTATTTGGGTTTGGGGTTTTTTCTTTGTTTGTTTGTTTGATTCTATTGATAAATAAGTCAACTTATTTTTATCCATGTTTTCCTTTGTGTGTGTTGTGGTTTAGCCCAGGTAGGTAGCTAGGCTCCACAGAGCTGCTCGCTCACTCCTCCTCAGTGGGATTGTGGAGAGAACAGGAAGGGTAAAAGTGAGAAGTCTCACAGGCTGAGATAAAGACAGTTTCATAGGTACTCTTAGTAATCTTCATGTTCACAACTAGTGGCCATCTATATTTACATATCCATACATTTATATACATATGTCTCTACAACCTTCAAGTGTGTAGCTCTCACTTTCCAGACAACTGGGATATCTAATCTGCCAGGTTCTTCTATAAATTAATTGCTGCTTATCTAATTCCAAATCTTGATCTTATTATCTATAAAGTCCTTCTTTTAATTCAAGTCTTGAACTTAACTCAGTCCTAATCCACATCTTTTTACGCTGATAAGTTGGAGTTGAATTGGACCTGCTAGAAAACTTCAGCCACCATTACGAATGTTCCATGCAGGCTTATCCCAAAGCTTCAGCTCGCAAATTGTTTCAAAGGAGAGACAGGAAACAGCGACAATATTGGGATTTTTGGTCAAAGCGGATAGACTGAACAGAGATTGGTGTAAATCAGGGAAATACTTACTTTAGCAAAAGAACAGGGAGCTGCTTACAAATAATTGGATTTTTTGTTTTAGACAAGATGTAGACTAAATGTATGGATGTATAGACATGTAGATATATGTATAGGCATATAGACATATGTACAGATGGCATGATTGTCTGATTTATTGCTTCTTTCTTATGGCAGTAGCAGAATTTTGTATCTGGGAGGAGTGTTGCCAGTAGGTCAATGGAGGTGATCCTTCCCCTCTATTCAGCAATGGTAAGGTTGAACTTGGAGTTCTGTGTTCAGTTCTGGGCTCACCAAAACAGGAGAGACATACTGGAGATAGCTCAACACAGGGTCACTAGTATGATGAAGGAGCTGGAGCATCTCTTCTTTGAGGAAAAGCTGAAAGAGTTGGGACCATTTAGCCTGGAGAAGGGAAGACTTGGGGAGATCTTATCAATGTCTGTAAATACCTGAAAGGAGGGTGTCAAGAGGATGGAGCCAGGCTCTTTTCAGTGGTGACAGGACAAGATGCAATGAGCACAAACTGAAACACAGGGTGGTCCATCTGAACATCAGGAAACACATTTTTACTGTGACGGTAATTTGGCACTGGCACAGGTTTCCCAGAGAGGTTGTGGAGTCTCCGTCCTTGGAGATATTCAGAAGGAATCTAGATACAGTCCCCGGCAGCTGGCTATAGATGGCGCTGCTTGAGCAGGGGGTTTGGACCAGGTGAACTCCAGAGGTCTCTTCAAACCTCAGCCATTCCTTGACTCTGTGATAATGAACACTCACTGTCCAGATATAACATCTGTAGGCAGTAGTTCCTAGTTGTTCATCTCTCTTCGAAAAATCCTGTAATTCTCTCATTGCCAGACTATAACTTTCTGGAGCAGCAATCTATATCAGATCTGACTGCTCAATAGGTCCAGCTAATCAAGCAGATCTGCAAGCATTCTATGTGAGAGTTTTTTTAAAATTGAAAATTTTGAGCCTTAAGTGGTTTTGTTGTTGTTATTGTTTGTTTGTTTGTTTAAAGAAACAAGCACACTGCATAAGCAGAACTGTTTATTTAAACTATTAAGTAGGCCCCAGAGATTTCAGACATATCTCAGCCAGAATCCGGTTTCTGCATCCCTGGTTTTTGAGCTCATGATCTCAAACACTGCTCTGAAATATAATTTTTCCACCTTCAGATTATATAGTATTGCTTATTTCCTGTTCTTTCAAAAAATTCACTGTCATAGAAAAATAATTCTTTGTGGTAGGGCATAAGAAATCTAAAGGATAGCTCTTGATTAGGGAGATTGTGATCTTACAGTGAGATCGATTATTTAAGATACATGCAAATCAGAGTTGAAGACAATAAAGCACGAGTAGCTGAGACGATAGTCTGTGAGCTGAGCATACTGGTGCGGAACTATTGTGTGGTATTTGTAGGCACTTTGTAGAAGTTAATTTCTTAGAGAATTAAACATTTTAGTCTTTTAGATAGTTGTGATATCATTGTAGAAAGCAGTGTTAAAGGAAGAACTGACACAGTCAGGGGCCTGAGCACATCACTAGGCTTTGCAAACTTTCCCTCTCCTTCTCATACAGCTGCCCATGCTCAAAAGCAATTCTGATATGGTGCAGCTGTATAACCTTAGACCAAAGCATGGGGAAAAAGATGTGAGAAGACCCATCAGAGTCTCAGCTGCTTTGCTTGAAAGCTGACTCTAAGCTCAGAACCTCACCCTTTGCCCTAGCCTATGATATATTACAACTGTGCCTCTCTGCCTGGCTGCCTGCCTCACTGATCCTTAACCATGGACTGACTGCCTGGCTTCACCACAGACCTATCTCATCACTGTGGACCTACATGGTGATGACTGGGCTGTGTAGGACCCCAGCCATCCTTCCCATCACAGCCTTGCTCTTCTGACTGGAGACCATGGGACTGCACCTGTTAGCGAGACACTGCCCTGCCAGCCTTCCTCTCCCTCAACTCCTGGCTCCTGCCCTTGCAGGCAGCCCAACCTCAGTGGTTCCTATGAGCATGTAAAAAACTGTTCCAGGATGCTATTTTATCCTAGATTTTCATCCAAAAGTATCCTCAAGTTCTCCTCTGCAGCCTGATCTCAATCTACTCAACCCACAGTCTGTACTGATACTGGGGATTGCCCCAACCCAGGTGCAGGACCTCACACTTCATGATATTCACATAGACCCACTTCTCAAGCCTGTTGAGGTCCCTCTGGATGGCACCCCTTCATTCTAGTGGATCAACTGCACCACTCATCTTGGTGTCATGTGCAAACTTGCTGAGTGCAGTCAATCCCACTGCCTATGTCATTGATAAAGATATTAAATAGTATTGGTCCCAATACAGACCCCTGTGGGACACCACTCGTTACTAGTTTCCACTTGGATGCAGAATAGTTCACAGTAACTTTTTGGACATGGCCATCCAGCCAATTCCTCATCCATCTAACAGTCCATCCATCAAACCCATGTCTCTCCAATTTAGCATCAATAACTCTGCAAAATATAACTGAAGCAGGTATTTTTTCTTATGTAGGGATGCATATAAAACTTATTCTGCATACAGGTTTCCTGACAACAGACTGCTCTATACAAAGGAGACATAGAATATAATTGTATTTTACTCAGAATAGGACATTTCATGTGGTAATAAGGACTTTCCAGTTAATAATAGTTGTGGAACAGTTGTAACGTTGTAGAGGTGCCATTAGAAAATTTCTGCTGAACATGGTTATTTTGGTGACATTTAAATACATACATTTCTTTAGCTGTTCATTACACATAATTAGGTTCAGTGTCATATAATGTACTTCTAGAATTTGTTCATAACTTTGCTAGTTTTGTACTTGAAATGGTATCCTAATTTATTCTGCTTATGCTTCTTTCAGAGCATGAGGGAATTAGAAGATTTCTGTCAAGCTCCACTGAAATTTTGCAATCTGAAAATGGTCAGAACAGCATAATTTAATTTAAAAAAAACCATTCTGGTTTAAATAATCTTTTCAGTTGAACACTTCAGGAGCAGCATAGCTGAGCACAGTCGAATACTTCTGTATCCAAAGTATTGGTTCCTTCTACTCACTGATATTGAAAGTTATTTTCTCTTCAATTCAGTGACTCTTCCCAGTTGTCAATGTTTATCTAGATTCTCCTTGCCTCCTTTGCAATTTGGGGATCTTCTATTGTCATCACTGTTGTGGTTTAACCCATCAGGCAGCTAAACAGCACACAGCCGTTCATTCACGCCCCCACTCCCCAGTGGGATGAGGGAGAGAATCAGAAAAAAAATAAAACATGTGAGTTGAGATAAAGACAGTTTAATAAAACAGAGAGGAATAATAATAATAATAATAATAATAATAATAATAATAATAATAGAATATACAAAACAAGTGAGTCATGATGTGACTGCTCACCACCCACTGACCGATGCCCAACCTGTATCCTCGTAGCAATTGCTGCTCCCTGGCCAACTCACCCAGTTTGATGATGGTATGATGATATGGTATGTAGTAGCCCTTTGGCCAGTTTGGGTCACCTGTCTTGGCTGTGCCCCCTCCCAACTTCTGATGCATCTGGCAGAGCAGGGGAAGCTGAAAAAGTCCTTGACTAGTCTAAGCACTACTTAGCAACAACTAAAACATCAGTGGATTATCATCATTCTTCTAGTACTAAATCCAAAACACAGCACTATGCTAGCTACTATGAAGAAAATTAACTCTACCTGAGCTGACACCAGGAAAATCACATTATTAATCTTAATATCAGCCTTAAAACTCAACATGCTAGGAAAGACAATACTCTAATATTTTAACTACATTTTAAAAAATTAATATAATCCATAATTTCGAACATTTCTAACAGTAATCTGAAAACTTCTATTACCATTATCCATCAGGAGAACTGTTTCAGTTGAATATGAGGAAGAACTTCTTTACTCTAAGGGTGACTGAGCACTGGAACAGGCTACCCAGGGGGGTTGTGGAGTCTCCTTCTCTGGAGATATTCAAAGCCCGCCTGGACGAAGTCCTGTCTAGCATGCTCTAGGAGAGCCTGCTTTAGCAGGGGGTTGGACTAGATGATCTCCCGAGGTCCCTTCCAACCCTTGCAATTCTGTGATTCTGTGTGATTCTGTGAATTCTAAATAAAGAATCTTACCTTCTATATTACAAGTCAGTTAACTAAAACTCCATCAGATCAACTGGTTAGCTGACTCCACAATTAGGTATCTACAGACCTTACTTCTGCCTTTTGTAGAGTTTCAGGAATTGTTTTAAGATGGTTAAAATACCCAGGAACGTATGCATTAGTTTTATATTGCACCTTTCTCCCTAGATATCTCTGAACATGATTGACTTTTCATGAGGAGTGGGGCAGAGTTGGTTATCAAACTGTTTTTTTAGGAAAAATGATAACAACTGCTTAGGCACCTGGTGCTTTAAATGAAGTCAGGTAGCAGCACAAGTCCTTAAGGAATGGGTGTGTGATGGGTTGATCTTGGCTGGATGCCAGGTGCCATCACGGAAAAAAACCATCATGGGTCAAGATAAAAGCAGTTTAATAAAAGCAAAAGCAAAGGTCACATGATGTAGCAAAAGGAAAACAGATTTTTTTTCTCTACTTCCCACCAGTCAGCAATGTCCAGCCACTTTGCAGGAAGCAGGGCTTCAGTACATATAGAGGTTGCTCCAGAAGACAAATGTCAAAAGAAATGAATGCTCCCCCACCCCCCGGCTCCTTCCCCTTAGCTTTTATATAATCTCAGTGAACGTCATATGGTATGGAATATCCCTTTGGTCAGCTTGGGTCAGCTGTCTTGGATATGTCGCCTCCTAAGAACTTGCCCATCCAGAGGCTACTGGTGAGGGGGGATAACACTGGTGTGTTATCAACACCTTTCTAGCTACCAGTATAAACCACAGCACTATGTGTGCTGCTATGGGGATAATTAACTCCATCTCAGCCTGACCCAACACAGGATGGGACATGTAATTTTGGTCGTCACAGATCCAACGTTACGTCAGCTTAGTTCCACACTATTAAAGACTTTCCCAAAAAAGTAGATGTCAATTTACTTCTTAATCACACTTTCTAAACTATCATAGGTCAAAATAGTCCACAGGCACAGAAACGTTGTCAGCATTTAACACATCATGTAAATGTACTTTCTTTTTGCACCCATTATGCAATTATGTTCTGATACCTGTTCAGAGCAAAAAAAAAAAGGAAAAAAAAAACCCTCACCTTATCTACATTATTGAATATTCAGCTTTCACTTATTTTCAGTTCCAGAATTGAAAATTGCATTCATTTTGCTACAATAACTAATGGTGGGAAAAAAATACCATGCATAAAAGTGCAATCTTGATATTGGTAGTGTACTGGAGCTAAAGGGCTATCTGAGTTAATGAATACAGCTCTGATGATGGGTTTCAGGAGTAGTGGAAAAGAAAGTAGAAAAATAGATCTTGCATATAAATGGTTTATGATTTGTTATACAGACTGTGATGTTTTGAATGACAATGAGAATGATTCCGAATGTTGATCTTTTCAGTACATCTAAGTTTTAATATTTGTAACGTTTTCAGTAGAAAATTACTTTATCTAAAGTTAGACTGACCTTGTAGTATATGTTCTATTTATACATTTACTGAATACAGATTGCTAGGTAATATTGTTGTGTCATTTTCCTCACTTCTCAGAATAATATTAAAATTAAATCATCCAACTTTAATAGGAACAGATGAATGCACGACTTTAACTGCAGACTAACCTTTATCAGAATACACTGATTTAGAAAATTGATGGGTTCAGTTCATAGACATTGATGCAACATTCTTTTCAGCTATTCTGATTGGCATAATGAATTTCTTCATTGACTTTGTCTTTGAATTTACAAGACTGAACAATCAGAAAAGCAGATGAACTTTGCTGAAATGCTTAAATTGTTCTTGGCTTCATGTGAAAGATTAAAAACCCTCAAGGGCCTGATTCTGAGCTTTATAAGAGATCCTCTGCTTTCAGCTATCTGAGGAATCTATTTAGTCATTTATATGTTTGTCTAAACTGGCATAAATTCACTCAAATAGTCAACTCTAACATAAACATTTGGCCAACCTTGTCCAGAGCTGCATGTTGCACTATAAAAATCTCCATATCAGTTGTTGGATATAATTCTTACAGTCTTGGGCTTCATTGTATTGGCTTTTACCTTTTCTCTTTGGCTGTAACTATATTATCTTGCACTAAGCATCACTGATTCGCCACTCTGTAGTATATTCTGGAGTGCTATATTTACAAGAATGCCTATTACTATTCTATGAATAATGTTTTTGGTCCTGCGAATTAAACAGATAATTAATATTTGTTACTGGTGAAAGATATTTATCCTATTTATTCCAGATAGGATGAATTCTTTGTCTTATGTCCCTTTGAACAGTCCTGGTTTAACCCATTTTTTTCCTGCTATTCCTACAGGCATAAATGAACAGACAAGAATAAAACCACATTAATATAGAACACCAAAAGCCAAATTCTCATCAGTTTTTGCTGATCATAAGCCTTTACACCTCCAGTATTTTTCATTGTATTGAAAGTGACCTTTCTGAATAGAAGTGACACATATCACTCTTTCTTCATCTATAAAATCTGATAGAAGGGAAAAAAAATGAAGAATAATTTTAGGCATTTGTTTTCATGACCATAGTATTCCAGTAAGGGAGGAAGTGACCACCAGTGTTAGAATCCATGTATTTTTGAATACCAGGTATTGTCATGGAGGAGTTGCACCTAATTGACGGGGACAACTGGAAAGGGATTTTATCTTGCAACCTTATATTGCTTTATTTTAACAAAATCACACTTAAAATTATAACAAAGCTGAGGTCAGTTTTATTTTTAGAGGAAAGAAAGGTGATTAAGGGTAAGGCCTATCCATAAGACATAAATCTTTAGATTACTGAGCCCCACAAGATACCTGAAGAGAAGATGAGCTGTGGGCCTGGATGAGGAGTGACAGATAAGACTGGCTTCCTGTACTTCTTTACTGCTGTATAAAAAAGGGTAAGGAGTGAATATGAACACTGACCTCCTCAGCATGTGTACTGCTCAGTTATTATCTCGCTTTATAACTTTGTTTGGAACTGCTACAACTGTCTGTCTACAAGGGAAGTGTATTATCAATAGGGCTACCCACAATTAGTGTAGCTAATCCCACTGTAGAGGGAGTGATTCGATATCCATTCTTATTTAGCTATATATACATATATATACACACACATATATATACACACGCATGTATAGCCCACAAGCTTAATTTTATTGTATGGAGAGTTGCATTGAGTGTGCAACTAAATCTGACAGTGACTAAGCATCATCAGCTTTACTAAGCTCTGAAGGCTAATTCCCTTCAACTGATTTCCCTAAACACATCTGAGTCAGCAAATCACCATGCTAGTCACATGAGACAGTCACTATGGACTTGTAAATGAGTTATTTCTGAGACACATCCTGTTCAAGAGCCACAGAGCAGCACTCTGATTTTAAAAAATAAGAACTTTCATCTTTTCAGCACAAAAACTGGGAAGAAATGGAAAAATTAACAGACTTCTACATGGTACTTGTTTTCTGGATGTCCTGGTTTCGGCTGGGACAGAGTTAATTTTCTTCACAGAAGCT
>JADKXX010001658.1:0-36277 GCA_017310255.1 Butorides virescens | reverse complement strand
CGAGCGGCTGCGTGGTGCTTAGTTGCCAGCCGGGTTAAACCACGACACTGGAATTTTGCTTCAAAAGGTGTATTGGGTTTGTGTGGCAAGGTCTTGGTAGTGGGGGGGCTACAAGGGTGGCTTCTGTGAGAAGCTGCTAGAAGTTTTCCCTGTGTCCGCAGCTGGCCAAGGCCAAGCCAATCAGTGACGGTGGAAGTACCTCTGTAATAACATATTTAAGAAGGAAAAAAAACCTGCTGCAGTTCAGTAGTGGGAGAGAGAAGTGAGGATGTGAGAGAAAACAGCCCTGCAGACACCGAGGTCAGTGAAGAAGGAGGGGGAGGAGATGCTCCAGGTGCCAGAGCAGAGATTCCCCTGCAGCCTGTGGTGAAGACCATGGTGAGGCAGGCTGTCACACTGCAGCCCATGGAGGTCCACGGTGGAGCAGATATCCACCTGCAGCCTGTGGAGGACCCCACGCTGGAGCAGGTGGATGCCCAAAGGAAGAAGGCTGTGACCCTGTGGGAAGCCTGCACCAGATCAGGTTCCTGACAAGACTTTGCGGACCCGTGGGGGGAGGAGTCGACACTGAAGCAGGTTTTCTGGCAGAACTTGTGACCCCGTGGGGGACACACACTGGAGCAGTCTGCTCCTGAGGGACTGCACCCCATGGAAATGATGGACACATGCTGGAGCAGTTTGTGAAGAACTGTAGCCCATGGGAAGGACTCACCTTGGAGAAGTTCATGGAGTACTGTCTCCCATAAGAGGGACCCCACAGATGAGCAGGGGAAGAATCCTCTCCCTAGGAAGAAGAAGCGGCAGATACAGCGTGTGATGAACTGACCCCAACACTCATTCCCATACCCCTGCACCACTGGGGGCAAGTAGGTAGAGAAACTGAGAGTGAAGTTGAGCCCAGGAAGAAGGGAGGGTTGGGGGGAAGGTGTTTTAAGATTTAGCAGTTTTTATCCTCTCCTTCTCTGATTTTGATTGATAATAAATTAAATTAATTTTATCAAGTTGAGTCTGTTTTGCCCATGATGGTAACTGATAAATGATGTTTCCCCATCCTTATCTCGACCCACGAGCCCTTTGATTTACTTTTTTCTCTCCTCTGTCCAGTTAAAGAGGGGAGTGATAGAATGGCTTTGGTGGGCCCCTGGCATCCAGCCAGGGTCAAACCACCACAAAAGAAAAAAAAAAAAAGAGTGATTTAAAACATAAGATTAAATCTCTTTTAAAAAAACAAAATAAAGTATAGAAGAAGGGTACTACTTCAGGCCCATGTGGACATGTATAATTTGATCTAATTGTCAAGCAAATATAATTGCTATGGAGTTTGATTTGAATGTTTCTACTAAAGTCCATTTAGAGGGAAACAAGAAAAGCTAAGAACAGGAAATAAAAAGTGAAATTTCAGGAAGCAGTAGATAAAATGCATTTGTCAAGTAAACTTCAACCTCTTGGTTCCATTTAGATCAAGTGCTAAAATGTCTTCTTTTTTTAAGAGGTACCTTGTCTTACCTTGAGAATAAATACAGGTTTAATGGGAGTAATAAAGAGTAAAATCTAGCACATTAGAATCCCTCAGGATAATTTGTCAGTTTTACATGGTTTCACACTACAGGCATTCTTCCCTGGGGACATTTTATAGAAGTATAATCAACCAAGAAACAAAACAGAACAACTTATGCAGACCTTAGCCACAAGAACAAATCTACCCCTGTCTTGATCATACTAGTAAATAATATTAGGATGTGTTTTCTGTAGTAATAGTTCCTGTTTTTTTTTCCCTGAAAAATGTTTTAATTAGCAGATATTTATTCAAAGTCTTTTAATTAGACTTTTGATTAGCTTGGAAAATGATAGAGAAAGGCAAAGAGAGAAAGAGGGTCCAGACTTTCCAAATATTTGGTTAGACTGTCTGTCTGACAGTAATGAATTTGCCTGGACTGGAGTAAAACAATATACAGAGAATGTAACTATAAAGCAGTCATTCTTTAATGTAGGGATGTATGACAGATGGTTGGTTACTCCACAATGAAGCATCAGTATTCACTGTAATATTTCATTTTTGACTTGGCAGTCCTTGATTCTCTTATCTCTTTCTTTATGCACAGAAGATATAACAACCAAGAATGCTTGTGAAGTTGTACCTCAGACTAATGTGTTATTTTAGTTTCTTCTTTCTGTGTATTTGTTGACATTAATTAGTACCAAATACCACTTTAATAAATATTAACTTTCATCTATTAAGAATGCTGACATCAGCAAATGTCCTAGATACGGTCTCCAGTTTCTGTTATCAGAACACACTCTGGAAGATAATGCATCAAGACATCTGCATGAAGGCTCATTTTACTGAAAAGGAAACTAAACAGACTGAGTCTGTACTGCAGCCCCAAGAAGTTCTTTGCAAACTCATTTTCTCTAAAAAACTTATGTCATAACTCAGCATACTATTTCTTTATAAAATGTTTAGAGTAACTAAGCAGTAAAAAGTGAACTCTTAGAGATAAGGGAATAAATCTCCTTACACATTAGACTCCAAATCTTGCTATAGGCAAAATACCAAACACATTTTATATGTAAACCAAATAGTTTCTTCTTAGTGTAACTGAAATGTTAATATTCTAAACAGAAGTTTATTATTAGTCCAGATCTACTTATTTCAGGAAAATTGAAAAAAATATTTAAAAATATTAATTAATCTTCATCTGGTTTTCTGGTGTTACTCTGATCCTTCTGCTGCCCCTGGATTCAGTCTGAGGAGTGAGTGCCATGAGTTATCTTCATCCTGAGTTCTTCATCAAGAGGCATATGATATTGATGGTTTCTTTCTTTTCATTCTAGGATCTGCATAGGTTCATTTTACATGCTTGTGATCTTGCTCCACACCTGGCTCCCTCTTCATTGGTGTGTAAGTCTATGTTACATTCCAATTTTCTACATACGGTAGGTTATACATATATTAGATTCTTGTTCTTGATTCTCTCTGTTACCCTCAAATTTGTTTTGCTCAGCGCCTAGGTCTGCACTTCTCTCACTGTTGGTGGGTTATTTACAGTCTTAGGGCTTCCATTGTCAGCCTGTGCCTTTACTCTTATCATGCGATATCTGTACACTTCTACACTGTGGAAACTCCTCTACACAGGGGGAACAATATTTTTCCACTTGTCAAGGCCCCTGCTATCATCCATCCTATGCTTTTATTTCTCTAGATTTCATCATTACATTAAAGCCTTACAGATCTTTCTCTATATCAAATAACTACTTGTTACTAGTATCTTTATAAAAATTATATGGTACAAAGATAAGCAAAAGTAAAACAAGTCATGAAGATACTTTGTCTTTAAAAAAAATCCTGTTATTGCTAAACAGTGTGAAACAAAGCCAAGGTCACACAAAACAAGCTTGACAAACTTCAATTCTGAGTCCTTGCAAAGTCAGCAAAGAACCAATGGCAGTGCTGTATTTACTTGGCTATAGGGCTACAGTCCCCTCTTTGGATAGTCCACAAAGCTCATGCTAATACTTCTGACAAGGATGTTACATACCATTCTATGAGTGAGGCTCCTAATCAGGATAGGACAAAGCATCTTCTTGGAGGAATTTGCTCTTTCCTACCTTGACCTACATAAATCTGAGGGTAGTCTTGAGTCTGTTATTGTGATGTATAACCATTACTCAATTTGCTAAGATCTTGACTTTTATACTTAATAGAATACATGAAAATAACAAAACTATTATAATGCTAAAATCATTACTGTACCGTGAAAAGTCAAATTCAAAATTCCTGTGTATGGAAGAGATCATCTCACACACTCCACAATGAGGAAACCCTTCATTAACATCTGAATCTAACAGTTTAGTCATACGTACCTATAGTTGAAAGCTAGCAATTGGTACTGAGCAAGGTTCTTATAGCAGGTTCTATACCTCAACTGCTGGTAGCTGCATACTGAGTAAAACACTAAGTTGTTCTATGCTGTAGATATTTACAGCAATCTGTCCCACCAAAAGTTACTTTCTATGGCTTCAGTTTCTTCAGCTATTGAATCCAGTTCCTCTTGAGTGGAACTGATGGTTAATTCAATTTTACTACATGATGCAACAGCTTTTTCAATCTGTTTCCTATCTTAAAATCTACTCTACACTGGTTTTCCCAGCAAAGTACATACACTATTACATTCCCAAATTAGGGTTTAGAAATCTGTCACTTAAGTAACCCCATCTGAATCTGTTCAGATAGCTACTTTGCTGTTTGATTTGTCTTGTTGCAGAACAGTGCAGATGGCTTGCACTTCAGCTGTATGTATTGAAAGTGGGGAGATTCTCCCTTGCATGGTGTATCCATCACCAAGACTGCATGAATACTGAATACACTAGAAGGTCTTCAGCTTCTCTCCTTCTTCTTGTGCGATTCCCATTGAATCTGGAGTGATCGCAAATTGGAAGCAAAATGGCTGTGTGAGGGAATATTAATGCATATGCCCGTGTTAACCTAGTTTCTGAGGTTGACTGCTGATCAAGTGCTTGTCTCCAGCCCCATTGTTGCTTATTTTCTTAAACAGCTTGGTTAAAAGCCTGCTAACTCTTTTACACATGGATATAAAATCTTGAGGAAATTATATGGTCTCTACAGAGTTATTAACTAATACACATTTGGAGGGGCAAAGATTTTTCCTGCTTCTTTTATTTTCTGCTCATTAGTTGTGAAGAATGTTCATGTCCCACATCTACTCCTGTGCATTTCACTTTCTATTAGCTGAGATTTTTTCGTGTTTACTTTTTATCTTTTCACAAAACTTTTATTGTTAGCTCTTTTACCTCTATTCGAGTGTGGACAGGGATTAATAAATCATCTACATATGAAATTACATGGGCTTGATTAATTTCTGATATTTTTCATGTGACCCGATAACATGAACACAGCATGTATCTACAGCATTGTGAAATTCTTAGGTAACTCAAGGAAAGCAAAGCCACTGTCCTTTGAATGTAAACTACTAACAATGTTGTCCTAGGAATATGGCAAAAAAGCATTTAATTTTTTTTTTTTCTGACCACATTGCACTAGAGGTTATTTCTTTCAGAACGTTTGGCATTTTTGCTACAACAGTATTTGCTCATTGCTAGGCAAAATGGTCCGAGGTAACAATAATCATACTTAAGCAGTGTTGTATAATGTGAATAATTACCTTGACAGAATAAAGTTTGACACTGACTGAGCATCAGCCTCCAGGGTATGTGGTCTGTATCAAAATGTTTCACAGATCTGGGATTTGTGACATTAAATAACTTGAGTATTTCAATCATTTCCTCAGAGTGGTTTAATTCTGCACTGTATTTTTTTCAGTAACCTAGCTCAAAGATGCCATAAAAACCACAGACCTATCGTAGCAATTACCTAAGAACAATTCTCTTAGGTTTATGTGGGACTACACCAGTGGCTAGAATTAGCTGTGTGTTTCAATGCATAGTTGATTTAGGCCTGTGTAAATAATATCATAGAGTTTTTCAGTACTATGACATAGAATAGAGAAGGTCCAGTCCTAAGAAATAACAGAAAGAAAACAAAGTAGGATATAGCTGAAACAAAGGCTTGTGAAAACTGGGTGCTTCTGCAAAAAAGAACAGCAAAGGAGAACATTATAAAATTGGAAACGTTGAATATTGGAATAACCATTGTGACAACATATTGATCACATTCCAGCAATTAGTGACAAAGTGCTAATTGCTGGGATATGGTGGTAACAGTTCTCTTGAGGATTAATTCTCCTGACAAAACCCTGTAAGTAGAAGAATAGATGTCATTCCTTGCCATAGAAAAAAATGTAGAAAATATCTGATACCAAAGAAGAGGTTTTTTGGCAAACTTGGCATCAAAAAGAGAGTACTCAGAAGCTAAACAGGTGATTTAGAGACCTTTAATAGTTTCCCAGTGTTACAGACAGTACTAAATTTTGTTGCCCCAAGAATCAGAAACTGGAGCTAGGGTACTGCTATTCAGAAAAGGATGAGCTGGGATGGGTCATTATGAAAATAAATAAGGAAAAGGCAGGAATAATTGTCTCTGAAAAAAGCCACATACCTCATTCCCTTATCTGAAAGCAGAGGCAGTGGTTGGACAGGGTGTTCAGGGCACTGGAATAGGCAAAGCTGTCAACAGCCGCATAGTGCTTCCATCCGCCCACCACCCTAGGCAATAATCTGTTTTGCCAATGCTCAGGTACAGCTGAGGTGAGTTTTCTATCAATACTTTTGGAAACTAACATTGAAATCAGTAGATCTATAGCAATTTATATTAGTTTAGGATCTGTGTCCCTGCATATATTCTTATTCTTGAAATGCAGAATGACAGCTGAAAATGCTGTTGTTTTGTCTCCAGTAACGTATTAGCAAGTAGATGTACTGAAACTCTGTGCTTCCATCCACACACACCAACATCTGTTTCTAATTCTATGTTTGCTCATGTACTTGTGCTCAGGAACACTGTTAGGAGTCATGGGGTAAAATTTTGGCAAGATCTTTGTCTATCAAAAGCAATCAGGTAAATTTAAATGCTTACACGTATACACATACATTTATACATTCGCTTTCTAAGCACAAACTGTTGGGTGGCATTGGTCTCCAAACTTGTCTTTAAAGAGTTCATGTATCACTTTGGAAGCACAAATAGAAGCTTAAGTACAGCAGAATTCACACACATAAAAGCAATGTACTTATGCTACTGCATGTCAAAATTAATTATTTCCTTTAGAGAATGTATAGTATACCACTTCACCCTTTAAGAAGTGACCATGAAAGACACTCTAAATATTACAGTCACCTTATTCTTCTATCAAAGGCAAAAAAGCAAAGCTGACATGTTTTAAAATCAGTTTTGCAGGTGCAAGGCACATCTTTGTGTTCACTGCAGGTAAATAACAAATATAAAATGTATATAAAATATTGATTTAGTTATTTTTGTCTAGATTTCTACTATAGCCTCTGTGACTTGAACAAATAAGTACTTTAATGGTCCTCTAAATGTATATTTTTGAAACAGCTATAGAACACTATCAAAACTGAGGTGTAATTTGTTATCTAAGGCATAAAGAAAATTTTCATCTTGTTTTCTCCTTTTTAAGGTGAAAATATCCAAGAACTGACTGTTTTTCTGACCCATGGCCTGAAAATCTCTCTTTCTAAGAGACTTGGTGAAAGTTAAACAAAATTGAAGGGGAAGAACATAAAAGACTTAACTTTTCTGACTCTGTAAGACTGAATCACTAAAAGAGTTAAAGAATAATTATTCTTTCACCAGAAGTTGGAAAGAAGATTTTGCAAGGAACAAGTCACCTTAGCAATTCTCTCACACAGCAGCAGAGGTCAATTTGAATTACTGTTACAGCTAGATACACTGTTATTTTAGAATAGTGTCAGCAGCTCTAGAGCTCAGGTGCTTCCTTAATTTCTGTCAAAAGCTGCTATTCTCAGGGGTTATTAATAACTTGACCATTTGAAATTGCATCAAAGGCTTGGCTTACAAGTTGTCAGTCCAGACACTTATTTCTTGTTGCATGAAAAGTTCAAATTTGCTAAGATTTTTTCTTCAGCTCTATGGTAAAATGAAGAGAAAAGCAATGATTTCTGATACTTTTCAAAAACATTGACAAATAAATAACTTCCTTTTTCATTGTTGGATAGCAGTGGGGTTTTTTGCAACTTCTTGAAGGTATGCACCTGTCATGATAGTCATAAGCACTGTAATTGATATATACATTAAAATATATTGATTTTGAGGGTGATCAAGAATTTTAAGTGCCTCAGAAAGTTATCTGATTCCATAAACACTCATTCATATGCTTTTCATTTCTTTTGCTATTAAACATGACTAAATAGATTTTAGTAGTTATGACAAACAACACAATCAAAAAATGTATGGAGATATTCAAAGAGGTCCAGAAGATATACATATTTAACCCAGGTGTAACTTAGAATAACAGTAGTTAAAAATATGAGAATATGAATCCTACAGAAGTAGTTTTTGATCACAGTCTAATAAAGGAAGTTATTAAATGATTGCATAAACAGAACTATCTCACACTAGAATTCTATATGGAACTAAACTACATCTAAATTCTGTGTGGATTAAAACCTGGACATGAGCCAACAATGTGCACTTACAGCCCAGAAAGCCAACTGTATCCTGGGCTTCATAAAGGGAAGTGTGGCCAACAGGTCGAGGAAGGTGATTCTTCCCTCTGTACTCCACTCTTGTGAGACCCCACCTGGAGTCCTGCATTCAGCTCTGGAGTCCCCAGTACAAGAAAGACATGGACCTGTTAGACTGCATCCAGATGAGGGTCACAAAGAGTATCAGAAGGATGGAACACCTCTCTTGTGAGGACAAGCTGAGAGAGTTGTGGTTGTTCAGCCTGGAGCAGAGAAGGCCCTAGGGAGACCTTACTGCAATCTTTCAAAACATAAGAAGAGTGCTTGTGAGAAAGATGGGGATAGACTTTTTAATAGAGTCTGTAGCAACAGGACAAAGCATAATGGTTTTAAAGTAAAAGGGGGTAGATTCAGACTAGATCTAAGGAGATCTGGTGAGACAATGGAACAGGTTGCGTAGAGAGGTTGTAGATGCCCCATCCCCAGAACTGTTCAAGGTCAGGTTGGACTGGTCTCTGAGAAACCGGATCTAGTTGACTCACTGCAGGGGGGTTGGACTAGACGACCTCTAAAGGTCTCTTCCAACCCAAAACATTCTATGATTCTAAATTGATATTGTGAATTTAGGTAAAGATATATTCCTCAAGGCAACTGACTTCTTTTAAATATACTAAATTCAACTTATTTCCCAAATGCCGTTTGAAATTGTTTTCATAATCAGTTTCACACATTCTCTCAAAGATATTTTGTTATTTTGGAGAAAATAGATCTGCTTTCTAAGTATCCTGTTTTATATATGCAAAATTTTGTGGAAAACAACAGTGCAGACTGGTATGAAATGAAAGCCAAGCAATGATCAGGTAGAAAGTCAGTAAAGTAATAATGCCACCTATCCTTGTTTTCAAGCATGTGGCTGTGTGCTCCCCCCCTCATCTCTGACTCCCCCTCCTTTGACCTCTTTCAAGTGATAACCACCTGTGGCGGCGGTGATAGATGTGTCTGGTCTGTGTCTGGTCATGAAGGATGCACCCACTGGATGTGGGGGAGACAGATAACAATACAATAGCCAAGGGCTATTGTGGAATGTGCCCACCTAAGCACAGTGGTCAGTATGCAGATATGACTATGAGCCAATTATCTTACCCCCATAAATAGTGAGCAGTCCAAGAGCCCTTTGAGCTCTCCTGCACAGCAGCGGGCTGCACGCCAGGATCTCCCCTTGAGCAGGGACGCCTCTCAAGGTTACTCCTCAAGGTTGAGAGATTCCTTACCACAACAGATTCTCGGTAAGTGACTAACAGCATGCTAACTTGGAAATCTTAGCTAAGTGACATAAAGGATTAATTGAGCATATATAATTCTTTAGACATAAACTGTTGACCAAGTCTGGAACTAGGATTGGATCCAGCTGCACCTAGACTCCTCTCTGAGGGAGTTTAGAAAGCAAGGGGATCTTTTCTGAACCTCATGACTCAACGGGAGGGTCTCCCTGACAGTTTTGTCTGACCCTGTCCTCTGTGCAGTAAATAACAAAGTGTACCTTGCCATCAAATCTCATAAACTATTGTCTCATTTACCACTGAACTTTGGTAACTCACTGTTCTACACCAATAAACCACATTATTTTTGCCTCCCTCTCACTCCATCTGCGACAAAGCACCAATCAGATTTTCACACCCTCTTTATTGTTTTCCTGACCTTGCAACTCTACTTTCATGTAATTATGAAATCAGAGCTGGCTCCTGAAGAATCATTTAAATGTCTTAAAGTCCAATATCCTAGAATGAATATTCGTTGCTTCTTTTCAAATTCTTATAAGTCATGTTGTGTTTTTAAATGTTAAATATCTAATTTATTTTCAAATATCTGAGGAAAGATGAATTTAATTTAGAACTGTAACATGCCCAAGAGTTTAAATGGCTGATCTAAACCAGTATTTCAGCTTATACACATTTATTTTTTTAATCTTCACAGGATTTACATTAGCTTTCTAGAAAATTAGTGAATTGCTCATTACATCTCTGCATATAAGACAGAATAATGTCCAAAAAAATCTTTATACTATGTTATTTTTTTTTAATCCACTGACTTGGTTAAGCTATTGAATTTATTTTATTCTGATACAAACTTACTCCCATTACTATAATTTGTAAAACACTACATGCTGTGAGCTGAATCTTGCTCAGTGTTAGACATCTGATAGTTTTTAGATGTTTGCAGCTGACCTAATATGGCTAAATTCACTTTTTAACCCATGGAAGGAAATAAGCACTTTTAGAATGAAGTTTGTCTAACTGAATTTTTATGTCTAAATTTGATGTATTTAAAGTTAGATTAAGTTATTTGTGCCCTAGAAGTCCAAAAAAAATTATCACATTTTGAGGAAAAAAAACCTGTCCTGGCCTTAGATAATGATGAAAGTCACTTTTATTAATCAATTTTGTAGACGGTTTGTATGTCCCTACACTCATGGGAAAGATAGCTTCTGTAATCTATATTCTTCCTCTATAACTGTAAATAACCATTTCAGAACAGAATTTGTGAAAGTTAATAATGAATAATACAAATTTCTATGTAATTTAAGGTCCTCAATTTATCTAGGACTCGATCATTACAAAGTAATTTGGAGAAAAGGTTTTAACGAGATTTATGTTAGTTGGCAGTAACGCAGACTAAGGTATTTTCCTGTGTGAAGTTTATATATGTATATACAATGTACATTATATATATATAATTACAGGTACACACACATATATATACAGGATAAGACTACGGATAAGACTCTCAAAATGGTTATTTTAATGAAAAAAGTGGAGAAGTAGAGTTAAAATTGGAAGAATCATAAAATAGAAAAAAAGAAGTCGAAAGGGACCTCTGAAGGTTATCTAGTCACACCTCTTGCTCAAAGCAGAGGCAACTTCAATACTAGTTCAGGTTGTTCATAGCCTTATCTAGGTGTGTTTTGAACGTCTTCAGAGAAATTCTTCAAGTAAGCTGTTTCAGTGCTTAACCTCTCACTGTGAATACTATCTGTTTCTAGTAGGAATTTTCCTTCCTGCAACCTTGGGGTTATGCCTTTGTCCTTTTGCTGTGCATGTATAAGTGTCTGACTCCATCAGTTCTACAACACCCTCTTAAGCTGTGGTAGAATAATGTGAGTTCCCTGCCCCAGCCTTCTCTTCTTCAGGCTGGACAAGTCCAACTGTCTCAGCCTCTCTTCGTACATCTTATGCTCCAGACTCCTGACCATCTTGGTGTCCCTCTGCTGGACTCTCTCCTATTCACTGATACCTTCCTTGCACACAGTATTCCAGAGACAATCTCACAAGTGTCAAATAGGGCAAAACAATAATTTCTTTGACCTGTTGGCTATGGTCTTGCTAAGGCAGACCGGTTACCCTTCTTGCTGCCAGGGTACACTTCTGGCTCATGTTAAACTTGTTGCACATAAAGACTCCCAGGTCTTTTTCCATAAAAAAGTTTTCTATCCAAGCAGTTCTGGGCCTGTACTGAGTCAGGAGGTTATTTTGACTCAGGAAAGACTTTGCATTTTTTTGTTGCTGAACTTAATGGTGTGTCTTTTGGCCTATTCCTACAGTTTGCTGAGATCTCTGAATGGCAGCCCTGCCACCCAACACCTCCCCCTGATTTATATCACCCACAAAGTTGCTGCTGGTGCGCTCCATCTCATTGTTCGGGTGACTGATGAAGGTACTGTCCCTAATTCAGAGAAGAAACAGGAAGAATGACATCTTGAACTCAGAAATTGCTAAAAAATGTCATTTGCATTTTCTTCATCATTGTCTGCAAAATGGTTAATATCAAGTTTGAAAGTTACTAGAAAAACTAATGTTAACTTCTCTATTTGGAGAAGATATCTAGAGGAAGACAAAGAGTTACATGAACGTAATCTGAAGTTACCTCTGAAACAGATTATTTCTAGTGGTTTGTTTTGTTTTTTTTAAACAAACTTCTTTTAGAATGACTAAGCATTGCTAAGCCTTTGGGTTTTGAAGACAGAAGGGAATAAACCATTCTTATAAAGAATGAAGACTGAAAAATAAGTAAATTATTTTAAAGTCAGCTGAGCATATTTAATCATGAAACTTATTTTTGTTTAAATTCACTCTGTTTCTTTACAGGATATACAATAATTTATCTTCATCTGAAAGCTGAATCATTTCATAGAAGTAGGATATCTAAGAGTTTTGATGATAAAGAGATGAAAAAAAATGCAATGAAGGACTTTTGTGTTTTCATGTCAAGGTATTTACTTTCCCCGTCCAGTTGAAGAGGGGCAGTGATAGAACAGTTTGGTGGGCACCTGGCATCCAGCCACAGTCAACCTACCGCAGAATGCAATGTTCTATGTCTGGCAAGTGATAATCTTAGCTAGTCCATTCCTCTTTCTGTATTTTTTATAAACTGAGGTAAATATAGATTTTTTTCTAAAGTTTTAAGAAAATTTAATTTCTCAGGAGCATAGTTTGTTTTGTGTTGTTTTGCTGTCTACTGTATATATTGACTTATACTTCCATCAAAAAACGCATATTTGCCAGCATTCAATCCTAATGCCTTTGGTTTTCTTTGTAAATGCTAATACCCAGCATACAGAACAGGAACCTCAAATGTTGCATGAATATACCTCTTAGAGGAATCTCTTGCATATCCTGGGTTTTTTTCTGCATCTAATATAAGTTTATTCCCATATCTATTTCTTCTCTTCTTATTTTACTGTCATATAGCTTTTTCTTATTCGCATATCTATTTCTTCTCTTCTTATTTTACTGTGTCATACAGCTTTTTCTTCAGTGTCACTTTCCCCTCTTTCTTACTATTACTTACTCATAAGTAATAAATTAAAATAAATTAAACTTCTTAATAGAATCTCTATATCCTTTATTTTCACCTTTTTCCCCTCTGGAAAGTTTCTATTCTCTTCTCCCTTCTGAGAGGAGTCAGTCATCCTCTAGTCTCTCTTTGTTGATCTCTGCAACTTGTTAAAGACTTTGTGGTATTAAGCTGGTGGTGTGGTTTCAGCTGGGCTACAGTTAATTTTCTTCCTAGTAGTGGGTATAGTTTGGGATTTAGTATAAGTAGAATGTTGATAACACACTGATGTTTTAGTTGTTGCTAAGAAGTGCCTAGACTAGTCAAGGATTTGTTCAGCTTCTCATGCTCTGCCAGGTGTGCATGAAGCTGGGAAGGGGCACAGCCAGGACAGCTGACCCCAACTGGTCAAAAAGCTATTCCACACCATATGATGTCATCATGCTCAGTATATAAACTGGGGGGAGTTGGTCAGGGGACAGCACTTGCTGCTCAGGGACAGACTGGGCATTGGTCAGTGAGCAATTGCATTATGCATCACTTTTTTTTATATATTCTTTTATCAACAGTATTATTTTATCTTCCTCTGCTGTCCCATTAAACTGTTGTTATCTCAACCCACAGGTTTTACTTTTTTTTAATTATTCTCTCCCCCATCCCACTGGGGCAGGGGAGGGCAGGGGGAGGAGAGTGAGCAAGTGGCTGTGTGGTGCTTAGCTGTTGACTGGGGTTAAACCACAACAGGTGGGAAAGGACAGATGCTCTCAGCTTCATTTAGCTTTAGAATGCATAATTAATAGGTAGCATTCTGCCTTTCTCCAGGATTCATCTTTCTTCCACTCTAGGTAAAGAATTTCCTAATTCTATATGTGTATTTTGCCTTGAACCCATAGTATTAGAGGACTACAAACTGAAGACAGTAGTAAATGATGTCATGGCAAGGGTATTTTTTTCTTATGCTGTAAATAATGTCATAACATCGACATATGATGCCTGTTAAGAAAAATAGAGAACTGAAGCTATAGAATTATAGACTTCAAAGAATCAATAGCTATTACATAAAGATCATAGAAATAGGATTAATGATAAGGTGCTCACAGCTGTGTAACCACAGATGTGTAAACAATTCCAAGCCTATGCTGTACTGCTCATTTGTCCATTGTATAGCCCCCTCCATGGTTGGATTCTAAGATCCTTTGAGACGGACTAATGGATTCTAAGATCAAGAAGCAGAAATGAGACAGAACACGTTGACCAATTGAAATTAATGGACTTTTAGAAGAATGAAGAAGAACATAGTGGAAACTTATGGTGAACTTTACTTAATATGTAGTTGTGTTGGAAGCATATATAAGATGATAATGGTAATACCTAGTTGCTACTCACTGAGGTGATGGCCCAACTCTGAGTTGTTAATAAAAGCAAACCTAGAGATACCCAGAGTCTGGTGAAATTCTTCAACAATGCCCATACTATAGTATGACAGACAAATATAGTGAACATTTTTTTATGTTTTGTTCCAGTTTTCTTGTTCTGTTTTTCAAAGACATAATTGATAGTAGGCATTCTTTTTAAGAGCATAACTTCTTCAGATTAGCTATAGCTATTTCAATGGTAGATATTTCCTAAAGTTACAGCACTTGCCATGTGATTAATATATGAACTGACCAGTCAATTTGCACTGAAAATACTGATGATTGATTCTTGATTTAAGAAATTTTAGAAGTTTAGCAAGGTGATTGAAAACAAAAATATGAGATTAAATATGCGAGGTAGGACATTACAGTTTTCACTTAATCCCTAATTTAGTTTATATGAAGAATTTAATAGGGGGTTCTCTTCCCTAAATTTAGATATTTTAAAACCAGAGTATGGTCATTTATAAATTCCTTTTCTACTCTTCTACCGTTATTCTATAGTTAGTGGAAAGCAGCAGATGTATGCAAAACATTTTTCCTTCGTGTTCAAAATGCGAATAAAAAAGGTGGGGCTCTCTTTTTTTTCCTCTGTGGTGAATCCAGAAGTACCACTTCTTTACAAACCAGATTTAAATGCAGTGAGTGTGCCTCTGATGAAATCTAATTTAAAGAATTCATAAATACCTCTCTTAGATTTAGAAGAGATTAATTTTACACTATATAAGTCTAAATAGCAATGTTGGTTTTTTTAAAATGTCCTCTCTTTTCACCATCAAAATATCTAAAATATTGAAAAAAATTTGTCAAAAAAGGTGTGACTACTCTTTTTTAAAGAAAAGATCCAAGCAGAAGATACCAGAAGGAGCTAAAAGGAGTGGTAAAAAATTGTGAGAAATGGCAATTTCCAGTATAAAAGAAGATGGAGTAAAATGGATTTGGGGCATGGCAATGCTGCATGGGTTTGAAAAGAATCAGAAAGCACCAGGAATGACATCTACGAGATCTGGAGTAGAGGAAGTGAGTGTCTATGGTTGAGAAGTTTTGATCTTTGTCATGAGTCTGTGAGAGGGAGCAGGAATTGAGAACTTTTTTGAAATCAGAGTGTAGACAAAACAAGACATTTTGTTTTAAAACATAAATTCTTTAATATATTTATTTTACAGATGCCATGCAACAAGAATAAAGACATCTAATCCAGCTGAAATACACTGTGAGTTAGTTGGGGAATTTTAGTAAAGCCTACCTTTAGCAGTCTGGAAATGTGGGTGGAAATTCATTTAGTTCTTATGTGGGAAAAGTTATCATCCAATTTAGGTTTTAGAAGAATGTATGTATAAATCTATAATGAAGATATCTACATTTGAGCTGATTATCTAGAATCTGTTTATAGAAAGTGAAGTAAGGTGAAATTAATCTAATTTTAAATTATATTATGTTGTGGGTTAACCCTGGTAGGCAGCTAAGTCCCACACAGCCTCTTGCTCACTCCTCCACAGCAGGATGGTGGAAAGAATCAGAAAAGTAAAAGTGAGAAAAATCGTGGGTTGAGATAAAGACAGTTTAATAGGGAAAGCGAGAGCTACATGCACAAGCAAAGCAAAATAAGGAATTCATTCACTACTTCCCATCAGCAGGCAGGTACTCGGCTAATTCCACGAAACCTCCATCACTCATAACGGTTACTTGGGAAGACAAACACCATCACTCCATACATCACACCCTTCTTTCTTTGTCCCCCAGCTTCTATTGTTGAGCACAGCATCATATGGTATGATATATCCCTTTGGTCATGTGGGGTCATCTGTCCCAGCTGTGTTGCCTCCCAGCTTCTTGTGCACCCCCAGCCTACTTGCTGGTGGGGCAGTGTGAGAAGCAAAAAAGTCCTTGATGCTGTGCAAGCACTGCTCAGCAACAGCAAAAACATGGGTGTGTTATCAACACTATGTCACAAATACAAAACATAGCAGGACATGAGATGTTATAAAGAAAATTAACTCTATTCCAGCCAAAAACACTATAGAAGATTAAATTTTGAGGCACTCTTTCTCTGAAAGTTTTTATTTCACTCCACTTACTGTAAAGGAGTTTCCAGAGGTTTCCTCAGATGCAGATATGTATGTTATAGTTGCCTAAAGTTCAATTAATTTAGTTCCACCCATCATGTCTAGTCACCAAGGTCCCTTAATAATCAATGGAGGCAAGAAATTAGACCCAGAATTAATTAATCTCTCCCTAAGGTAGATATCTAAGACTGGTAGGATGAACTATACCTGGTAGTATAAATTACTCTGTTTGGAGTGCAGAGAAGTGCTTTATATTATTTGCCTAACTTTCATGGAATTTAAGTTGGGTGATGAATCCTATTTACAAGTTATTAACAAATAAATAAATAATAAAAAAAGTATTTTCAAAGACTTTCTGTCTTTCCTAAAATCTCTCTGGACCTCAGGAAGAGAGAAAACTGGCCATTGGAAGGAGATGCACAATCATATGGAAATCCAAAAAAAATCTGACATATCTTTCAAAAATTATATCTCAGGAATTTCTTAATTAACATAAACAATGAAAATAATCAGAAGACTTTTAAAGTAAAATGAACGCTGTGGTCTATAGTACCCTCTGATCTGGCCACTTGAGGGTCAGAACTGTCACGCTATTATTAATTAATCCTTCTGACCAGCCTGGAACACAGCAGGAGATTCAGAAAAGCCTACTTTCATACACAGCTCAGAAATAAAAGTACATCTCCAAAGTACACAACTAGTGCTTTTATATGTTTATAGTAATAGTTTGGTGTGTTTTTCTTAAATGCTGGACATTTGCTTTCAGTATCTTTTCCTTTATAAAATAATTATTTCAATAATAGCAATAATAAAGAATTTCTTGCACAGCTACTGCCACATATTCAAGCATTCTGAAGTACTTTAAAATAGTGACAATAGAGTCACTAAATCTAATTTTCACTGTAAGGATGACCTCTTGCATTTTTCTAGAATCAGTATTTTGGACCTTTTAGGGAAACCACCCTTTGCGGTCATATGTAAGTCAAAATTTCTGTGTCTCTTTTCCCTCAGTTGCAAAATGAATTTCATTATTTCCACAACAAAATATTTTTATAAAGGTGTTTTGTACGTTAATTATTAAAACTTGAATTTAACTCAAAGTTATAAATGAAATCCAGACTTAATGAACTTATTTCCCAGAAAGTTTTAAAAATCTTTTTTAAAAAACATCTCACAATGACTGAAAACAAGAGTTTAAAACTCTGGGTCTTCCTTTTTAGGTTCCCTGTGAGTATTGTTGCCATCTTCCATCTGACTGTTGAACAATCAAATTGTTCAATGCCCAAGCATAGGAGCAGGAAAGAAAAGATCATAGCATAAGAATGGAAATAATAGGCCAGTCCAAAGGTCTGTTTAATTTCAGAGTTCTGTGTCCAAAAGTGGACAACAGAGAGATAGGAACATATAGAAACCTTGATGAGTAGATATGATGGATGGAATTAATTTAGTTGAACTTCAGGCAACTATAACTGTCCTGGTTTTGGCTGGGATGCAGTTAATTTTCTTCATAGTAGCTAGCATAGTGTTGTGTTTTGAATTTAGTACTACAAGAATGTTGATAATATGCTGATGTTTTCAGTTGTTGCTAAGTAGTGCTTAGACTACTCAAGGACTTTTTGAGCTTCTCCTGCTCGGCCAGGTGCATAACGAGCTGGGAGGGAGCACAGCTAGGACAGCTAACCCAAACTGACCAAAGAGCTATTCCATACCATATAACGTCATGCTCAGAGGGAGTTGGTCAGTCGGTTGCGGGGAGGGTGATCACAGCTCAGAGAGTGATCACAGCTCGGGGAATGATCACTGCTTGGGACAGGGTGGGTATCAGTAAGCAGGTGGTGAGCAATTGCATTGTGCATCACTTGTTTTGTATATTCTGTACATTCTCTTACCATTATTATTATTATTATTACTACTATTGTTATTCTTTTATTAAACTGTCTTTATCTCAACCCACAGGTCTTACTTTTTTTTTTTTCCAATTCTCTCCCCCATCCCACTGAGGGCGGGGGGGGAGTGAGCAAGCAGCTGCGTGGTGCTTATTTGCCAGCTGGGTTAAACCATGACAATAACGTACATATATCTGCATCTGAGGAAACCTCTGGAAACTCCTTTACAGTGAGTGGAGTGAAATAAAAACTTTCAGAGAAAGAGTGCCTCAAAATTTAATCTTCTATAGTGTTTTTGGCTGGAATAGAGTTAATTATCTTCATAATATCTCGTGTCCTGCTATGTTTTGTATTTGTTACATAGTTTTGGTGATAATTCTTACAAATAGTTTTCCACTTCCAAACATCTACATCTGAGGAACTTGTCAAACTAAACTTTCTAAATTTTTAGTGTGTCTCAATGGGTTTCTTTCAGTCAGACTTGTCCATCATCTGTTGAATGTCCATTACGTTTTTTTTAAATCATCAGGAAACTCTGGCAAGAAGTTATGCAACTGAAGTATGCATTTTATAAAGAGCCACCTCCTTATGTTTGTTCTGTATCTACCATCTGCTAGTTTCATTCAATGTTTCCTAATTTGTATTTTGGGAGAGACAGTAAACAACTGTCTTCCTCATGCCATTCACAGTTTCAGAGATTTTTTAATTCCATCAGTCTTCTCTCTTAGTTAATCTTTGCGCACAGTCCTTGACCATACTTGCTGTTCTTCTGTGCAACATTTCCCAATCTTAGAATCATAGAATGCTTTGGGTTGGAAGGGACCTTTAGAGATCATCTAGTCCAACTCCCCTGCAGTGAGAAGGAACATCCTCAACTAGATCATGTTGCTCAGATACCAGTCCAACCTGACCTTGAATGGTTCTGGGGATGGGCCACCCTTATTGTAAAAGATTTCTTACTCATATCCGTCTAAATATACCCTCCTTTAGTTTAAACCCATTAGCCCTTGTCCTGGTCACAGCAGGCCTTGTAAAATTTGTCCCCACCTTTCCTACAGGCCTCCATTAAATACTGAAAGGCTGCAATAAGGTCTTCCTGCAGCCTTCTCCTCTGCAGGCTGAGCAACCCCAACTCTCTCAGCCTGTCCTCACAGCCCTCAGATCATTTTTGTGGCCTTTCTCTGGACCCACTCCAACAGTTCCATATCCTTCTTGTGCTGAGCTTTTCATCCACTAGTCCCCCCAAGTATTTCTCCTCAGTGCTGCTCTCAATGCCTTAATCCCACAGCCTGGATTGATACTGGGGGTTGCCTTGACTCAGGTGCAGGACCTTGCATTTGGCCTTGTTGAACCTCATGAGGTTCACACAGGCCCACCTCTCCAGCTTGTCCAGGTCTCTTTGGATGACACCCCATCATTCTGGTGTATCAACTGCACCACTCAGCTTAGTGTCATCTGAAAACTTGCTGAGGGTGCACTCGATCTTGCTGTCTATGTCATTGATGAAAATATTAAAAAGCACTGATTCTAGTATGGACCCCCGAGGGACACCACTTGTCACCTGTCTCCATTCGGACATTGAACCGTTGACCACCACACTCTGGATGAGACCATCCAACCAATTCCTTAACTCACTGAAAGTCCACCTATCAACTCCATAGTTCCTCAATTTAGAGAGAAAGATGTTGTGGGGGACCGTGTCAAAGACTTTGCAGAAGTCCAGATAGATGAAATCCATTGCTTTTCCCTTGTCCACTGATGCAGTCACTCCATCATAGAAAACCACTAGGTTGGACACACAGGACTTGCCCTTGGTGAAGCCATGCTGGCTGTCTCAAATCACCTCCCTGGCCTCCATGGGCCTTAGCATAGCTTCTAGAAGGATCTGTTCCACGATCTTCCCGGCACAGAAGTGAGGCTGACAGGTCGGTAGTTCCCCAGGTCTTCCTTTCTACCCTTTCTGAAAATGAGCACAATGTTTCCCTTTTTCACCAGGGACTTCACCTGCCTGTCATGACTTTTGAAATATCATGGAGAGTGGCTTGGGAACTACATCAGCCAATTCCTCCAGGACTCTGGGATGCATCTCATCCATTCCCATGGACTTATGTGTGTTCAGGTTCCTCAGGTGGTCACAGATCTGACCTTCCCTTACAGTGGGAGGGGTTTTACCCCCCTGGTCCCCATCTTGTGGTCCATCAACTCAGGAGGGGTAAGGAGAGAGGTTGCCAGTGAAGACTGAGGCAAAGAAGTTGTTGAGTACCTCAGCCTTCTCCTTGTCTTCTTGTGTCTGGTTGCCATTCTTGTTCATCAGGGGGGTTATGCTTTCTTTAACGTTTCTTTTCTGGTTGACATACCTGTAGAAGCCCTTGTTATTCTTGTTATTCTTTGGATCCCTTGCCAAATTCAGCTCCAACCATGTCTTTGCCCTCCAGACCTCATCCCTACACAACCCGGCAGCGTCCCTATATTCTTCCCAGGGTACCTGTCCCTGCTTCCACTGCCTGTGTAGTTCCTTGCTCTTTAGTTTGACCAACATATTTCAACTCAGCCATGCTGGTCTCTTCCCTTCTTTGCCCGATTTCTTACACCTGGGGATTGAGAGCTCTTGTTCTCTTTGGAACACATCCTTAAAGATCTGACAGCTCTGTTCTATTGCCCTGTCCTTGAGGACCGTTTCCCAGTGGCTCCTTCTGACTAACTCCTTGAAGAGATGGAATTTTGTTTTCTTAAAATTTAGGGTCCTGACTATACCCCTTGCTTTTCCCATATCCCTCAGGACTGTGAACTCCACCAATGTGTGATCACTGCAGCTCAGATCTTGATGTCACTGATGAGCTCACCTGCATTGGTGACCATCAGGACGAGTATTGTCTCCCCTTGCATAGGGGCGTCTATTACCTGGCTTAAGAAGTTATCCTCAATGCATTCTAGGCATCTCCTGGACTGCCTACAGCTCGCCCTGCCATTTTTCCAGCAGATGTCAAGGTGGTTCAAGTCCCTGAGTAGGATGAGAGCCTGTGAGCATGAAGCCTCCTGGAACTGGAGGAAGAACACTTCATCAGTAGGATCCCCTTGATCAGGCAGCCTGTAGGAGACACCAACTACAAGGTTCCTTTTGTTGCCTCTGTCTCTGATTCTTACCCATAAGCTTTTGACCTGCTCATGGCAATTCTTCAGAGACAGCTCTTCACACTGATGTAGAGGGCAACATCTCCGCCTGTCCTTCCTTGTCTGTCCCTTCTGAACAGCCTGTAGCCCTCAATAGCCACATTCCAGTCATGGGATTCATCCCACCAAGTTTCTGTAATGGCAATCAGATCATAGATTTCTATCAGCATGGTAGCTTTTAAATGCTCCTGTTTGTTTCCCATGCTGTGTCATTTGTGTGGAGGCATTTCATCTGGACTGTCAGCCATGTCACCTTCCTGTTTCCCTTGAGGTGTTTCACAGAAGTTTCCTTGTTGGCTCCTACTACCTCAGGAGCCCCCAGCTCATCTCCACAAGACTTCGAGTGTGCTGCAGTGTCCCCAGCACACCTCTGGGCAACAGGTAGAGGGCTCATACTAGCACCCTGGCCCTCTAACCATTGTGTATCATCTCACAGCTTGTTACAGGCAAGCTTGATATATTCCCCCTCCCCCTTCGCATCTAGTTTAAAGCCCTGTCAATGAGCCCCACAAGCTTCTGAACAAAGACCCTCTTTCCCCTTTGAGGAAGCTGGCTCCCATTTGATGCCAGCAAGCCTGGTGCCGTGTAGGCCATCCCATTGTCAAAAATCCCAAAGTCGTAATGGTGACACCAGCCACAGAACCATGCATTAATAGAGTGGGTCCACCTGTTCCTTCCAATGTCACTGCCCACAACTGGAAGGAGGAAGGAAAAAACCTGTGCCCTACATTCCCTCACTAACCATCCCAAGGCCCTGAAGTCTCTTTTAATCAACCTTGAGGTACATAGTGCAACTTCGTCACCATCCACGTGGAAGGGCAGTAATGTGTAGTAGTCCAAGGGCCGTACCAGACTAGGAAGTTTCCTAGTGATATCTCTAACCCAGGCTCCTGGGAAGCAGCAGACTTTGCTATGAGGAGGGTCAGCCTGGCACACTGGACCCTTTGTTCCCCTCAGAAGGGAGTGTCCTGCAACTATGACCTGTCCATTCTACCTTGTGGAGGTGGTAGTGATATGGGGGGAAGGTCTTTCTGGTCTTGGAGACTCCTCTGGTGTAGATGGACTGACACCCATATCGTCCACTGACTGGTCCTCCCACATCCAGAGACTCATACCTGTTGTGCAGAGGCATCTGGGGAGGCATGGTGGGCAAGGAAAGGGTTCGCTTGCTGCCCTGATTGTGGACTTGTTTCCATTCACTGATACCCTTTAAGATCCTGGTGCGGGGAGGATACTGGACCCCTTTGATCACAGTTTTTTTTCTGGTGGCTGTCCCTGTTCAGGTTTCTGGGAGGCCAGAGTGTGAGTCCACCAGTCTATCTCTTTCTCAGACTCCCTGATGCTCCGTAGCTTATCTACTTCCTCTCTTAGCTCTGCCACCAGGCCGAGTAGATAGTCCACCTGACCACACCTTACACAGCTGTTCTCTCTACTGTCATCTGTTTCGGAGAGCTGGACAGCTGTGTGTTTTCCCGGGAGCTCAGTCTGGGTTGATACATCCTTTCTGGCTTGCACAGAGGAAACAGCCTTCCACTGGGTGGATGCCATGGCCAGGGTCCCTCTCACCAACTGCACTTATCGAACTTGCCTCTTGAGCTGGAAGAGAGAATTCACCTTCCCCACTTGAACTGCCTGCATGAACTGCAGTGCAAAATGCCGCACCACACCCTTCTGACGTGCCACACCCTCCTGACATGCCATGCCCTGTTTGTCTATCCTGTTAGCTGTGCTCCTTGGGGGCTGCTTTTGTATGTGATGGGGTTTGGCCACCGTCACTCCTGTCCCCACTCACGCTGAGTCAGAGCTGCCACTCGCTCATCAAGAGCTTGCTCCTTCCTACTCAGGGTGGGGGGTCTGGGGTACCGCCACTCTCCCTGCGCTTTTGCCAACATGGTTTTTGCCACTTTTGAAAGGGTCTCCCGGTGCAATCCTCTGCTCTGGAGCCCTTTGCCTCAGTGGCTTCAATGAAGTGGCAAAATCTTTTATGTATTTGTCTGTAAAGAGAGGAAAGAGAGCAAGTCTGTTCTCAGTAATCATAACACGGCTAATCACAAGTATGTGCAGTGGCATAGCAATGTTCTCCAAGTCCTTTCCTCATCATTTCTATTATTCTGTTTGGTATTTTTAATTACTTCTGAGCACACGCCCTTCTTCAGATTCCTCATTCGAGGAACATGCATTTTCACTAATGTTGCAGATAAAAATATATATCCCAATACCTAAAGTTTAGGGACTGAGTCCTGAATTCTTATGTTTTAATGCCAATTTCTTGAATGAGTCACTAGAGTATCTGAAGAGTTCCATTTGAGAGCTAGTGTAAATATTTTTTCAATTAGAAGACTCCTTCTTAGTGACAACAGAAGTAAATGCAATGATTTAATTGCATATTATCATTTCAGGGAATTTAGAGATTTATTGATAATTACAATGTAATTATTATAGCTTACAGCATTTGAAAATTTTTCTCTTCCCAAAATATCTTCTTTTAATTTACATTAAGCTATTTTTTGAATGAGAAGAAAATAAATATCTATAAGGACAAAAAGTTAGATACTTTCAAAATACATTTTTAGTGGAAATTCATATTTTAGGCAATAATTGAATAATTGTTAAATAAGACACATTATTGATTTGTATTTTGTTGTGAGAACTGATTTTTTAATGCTGAATGTGTTCAACATGCAATAAAATAATTTACAGATCATAATAAAACAAACCAATCAAGAAAATGATAAATGTGGTCTTCCAGTTTCTAGTAACATCAGCTTTCTATTGCAGCAATAGCCAGTGCAAATGTCATTGAAAAATCCAAAACATATATCATTTTTAAGATGTAACGAAGGAATTGAGTAACAAAGCTAGACTTCTTCCTTTATTCATCTCTAGAATCCATTTTAGTTGTCTGGGTTTTCTGAGGGGTGGGTACAGTAAGAGGTTGATTGGTTTACATTTTTATCTGAGATTTCTATGTAAACCTAATAAAAAGTTCATTAACAAACATGCTTTTTATATTACTTCTATAAAGTTTACTCATCAGAAAAGAAGTCATAGGAGATTGTTTTATGCAAGGCATGAGGGCACTTATTTAAACAAATCTGTCATTAGTTAGAGGTCTGCAATGAATGTGTGCTGCTGTTGAATGCTGCTTAAAAGTGTGACCTTAAAATTATTACACACATATATTTGCATGCAAAGTTCAAGATAGTATTTTATCAGAACTGTGTTCTGTATCTGACATGAATTATGTTCTCTATTAACAAACTTATCACATTAAGATTGCATTCCTTCTCAAAAAAGTGATGTAGCATTTAAAAGAAAGTCTTGTGCTTACCAATATCCTAATAAATATTTAGCTTAAATTTATGGTTGCAAAACAGAAATGCAACAATGTATTCAATCCCTTTCTGGATTTGTGCCTGTAATGACAAATGGACTCTATTATTAAACAGAGTTCTAACCCTGAAGAAATTAAATTATTTGATTTTATGGAAAAGTGCACAATTATCATTAGAGACACCCAAAAACGCCCAATTTTTTGCAAACAGATCTCTCAAAAAAACTTTGGCTTGATAAAAATGTCTAGTAAAACTATTCCACTTTTTCTGGCAATTCATAGCAGTCAAGCTTCCGCTCAAAAATCTAGAAACCATTAAGAATTTAATTTCTGCTTTGTGATACACATGTACAGTCCTTTAACAGACCAAAGAGTCCTCTAAATAGAAAAATTAACTTGGTGAAAGTACAAGTTTAGGAGTTGGAGACTGAAATTTTGATCCAGTCAAACTTCAGAGGACTTTTACATTTTACTACAAAAGACCATGATTTAACCAAGGGGATCTGAGTTTTGGGTTTACTACTATAATAGACTTTCTGTATGAGTCTTAAAGAAATAGAAGCACTCTGGACCATAGTTTCTCCATCTGCAAAATAAGTTAATAGCTTCCTAAAAATAGTCAACACCAGTTAAAATTTTTGACATCTTCTGATGAAAGCACTAGGCAACACCAAAGAACAACTATTACAATTATTGTTACTCAACCTTCACTAAAAAAACAACATAGCTGCTTTCTGGGCAAAAATAGTCTCAAGACTTGATATATTTGTACATCAGATTTACTTTATACATTAGTATAAACTTGAACCCAATCTAAATATTTTCTTACTTAGAAAATTTATCTGACAGCTTCATGGTATGATTCCTGTCACTTTCATTATTTGAAAATGATGTGGTCTATCAGTAGACAAAGTATCTTGCATAGTTCACTCTTCTACTACACTTGTTTTGATTGCTTTGATGTTACTTGTAATTAGGAATGCAATGCTGAATTATAAAAATACTAAGCAAGTATAGAAGCTACTGACTGGAACATTTTATGGTGGAGAAAACAACTCTGAGCTTTCAGAAAAATGTCTTAAGGCTGTCTAACATAATGTCAAGTGATTAAATACTCAGTTAATGAAATGTCAAATTGAGAAGAATACTTATTACATGAGGCTTTGTATAAGTTTCTGTATATTGAAGGTGGTTTTTGGTTTTTTGTTATGCCCTTCAAACTAACTGACTGGTAATTATCTTAAAATAGCTAACGATTCTGCAAAACATTTCAGTTTGGAAGCAAACATCTTTAGATTTCTAATTGAATATTTATGCCACAGGGATCTAAAAATCACAGAATAGTTGAAGTTGGAAGGGACCTCTGGAGGTGGTTTGGTCCAAACCCCCAACTCAAGAAGGGTCACCTAGAGGCAGTTGCCCAGGACCATGTCCAGATGGATTTTTAATGTCTCCAAGGACAGAGATATTCCCAGCCCCTCTGGGAAACCTGTGCCAGTGCTGGATCACCCTCACAGTAGAAATGTGCTTCCTGATGTTCTGATGGACTACCCTATGTTTACGTTTGTGTCTCTTGTCCTGTCACTGGGCATGACTGAAAAAAAGCCTGGCTCCATCATCTTTGCACCCTCCCTTCAAGTATTTACAGACATTGATAAGATCTTCCCTGAGCCTTCTAGTCCTCTAGGCTAAACAGTGCCAGCTGTCATAGTCTTCCCTCACAGGACTGGTGCTCCAGTCCCTTCATCATCTTGGTGGCCCTTTGCTGGACTCTCTCTATGTCCATGTCCATGTCTCTCTTGTATTGGTGAGCCTAGAACTGGACACAGGACTTCAGGTGTGGTCTCACCTGTGCTGAATAATGGGTAAGGATCACTTCCCTCAACCTGCTAGCAATACTTTGCCTACCGCAGCCTGAGGATTTATTTATAAGACATGTAGATGTGGCACTTAGAGACATGGTTAAGCGGTGGACTTGACAGTGCTAGATTTATGGTTGAACTTGATGATTTTAAAGGGTTTTTTCCAACCTAAATGATTTTATGATTCTATGATACCATTAGCTGCCTTTGTTTCAATAGCACTTTGCTGGCTTATGTTCAATCTGTTGTCCACCAGGACCTCTAGATCCTTTTCTGCGAAACTGCTTTCCAGCTGGGAGGCTCCAGCATATGTTGGTGCATGGCATTGCTCTTCCCCAGATGCAGGATTTTGCACTTCTCCTTGTTGAACTTAATGAGGTTCCTGTTGGCCCATTTCTCCTGCCTCTCAAAGTCTCTCTGGATGGGAACACAACCCTCTGGCACAGCAGCCACTACACCCAGTTTGGTGTCATCAGGAAACTTCCTGAGGGTACACTCTACCCCATCATCCAGATCATTAATGAATATAATAAACAGGACTTGATTGAGAATTCACCCTTGAGGCACACTGCTAGTTACTGGCCTCCAACTAGACTTTGTTCTACTTATCGCCACTGTCTGGGCCCACTCATTCAACCAGTTTTTATTCCCCCTCACTGTCTGCTCATCCAGCCTGTACATCAACTTATGTGAGACAGTGTTAAAGGCCTTATTAAAGTCCAGATATACAATATCTACTGTTCTCCCCGTGTCAACCAGGCCAGTTGTTTCATCACAGAAGTTTATCCAGTTGGTCGAGCATGACCATGCAGCCATGCTGATTACTCTTGATGACTTTTTTGTCTTAATGTGCCTGGAAATGGTTTCTAGGATTAGCTGCTCCATCACCTTCCCAGAGACTGAGGTAAGGCCAAATGGCCTGTAGTTCTCTGGGTCATCCTTTTTACACTTCTTCAAGATTGGGGGAGCGGGGGGGCTTTTGCTTTCCTCTAGTCTTTGGGCACTTTTCCCAGTCATCATGACTGATCAAAGATTATCAAGAGTGGCCTCACAATGACATCTGCTAGCTCCCTCAGCACTTGTGGGTGCATGTCATGAGTGGGCCCCTGGACTTATGTATGTCTTGTTTGCTTAAGTATTCTCCAAACTGATCTGCTTCCACCAAGGGTACAGCATTTCCCTTGGTCTCTGGGACCTGGAATTCCTGAAAACCAATCTTGCTAGTAAAGACAGAAGCAAAGAATGCATTCAGTACCTCAGCCTTTTCCATGAACTGTGTAACCAGGTCCCCTGTCCTGTTGAGCCAATGGGCCCACATTTTCCGTAGCCTCACTTTTGTCGCCTATGTACTTACAGAAGCCCTTCTTGTTTTCTTTGATATCACTGGCCAGACTCAGTTCCAAATGGGCTTTAACTTTCCTAAATTCACCCCTGGATGCTCAAATTATGTTTCTGTATTCCTCTCAGGTTACCTTTCTTTGCTTCCACCCTACATATTCTTCCAATTTGTGTTTGTTTGGCTATGTGTTCTTTATTCATTCACACAAGCCTCCTGGCATTTTTGCCTGACTGCTTATTCATTGAGATGGTGGTCTATTGAGCTTGGAGAAGGTGATCCCTGAATATTAAACAGCTTTCCTGTACTCCTCTTCCCTCCACAACCTTAACCCATGGGATTCTTCCAAGCAGATCTTTGAAGAAGTCCAAGTCTGCTCTTCTGAAGTCCAGGGTCATGAGATTGCCTTCTCCCTGCCCTCAGTATCCTGAACTTCACCATCTCATGATCACTGCATTGTCAAAGGCTGTCTTTGATCTTCACATTTCCAATGAGCGCTTCCCTGTTGCTGAGTATGTGGTCCAGCACAGCACCTCTCCTCAATGGCTCCTCTATCACTTGGAGAGGAAATTACCAATACACTCCAGGAACCACCTGGATTTCTTATGTCCTGCTGTGTTGTCCTTGCAACAGATATTGGGGTGGATGAAGTCCCCCATGAGCACCAAGGCCTGTGAAGGTAAGGTTGCTCTTGTAGAGGGGCAACTGTCTGTAGAAGGCTTCATCGACTTGTTCTTTCTGGTGAGGTGGCCTAGAGCAGACATCCCTTATAAAGTTGCCTTTACCTGTCCTTTCTTTAATCCTAACCCATAAGATCTCAGCTGGCTCCTCATCCATCCCCAGACAGGGCTCCATGTACTCCAGATGCTCCTGCACATGAAAGTCAACATCCCTTTCTCATCTTCCATCCTGTCCTTCCTAAAGAACCTGTATCCCTCCACTGCAATACTTCAGTCATGAGAGTCATCCCACCACAGCTGGTCAGGAACTAAATGTTCCTGCAACCATTCTGGAAGCTACTATTTTTCTATTAACCTTTCAAGGGTGTTTCATATACCACAAAGATCAAAATTAAGCCAAATCAAACCAAACCAAAAAAACCCACAAACCTTCACTTTCTTTTAGTGCTCACCAGAGCATCTCAACTATATTGTGCTCAACTAGGTACACAGAAGACATACTTGGTTATAAAAGACTGGTATTGTAATATTCCTACATAAAATAGAAATTGATGGGTTTATATGTCTTTTCTTTTTACCTGATTAAAGAAGAAATCAATATTGGGGACAAAACAAAACAAATGCTCAAAAATATATGTCCTAGGAAAACTAGGTCTTATTTAGTATTCAATTTGGTTAGTGTGTGAGGCCTGTTCAGTAAGAAAGAACTGATCACCTACATAGTCCCCATGGTCTATGTCTTAATTGCACTCCCAGCAAGACTCTTCCACATGTCATAGTAACTTTGACTTATCTGGTTCCATTACACAGTTTTTAAAAGGACTTCTACTTGTCACTACTGTGCAACATTCACACTGATATCATTTCATGTTTATGCTGTAACAAATTGAATCACTGGGGAAAAACAAAAGGAGGAATTACAAGGACTTCTAGGAAAAAAAAAGAAAAAGTAGTGTAGTCTACTTCTGTCTGAGGCTACATCCTATGACCCCAACAGATTTGTGTTAAATGAACTTTAGAGCGGCTTTATCATAGTGCAATCTGTCACTTCCGAGGTCAGTCCTGACATATCACTTTAACTGTAAGGGTGCATAATTTTCCACATGTGGTATCAACAACAATAAGCCTCCCTCTAATTACAGGATGTGAAAGGTCACTTTCACCTCCCTGTGCTCTATTTTCCCTCTCTTCCTCCCTTCTTCCCTCCTCCTTGACCCTGAAGCTAGGCCATACTTCCCAGCTCTGTGTTCATACTCCAGACATGTAGCAGTCTCTCCTTCCCTACAAGATGTTCTCAGCTTCAAGGAGGTTCATCATGTCTCCTTACCAGGGATCAGAAATGTGAAGGACATTCCAAAGGGCATGTGGCTGGGAAAAAAAAGCATACACTGTGAAGTACAGAAATGATTCATTATTTCCATTGAAAATCAACAGAAAACCAAATAAATAATGTACTGTTGCCAAAAGTAAGATAAATTCAGTAGCTTGACCTCAAGATGTAAGGGTATGGCTGAAGGCACTTTAATTGCCTAGTGTAGGTAAAACCTGTGAGGCCAATGCAAGCAAGGCATTGAAAATGCACAGAGAAGCAGAAAATGTGAGCAAACTTATACAGAATATATCGAAGGCATCACTGCCAGGAAGGAAAAAAGATGAGACATAAAAGAAACAGGAGCTCCCCACACCAATCTGCATTTGTAGCTGAAATTATTCCCTGGGGGTCCCTTTATCCGATTAATATTCTTTTTCTGAGCAGAGAAGGTGGCAGGCACAGTCTGAGTAAATAAGGCAATATGTAATTGAACCTTTGTCTAACACTTGATATATATATTCTTTTACCCAATATAATATATCAGGAAATGGGCAAGCCACTCCCCATCAGTGGGAAAGTGGGCAGATGGTTCTGGCTATTAACAGGCACCAATGGTGTGATAAATGTCAGCCACAGCAATGGATGTCAAGCTCAACGAACTGTGTGACTATGAGGACTGTGCCCTAGTAATAATGTGCATATCATCCCTGTAATAATAATCTACAACACTGTTAAATAATGGTAATGGTACTACGTGCACAGTGTCCATTTAAGAAGATGACAGTGTAAGTTTAGCATGCCCCAGACATGGAGTATGGGAATGACAACAGAGTGGTGGTAGATAATACTCGGATACCTTGTTGAAGCCACTGAAGAACAGAATCCAGCAATGACTATGAGCAGAATTCAATGGGACTTTCCTGAACTAGTGAGACCTGTACAGGATCATGTACTCAAGGGTAAGAAGCTCTTCTGGCAAATGACACAGAAGTTTCTGAATTAATTGCAGCAGCCATGTATGACCACATATCAAGTAGTCCACCATGCTGGAATGACTATCTGCACAACCACTAACTTAGTTATTACATAAGTCCTGTTAGGTACATCTCCCATTGTTATTGCATCTTTGTCAGATGGCTACCACCAGCTATTCTACTGGACTATTATGTTTAGCATTACACCCTATCTTAATACTGTTTATACCTACTATAGTGTTAGTCTTTATATGTTTCTAGTTGCATCGTTGTGTATTGGTAACAGCACAAAGAGCTGGAAGCCTGCATTGCATCCAAAGTGATCTCTCACCCCTAAAGTTGTTTAGAGCAGATTACAGAGCAGGCAGGGTGGATGACAGTATAGGTTGTAACCCCATGAACAGTGTCTGTGTCCAGTATCCTGAACAACAGTGATTCCCTGGGGGAATTGTTGCAGATTTCCCTCGTGGGTTGTTGCAGAGTGTCACAGATGCCTTAATCTTTGTAATGCTAAGGACCCTTCTATTTGCAATTCTGTGGTCTGTTTTTCACTTGCATCTGCATAACCTTTCACCTAAATTGCTGTGGCTATATTTTTCTCTTGTTGCTTTCACACTGATAAAGGAAAGAGTTAATTTTGCTTTTGCTTAAGTTTCATTAATCATTTTGTGTATATTGTATTAAGATTTTCACTTTTGAATGCAACTAAGATGCAGGTGTGCAGCCAAGGAACTCAACAGACCATGGTCAACTGCTCACTATGTTCCTTGTATAGCTCCCCTCCATGGTTGGACTAATCACCAGCCAGGTTAATCAGTAAATAAAGATAGATGAAACCAAGACTTCAAGACAATCAGAAAAGTTGGTCTTAAACCACGATGTAGACAGAATAATTAAAGTAGGCCTAGACAGATAGAGGATAGGTTAGAGGTTAAGTTTTTTATGTTTTTGCCTTGCATTCACGGTGGCTGCCGAGAGAAGAATTTATGGACTTTGTGTTCAAGAAGCAGAACTGAGATACAACCAGACAAGTATGCTAACCTGTGGGAAACAATGGACTTTCAGCTGGCCAGAAAAATGAGGAATTGTGAACATCATGGAAACTCTTTATGCAATTATTATAGAAAGGTATAAAAAAAAAATAATATGCCTGTGAATTGCAACAGGACTGAGACAAAACGTACTAGCAGAGGAAAAAAACGAGAACTTTCTACTAACCAAGAAGAATAGAGGAATTGAGAATGCAGTGGAAACTTACGGTAGACTTTGTCTATTATGTAATCATGTTGAAAAGGTATATAAGGTATAAGGTGTATTTTTCACATTGTCACTCACTGAGGTGATGGCCCAACTCTGAGTTATGAATAGATGCAAATCTAGAGTAACCCAGACACTCATGAAATTCTTTAACAACATCTACTTATGAGTAGCTATCTAGTAAAATATGAGTTGAGGCTATCTACTAATTTCTCAGTGAACAGTTTTATGGTGATTTTTAAAAGATGGCAAAAATTTTTGTCTTCTAAAATGGATTGAGAAATAAAAGAAAAAATATGTGAAGATTTGAAAAAAATTGAACAGACTTTTTTATGTTCTACCTTAGTTTTGGGGTTTTTTTATTTTTTTATTTTCTTCTTTGCTATGTGTGTATCCTTTAGAATTTCTCTCAGTCATCTTAAAAGTAATCATGTGTCATGTCTCAAGTCTGTTTCTGAATTAAGAGACGAGTTTGAATGCATCTTTTCTTATCCCCTTAATCATAAGCTAACAGATATTGGAAGATAGCGATGGATGTGTGTTTCTGTTCAACACATGAAAAACCCTTGGAATTCTTCATATATTTGCTTATCTTAGAAGTATGGTTATGGTATGACTATGCAGATCCAAAGAATTATGGTCTTTGCTCTCATACACCTGTTCTTTCTTTCTTTCTTTCTTTCTTTCTTTCTTTCTTTCTTTCTCTCTTTCTTTCTTTCTCTCTTTCTTTCTCTCTTTCTCTCTTTCTCTCTTTCTTTCTTAATTCTTGGTTATTAGTTTAATTCTCACAGATTCTTACAGATAAAAAGATGAACTTTCTTGTGATGTTCCTGTGAGCCAGTCCTACATGGCTGCAAATGAGTGCAGACAAAAGGAAAGACAGGCTCACGGTTATGTCTTGCACTACTGGCATTAGTAGGGCCTTAGCAGCTTGATATGAAGTCATTCCAGGACTCTGCCAACACTAAAGGCAAGAGTGGATTAACATTCAAATCTTAAATTTGCATTTGAGCTAGAATACTGAATACTGAATAAGAAGAACAGCAGCCACAGGTGAATCCATTCAGCCAACTTCAGTAGTAAGCAGTTTAGCAATGCTTTAGATTCCTCTTAGAAAACAAGCAATTCAGACTCATCTGAACCATTTCCAATTTCATCCTTAGGATACAATGAAACTTAGATAGAAATAACTGGTTTTCTTCATTGACATAAAGGGAGTCCACAAGACTATCCACCTCAGATATAAGTTCTGAAGAAAATTAATACCATTCTTTCTATATAAGAACCACGTTTAAAAGGACAACTCCCGCCTCCTAATGTTTGGTAGGACAAATTATCCAGGGGTGAAATACTAAGATAAGAAATAACTTAGAAACTAATACCTGTTTCCCAGAAGATGTGGCTATTAAATGTGTGATTTCCCGTAAATTCCTGAATATATTTAAAAAAGCAGAAGGGTCAAAACATAGTTTCTTAAGTCCTCATTTAATAAAGCACTACGCTAGATATATAACTGAATGGGCTTTGAATTCTTGATTTAAAACCCTTCATTTGAAAGCAAGAAGACTAAAGTCAAATTGAAACACTGAGTTGAAACATCTGTTTGGGAAGATCTGATTGTGGGTTTTGATGACTGTTCAGGTATAGACAAGAAAATAATTACCTATTCCAGATATTATTACACCAAAACCACAATAATCTCTACATATATTTCACCATTCACATTTTAAGGTTTTTGAAGCTTTTATAATTGTGAAACAAAATAAGAATATGCTCCTTTTTTCCCTTTTGTTGTATAAAATAAGTATCTGTCCCCCACAACATCCTTGTCTCTAAATTGGAGAGATATGGGTTTGATGGATAGACTGTTAAGTGGATAAGAAATTGACTGGATGGTCACATTCAGAGAGTAGAGGTCAATGGTTCAATGTCCAGAGCAGTGATGAGTGGTGTCCCTCAGGGGTCTCTACCAGGACCAGTATTGTTTAATATCTTCATCAACAACACAGACAGTTGTACCAAGTGCAAGTTTGCAGACACCAAGCTGAGTGGTGCAGTTTACATGCCTGAGGGATGGGATGCCATCCAGAGGGACCTGGACAAGCTTGAGAAGTGGGCCCATGAGAACCTCATGAGATTCAATAAGATCAAGTAAAAGGTCCTACTGAGTACTGAGAGGCTGCAATAAGGTCTCCCCACAGCCTTCTCTTCTCCAGGCTGAACAGCCCCAACTCTCTCAGCCTGTCCTCATAGGAGAGGTGCTCCAGCCCTCGGATCAATTTTCGTAGCCCTCCTCTGGATCCCCTCCAACAGTTCCGTGCCCTTCTTGTGCTGAGGACTCCAGAGCTGGACGGAGTACTCTAGGTGAGGTCTCCCCAGAGCAGAGTAGAGGGGCAGAATCCCCTCCCTCAACCTGCTGGCCACGCTTCTCCTGATGCAGCCCAGGGTACAGTTGGCCTTCTGGGCTGTCAGTGCACATTGATGGCTCATTTCAGATCACATACTAATTTATAGAAAAATGACACTTCTCTCTCTGAAGGTATGAAACATGCAGAGTGCTATCACTTAATATGCTTTGAAAAAGAACTCAAAAACAGATAATGAAGAATTCCAAAATCATATATTCCTCCATAAGTGTGCATTCAAGTAAATTTGATTAACTGAATATTTGACTGATGGTATTGTAACATTAAAAAAGACAGAAGTATTACAAAAAGCTTCCTAACTGTGTGCAGTTGTTTTTTAAACTCATCTGAAAATCTTACAGGCATTTAATATTATAGCTGGATTTCTCAGCTGTCTTTAGATGTTGTGTGGGTGGACTGAAAGAAAAAAGTGATTAGCTGCTTTATTCTTCCTGACTTTAAAACTGTGGACTTCTTTTTACTTATTACTCAATATGTCCTTTATGACTAACACCCAAGGACACATTCTATTGATTAGGATTTTCTCCTTTAGGTATCATAAAGTAGTGTGGACTACCAGAATCTTTGAAACCTCTATAGATAAATGAGCACAATAAAAAGGCTGCTGTTTCCACACTTACTCTTTTGGTGATAATAGTCTGTTTGAAGAAGGTAAAGCTTATTAATATATGTATATATATAGAGATACATAGGTATATAATGGAGGTATGAAGAATTAAGGTTGAAGATTAAAAAAACTAGAGCCAGTATCCACAGAATAAAAATATAATACCAAGAAATAACCTCTGCAATATAGGAGGTCAGATCAGATGATCTAATGGTTCCTTTTTTGTCATTAAGTCTCTGATATTATGAAATTTCCCATCTTGTCTCAGTGTAGAATTTTTCTGTGAAAGAATCAGTAGGATCAGCCAGAGACTCGGGATCAGATGGAGAAGAATCTGGGAGGGACAACAGTAATGAGGTTTGGGGAATCATAGAATCATAGAATTGTTTAGGGTGGAGAAGACCTTTAAGATCATCAAGTCCAACTGTTAACCTAACCCTGCTATTCCACCCCTAAACCATGACCCTAAGCACCTCATCTACCCTTCTTTTAAATACAGGGATGGGGACTCGACCACTTTCCTGGACAGCCTGTTCCAATGCTTAACAACCCTTTCCAAGAAATTTTTTTTCCTAATGTGAAACCTAAACCTGCACTGGCACATCTTCAGACCATTTCCCCTTGTCCTATTGCCTATTACCAGGGCGAAGAGGCTGACCCCCACCTTGCTACAGCCTCCTTTCAGGTAGCTGTAGAAGGTGATAAGGTCTCCCCTCAGCCTCCTCCAGACTAAACAACCCCAGTTCCCTCAGCCGCTCCTTGTAAGACTTGTGCTCCAAACCTCTCACCAGCTTTGTTGCTCTCCTCTGGACATGTTCCAGCAATGCAACATCTTTCTTGTAGTGAGGGGCCCAAAACTGAACACAGTATTCAAGGTGCAGCCTCACCAGTGCTGAGTACAGGGGCACGATCACTTCCCTACTCCTGCTGGCCACACTATTCCTTATACAAGCCAGGATGCTTTTGGCCCTCTTGGCCA
>JADKXX010001657.1:0-41268 GCA_017310255.1 Butorides virescens | reverse complement strand
CACACTATTCCTTATACAAGCCAGGATGCTTTTGGCCCTCTTGGCCATTTGTGCACACTGCTGGCTCATATTCAGCCGGCTGTCAACCAGTACCCCAAGGTCTTTTTCCGCCAGGCAGCTTTCCAGCCACTCTTCCCTAAAGCCTGTAGCATTGCATGGGGTTGTTGTGACCAAAGTGCAGGACCTGGTACTTGGCCTTGTTGAACCTCATACAGTTGGCCTTGGCCCATCGACCCACCCTAACCAGGTCCTTCTGCAGAGCCCTCCTCCCCTTGAGCAGATTGACATTCCACCCAGTTTGGTGTCATCTGCAAACTTACTGAGGGTACACTCAATCCCCTCGTCCAGGTCAAATCAAAGGTGTGAATTTGCAACCAAAGAAAGTAAATTGCAGGAAACTAAAATGAGGCATTAGAAAGCTTAGCTTTGTTAAATAATCTAAATACAAACTGCTAGAGCATTCTAGCTTCCTCTTATCCCTTTCATAAGGCACATGCTTCCTTTCACATCTTGCTGTTCTTGACTACTTACTGTTTTGTTGTGCATACACTGGTGTGATTCTAAGAAAGGTTTCTCTGTGCTGTATATAACCTGGGATGTGCAAGTAAATTGATTAGTCTTGCCGCCTTATACAGTCACCATCCAGCTCAGTAAAGAAGACCCTGTTTCTTGTGAGATCCATCTGCTCCGTTGGCTGGCAGATCCACGAAGTGGCAGAAATCCAAGCCCTTGCCAGGTTTCCAAAAGTCAGAAGAAAACAAGGCTTTTGTAAACATGACTGGGAAGTCATGACAGGCATCTGACAATGAAAATCAAGGGCTTTCTGGGAAATATGGTCACATTAGCACTGAGTTATTCAATGTGCTTATTGTGATGAGGATCGTACTGTTTCATGTTTAGTATTTACACCATGGAAACTATGGTATCAGTACCCATCTCTCATCAGTAAATGGTAACTGTCAGTACTCATGTGGTTTGGCAAAGTGCATGATAGGCTTGTGTGAGAGACAAGCATTTTCTAGCCCACTGAGAAGCAAGTTGTTAACAGAAAGACCCAAAAGATTCACTAAAGATTTTGTGAACAGAAGTCTGAACTGTGGTTTAATGCCAGTATAAGCAGGATATTCTAGGATGCTGGCATAATCACCCTCTTCATAAACAATGGCTTTTATCCTGAAGCCAGTTCAGAGAAATACAGATAAACTTGAAGTTTATGGCAAAATGCAAAACTAAATACCTAAATTAATGTGAAACTTTTTTTTCTCTCTCTTATCTATGCCTTGCTACCTTTTATTATTTTGCAATTTATATTTCTTCATTCTAAATGTCTTTGCGTGCTTTTTTCTGTGATTTTTATTTGTTCATTTTGATCCTATGCATAGAATTATCAAAGTCTGTTCAAGATAAGATAAACACACAAAGCAGATCTGGAATCCACCCATATTTTTACCATAAAATGTTTTTCTATTTCACAGCTTTCAGATCCCCAAATGTTTTTAATCCTATTCTTCTTGAAAGTAAACCATCCACCCCACAATGTCAAGTTCTACCCCAGTCTTAGTTTTGACCCAGGAAAATGCCAAAAAATCCATTAAATATAGTGGTAAGGTAGCTTTTATTTATGATTAATGGGGAGACAAGAATTTCAGTGATAAGGAGTAGTACAAAAATATAAAGCACTGTTAGAAAAGCTGTGAGTGGAAACCAATAAGACTGGATTTAAATCCTCCGTAATGATTAAAAACTGTGACTATAATCTTATTTTATTTTTTTAAGTATGAGACCGAGTTAATATATATCACTTGTTACTTAAGGAAGCACATTTTTAAAGTTTATCTGCCGTAGTGTATTATAACATACTAAGTTTCACAAATAAAGTAATTAGCATGCTAGTTCTGTTGTTCCTGCAAAATACTTGGATACATAGTAGATACAACTTTATGAAAAATAATTAGAGGAGTACAATATGGTCTGCTTAACTCAGTAAACCCCTGCATGGAATTATTAAAGGCTTAGAACCTCAAAAGGCAATACTATCTACCCACACAAGAGGGTAGAGGTGAGACAGAGGGCGAGGGGTGTAGACAGATATATAGAATTTCAGGGACAATCCCATCTACCTATTTTAGGGGATAATCTTCCCCCCACTGAAGATATAAGACATATAACTGTGTCTGTGGACAATGCACCCTGCTGAATGGACAATGTAAAGGAACAGCCAGAAATATTGGATGTTTCCATTCTTTCAGGATGCTGTCTGGACAGAGGTCCTTAGAAGATAGGATCTTGTTGGAGGAGATGAAATCAACCGCTACTATTTCAAAATCACAGTTTAGTAATTACAGAATTCAGAAACAGGAGGCCCTACCGTTTAAGATAACAGCAGCTTGGATGAATTTGAACAAGATTTTCTGAAAGGAAAGAGAGCACAGACACTGAGTAAGAAAGATTCCTGCTTTATGGTTTTGTGATCTAGGTACTCAGCTTTATACAAAAGATCACCATCACCCCTCAGCAGAGTTCATGTACATATCATCTACATATGCTTCATTTTCTGTAAAGCAAAATGTGGGACATGAGCACCTGTCTCCTTTACTATAAGCACTTTTGTGTATGTAGAATGATCACATGCTTAATAAGTTTAAGTCACCTACCTGTTTAGACAGTCTTGAACTCATCTGTTTTTACAGTGCTTGCTGAGTTTTAAACAATTATGCCCATTGTGACTAATGCTATTTGTCTTTTTAACAGAAAATACCAGTCATTCAAAGCAGAGCTTCTCTGTAACCTCTAGACCAAAAGATACTGCTAGGCACAAAGAAGCATCTGTCACACGTTGGTTCTGGCTGTATTAAAAGCATTGTTTGATCCTCATCCCTTTACAATAGGACACATAACATCAGTGCGTTCCAGAAAAGAAACAAGTAGATGAAAAATGCAAATAAATATTTGAGCATCACACCAGGTGCCTTCTGTTCCCCTGAATTACCGTCTGTCTGTCAAAAATCAGTATACTTGCCAAACTCATTGTGCAGTTTGGCTCACCGGATGCTAATAAAAATGCAAATCCTCCATAGAAATCTAAAGCCCTTGGCATATTTCAGTACTTGCAGCAATCTCATGCTTACTATCTTATACTTCAACCACTTGACCTGTAGCCTTATATATTCAATCTAAGGTTTCTGAAACCTTCTGGTGATGCAAGAGGTATAGAGACAAACACTGTTTCCTCCAGCACAGTTCAAGGAATGTATAATCATGTTGCCTAAATTTGCCTGCTCCTGTTCATGAAAATACTCATGAAATACCTCAACACAAGTTGTCCTGCATGTGTGCTTGCAGCAGTAAAGATCATTGTCACAGCTCAGTGAGTCACACTGCGCACTTGCTTTTTCAACTTGGCAGTGTAGTACTTCTATGGCTACCACACTACCTGCAGGCATCCCATAAAGAAAATTATTTATTCAATGCCTATTATGAGAAACAGAAAGACAAGAACATTAAAATAGCTTAGGCTGAAATTCAGGGTAGAAAATCCTTCCATCAATCCAGTCAGATTTTTTTTTGTGGGGGTCTGCTTGGGAGCAGATTCTTTGTCTAAAGTTACTACTAGCAGAAGATATGTCTTTCTCAGAATGCCCAGTCCCACTGCTTTTTATGGCTCCCTTCCAGAATAGTAGTTGGATCCCTTCTAAGTTCAGCAAAATATTAGATGGTGGAGAAAAATGTAGAAGGTGGTGCACATTTAGCTCAGTCTGTGACATACATCATAGATGGGACAAAAGTGTGCTCTAGGATCAGGAGCACAGGTCTTCCAGGTCTCCCATTACACAATTTCTGATTCCTTCTTTGGCCTCCTGTAGAGATGCATGTTTCCTTCCCTTTCCTTCAGCCAGAATCAAATTGTCACTCCTAATGTGTTGTCAAAGGTGTCTGTAAATTTGTTCTCCACAGACCCCACAGAAACTCTCCAGGTAAGCTATTCTAGTAATTCATTACTCCTACCGTTAAAATGTATTTTCAGGTGTTATGTTGAAACAGTATATTTCTCGTCTTTCCTCCTACACACAAGATTTGAACCATGAATTACCTTTGGTATTGGTTTTCATCCAGACCCACTGGCAGCTCTGTGCTTTGTAATATTTATAAAGAAATCCAGTTATATCCAGTGTTAAAATCTTTCTTAATTGTTTTCTGTTTTTTTAAAAGGTAGGGCTTTTTATATCAGAAATTAAGACAAGAAATTATAGACAATAAATCTGACCTTTTTAATAACATTCTAATAGTTGCAAAACAACAACTGAATTAAATTAAATATATTAATACAAAGAATACCATAAATTAAATGGGGGAAAATGTCATGCTATTCTTGAAAGAAAATTATCAATAATAAAAAATCAGACAGGAAATTTGATGCAATGAAATTACCTGACTGAAAGGAGATTTATATAAGCCATCTTCAAGAATTTAATAAAAGAATGAAATTAGCAGCAGAGCTATTTATAAATAAGGAAGATCAAACACATTGAAGGTCAAGCAGATTGTATTTTCCAGTTTAGATTGTGTTATTATCACAAATCATAAGTCAAAAATTACAGATCCAATAGCACTAACTGTGGAGTATTGAAGTTTCAAAAAAGGTAAAAAAAAAAAAAAATTGGTTAAAAAAAAGTTAGATGTCATTACAAAACTATATATTGTCATGAAAACACTGAAATTAATATGGAATAGTATTGGAATCTCACAAAGTATAACAGTGTACTACTTTCCAGTACATACATACAACCACTTTTCAGTACATAAGGGCTCAGTGTGCTCTTAGTATGTTTCTGGGTCTCTTACAGCCTCTATGTATGGATGGGAGATGGATGGCCAAGGGCAGTTTACTACCATAATGCACATTGATATGATTCAGTACTAGTCAGTAGTAGTCTAATGGGTGAACTTATAACATAATAGTAAATAGTAAGATGAAAAGGAAAGACTATCTTATGGTGAATATCCATGTTTGCAATGTGGAGATCTAGGGATGATACTTTGGTCACGGGCAGACAAGTCTATGTACGTAGACTTCTGTGATAGTCTTTCTGCTTGCATATGACAGTTTTTTCTATTTTTTGACTATTTAGATATTCACTGGGATAGCATCTGGATATTTCTATATATTATCTAAAAAACAGAGAGTAGCTAAAACCTAAAAATTCTCCTGTTGCATATATCCCATAAGTATAATTATAATAACCAGGAATATCAAGTCCCCATCCCTGGGGGTATTTAAAAGATGGGTAGACGAGGTGCTTAGGGAGATGGTTTAATGGCGGACTGGCAGTGTTAGACTAACGGTTGGACTTGGTGATCTTAAAGGTCTTTTCCAACCTAAACAATTATATGATTCTGTGATTCTATTTCTTGATTTCTGCATGCTGTCTGGCCATTGTTTCATAATTCCATAGAAGATTTCGTCATTGCCTGATGATTGGTCATTGCCTGACCTTTTTGAATAGTTTCTTATTTTTCCTTTGTGAAACTTAGTGTGATCACTTGTAGAACTGCAAATATTTAATTCAGGTGCGTCTAGCTTTCAAAATATCTACAATTTATGTTATTTTTTTTTTCTGAAACCAAAGAATGACACAATTATCTGAGTACTATAGAATAAACCTGAGTGTTTTACTAGTCATTTGACTTTCCTAGGGAATTTGAAGGTTTTTTTTGTTCCCTCCAGGTTCTGTTATATCACATTAGATTATAGCTATTCCAGTTTGTATCAGCTATTTGGTTCATTAAATAGAACACTAATGTGTACCAAATGGTTTATAAGATTTTTTTTATTATTATTACAGTAGTTGAGGTATGACTAGAAGCAGTTGTATTATACTGGTGAAAGACAAGATTTCAGAAAAAAAAAAATCAGGCATTGTTATGACAACTCTCAGGAAAAGAAATAAAAGAGATATAGCATAGCCCCTGAAAGGAACAGTTTAAGAAGCTTCTAAAAAGTTGCTGCTTATGTATGAAAGGAAAATTATGAAAAAAATAACCCAGACTTTCTGTGTGTATGTCTTGCAAGTAGTAGTGAAGAACATGTTTTGAGTACAGTATGTACAAGTACAGAGGTCACCACTCTGATGGAGAGGTCTCTCTTCTGCTGGTGAATGACAGCCCCTAGTGGAGCAATCTAAGACAGAAATATTTGTAAGACTGAAAAACAAGAATTTCTTTGAATAATAAAACACTGGCTTAACAAGAAGAAGCAGAAAAGTCAAGTTCTTAATGCAAGATGAATCTGTAATGCAAACCAGATGGAAAGTTTCTCTTCAAGATTAAGTAGTAAAAAACCCTATGTCTTTGTATTTCTACAATGCTGAAAAATGTATTGTGAACATCACAGCTGTAAGAATAAGTTTAGTGGATATGACAGAGTGATTATTTCTCCTTGTCACACCACATATCAAGCCATCTGTGAATATAAATTATAAATAAACTGTGACACAAAGATTTTCCTTCAAAGTCTCCCTAAATCCTTCACTGCATAGCCATCACCTTTCTATTATCAAAATTGGAGAACTACTTTTTTTCTTGAAAAGTTTTAAAGTGACCTCTGTTAAGATACAATGCACCTAAATGATTTTGTGCTGTACTTTTATTTATGACATGTCATTTATCTAAACATGGATTTAGAAAAGAAATATTTAAGAAACATACGTGTGAAGAAAGCAGAATTTTCTGTGTTAACAAGAGTCCACTAAAATGTACTTTTAAACTTACATAATTACAACTTTTGTTACCTGAAAGCTATGACTGATTGTTATTTTTCAATGAAGGATAAATGTATATTTGTGACTTCATTTGTATTTCCATTTAATATTAATTTCATTTTTACTAATTTTATTTTATAAGTAATGGGATGAAGTGTGTTTTTCTTTAAGTGTACCTAAATATTTTTTTTTTAAATAATTGTAGCTCTTGAAATACATTTTTTATTTACTATTTGTTCATTTGTTTACATCCTTCTAGATTCGTTTGGCAAAGGTACTGGAAAGGAATTCATATGACCTGAATTTGCCATCTCCAGTAAGGTTGACAGTGTATGAACTGGTCACTCTTGGCTTACTTTTTTTACTAATAAAGAGAAATGGCCATTCTTGGGGTTAACTACATCTTGTCACACAGCTATATAGAACATAGAGGTTAAATTCAGTTACCTTGGTGTAGGCATCTTATGCTTTCTAATCCGCGTTATGTTCTCCAGAACATCTGCCCAAGACTGGCAGATAGGACTCAGAAACATGCCCTTTTGAAAGGGCAGAAGAGAAGATAGGAAGACTAGCTAAGTGTCTTAAATGGTGCTAGAAACAGCAAATGGAGTTCAGGAACATTAGCTCTTATGTAGGTTTCTACAAATGTTTACACTTAGTCAGAGGAGTCATATCCTTTTATAGACACACTTGTACTTAAAAAAGATGCTTCTTTCTCACCACAGAATGGAGGGGGCTTATTTTTTTACTGTTGGTTTATCAATTTCCTTCAGCCTGCTCTCTAGTTGATAGATCCCTTAAAGGTACCATACACAGTTGAGAAGGGTAAGAAGTAAGCAAGTTTTAGAACTGCTTTTATAGTCAACCTGTTCTTGACTATTCCTCAACAGTATGTCTTACATATTCATACCAACATAAACAACTCACTCCCTCACAAAAATGGAAAAGGGTGTCCTCAGAGGTCAATCTTCAACAAGGCCTGATAAAAGTTTGGCAGGCTTCTCCATCAGTCTGATTCAGGATTATTGGTTGTTCCTGTGTGAAGTGCCTATACAAAGTAAAAGAGAGCATATGTTTCTGAGTGCATATGTGTGCTACTATGTGACACTGTAAATTTAACAATAAATAGTTCCAAAGAGAGGTACATCATTAGAGGAAATTCTCACTTTTTCTTCCTGGAAAGAAGGCAATGCTACATCTTCATTTTAAGAGCATATTTTGGTGTGCAGATGAGAGACATGCTGAGAAAAACTATAAAGTAAATAGCTAATAACGATATTCAGTGAAAGGAGATACTGTGTTCTCCGAAATGGAAATAGAGAAGTCCTCTGAAGAAATATAAAAAGTAGGACTTTTGTACTGACTATTGATTCTAATTCCAAAATTTTTGAGTTGTTGCAGCATCTAACCAGAAAATTTACTATTATCACTATTTCTCCAACATTTGTTGATCTGTATTTGTGACGGTAATGTTTTTGTATTTCAACAAAATGTGCAGTAGTCTTCATTGTTTCATAATGTTGATTTATTAGTTAGAGGTTCTATTACTTTTTGAAAATTTCTCAAGGATAGAAAAAATCTTGCACTTCTATGTTTTTGTTGTTTCTGTGTAGTTTGCTTAGTTGAGAAATAATGTGAATGCATGTACACTACTTTAGACTGCCAAAAATAATATGATGAGTAGAAGAAAGAATAAGATTTATTTTTGGTAGTCATTACTTAGATGTGTTTATTAGAGATAGGTGTGAATATGGGAGACATCAAAGCCTGTCATAGAAAATGCTATTATTGTCAAGTCTGAAAGTTTGCTTATTCTTCCTGATACTCTGAATGTGCTGCTTGCAACTTATTTCAAAGGGTGGATGCATTACAACAAAAACATGACAGAAGAAGGTTGGAAATGAAAAGTGTTAAGAGCTGGCATATCTACTTGGAAAAAGCAGAATCAGAAAACTAGTTGGAAATATGCACATTTGGAGTGTTAAGGCTAGAGAAAACTACCCTCACAGATCTTCCACTCACGTCTTCTGATGATGACTAAGCACTGCAGAGGTGGCTGTATAATAGCAGTAGGAGTGGAAGGATTTCGAATGTTAAAGCAAATACAGATTGAAATGTCAGATAGGAAACTCTAAGATGTCTTTGTCTTTTGCCTTAAGGTAGGCATCCCTATGGAAAAGTTTGCACTTATTATTTATGAAGCAAGTTTTTGAGTTACAAATCCACTGCTTCATAAGGAGCCCTGTGGAGCTCCTTAAAATTGCAGAACACTGGGTGCGAGTTTCCCATGACTTAGTTTTGCTAATGATAACTAAAACACAGATAATTGTCTCAGAGTAGTATTCTTGTTGAGAGGTTGTGGGAGACTGAATAGACAGCTAACTGTCTCAAAGCTTGCTCCTTTGTTTGACAATGTGGGAAGATCAGCATTGCCACAGGCAAGGTGGCTTGCAGACTGGCTGAGGCAGTGGACACCCAGACGGGGCCGCCTGCCCAGCAACAAGAAGGCGGGCTCCGTTCACGCGCCAAAAGTAAAGCGCGCGACATGTGTGCTATGTGCTGGACTGTGCTCTATAAAAAAGGCTGCAGTCTCTGCGGAGGGACCTCGTGGAAGACCATCGAAGACGCCGGAGGAAGATCACCGACCCTGTGAAGAGACCACCGAAGTTTCCATGTGCGATCACCGAAAACCCCAGAAGCACAGACTCCTGGGACACCGCGGTGCTGACTGTCTGGTCTCTTCTATTCGGACCTCGCTTTATTTCTGATCTTTCCTTCCTTCCTTTCCTGTCGCTGCTTTCTCTCTTTCCCCCAAACAATTAATAAGCAGGTGGACTTAGGACATCTGACCTCGTTTGTGTTTAATCTCGCTCGAAGGGATCGAACCTGAATATTAGTGACCAAAATTTTCAGAAAGAATTCACGACGGACCTTCTATTGCTAAGAAGCAGTAGAAGAATAGCACAGCATATTCTACAGTGCCCTCAACAATGTACTAACAGCAATTATGTTTTATCATGATTAAAATAAAATAATAGAATAAGGTAGTTCATTTAAATGAGAACTGTTCACCTCTTAGTTCTTCATACCTTTTAAATATTGTTAGCTTTTATGTCAGGCTGCAGGAAGCTTTGAAAGTAAATCTTAGAAGGTGTATTCCAGGAAAATTGTTGTGCCATAACAAATCAGAACAGATTTTTCAGTTCAGTCAGTGGATCTTGCTGATACCAACCCTCAGAGAATCAGACGCAGTTAATAAATTCTTCAGTATATTCAGCCACCTTTTATTTTTACCTGGAGCATTAAAAACTTCCACTGTATTGCAACTATATAAGCCTTCATTTCATAAATATAAAGAAAGAAGTATATAGCTGCTTAGTGTGCATGCAAAGTACAAAGTCACACTAATTGGTTAAAGCTGAAGTTCACCAGTAAGTCTTGGATCAATTCTTAAATACCCACAAGACCGTATTTTAAGTATATGTAGTATCACAGTATATGATTTGTGCCTTTTCTGTATTTCCTTCTTAAAAAAAAAAAAAAAAAAAAAAAAATGTAAGCTGAAATACGTACAAGCTAACTTAAAAAAAAGACAAAGAAAGTATTGCCATTGACTGCTTCCATACATGGTTTCAGTCATCTGCCACTATCCCTGTCCCTTTCCCTCTTTGTTACACATGAAGAGGAGCTTCTCACTAAGATGGGAACAATGTATTTAAGCCAAGAGACACCTGTGAACAGCTTTTCTTACAGGACGGGTGTCAGATCTTCTGCATCTGCTTGTGCCTGAATCGCCAACAGAAGCACTGGCTGTGCCAAAACAGTCCTGTCCAACAAGATGACAATGTAGGCTGAAGGAATGAGGCTTTTTTTCCCAGCTTATTGGAGGTCATGTGTGTGATAGTGCAGACAAGGCATGCAAGGTGTTTGCAAGGATTTGCTGTGTCTGACTGCAGGGGAAAGGTGGATAGCTGAGGAAACCAAGATTCTCCACTGGGAAGCACAGGGAGAGCCATGTTTTGGGAGGAGCATGCCAGCCTGAAGCTTTTAGGGGTTTCCCTGGCCAGTGATGTGCAGTTCGTTGCTCCCACGTCTCTTCTTCCACAGCATCTTTATCTCAGTTTCACTCCATGCTTTGTTATTCCTCTTCCTGTCTCATCCCCTTACACTTGTTCTTTCAATGTCATCATTTCTTTCACTTTCTGACAACTGAGCCTATAACTTTCTTAATATTTGCCCAATTTCCCACTAATTTGTATTACTTCCCCAGAGCAGTGTTTGACCTGTCCATTTAGATCACTAATTGTATCCAATCTTTGAAATGGTTGATTTAGGCTAAACACATTTAAGTTGGATTCAGGTTAAACACATAAAAATAGATGCAGCTACTCACCTGCTTGCTCCCTCTCTCAAAAATTAATTAGCAATATGTACAGCTTTGGATTAACATGTTTTCTTTTATTTGCTGCCTGCTTAACTAAGTCACTATAGGGATGGAATTTTGTACTGTCTGTTACCATTGTACCACAGAGATAACATAGACAAAAGAACAATCATCAGAACAATATAACTAATAATATAGTCTCATATCCATCTTCTCCTCTGGAAATGAAAATATGTTTTCTTTCTTATTTTATAATGCGGGCCATTTCACTGAGCTGGTTTACAATATGACTCCAACAGTTCCAACATCAGCAAATGTCAGTGCATTTGTAGAAACAGGGATTTGAGAAAGCAAAGCGAGAGGTGGCAAAAATTTGTTAAACAGATTTTGCAGTGCAGAAAACATTCAATTAGATTTACTGTCATAGAACTTCTTAAGAATTATTTTGAAAGGTATGGCTAAAATCATAGCTTAAATTCTGTAAAAAAAACAAAATTCTGTAAAACCACGGTAGGCATTTGGAAAAAAAATTAGTTCTCCCCCTGTCAAATTCAGGGGCTAGACACACAAAGTTTCCTTACATCAGCCCATACTAATCTCTTCTCTCAGGCTGTTCTCCTCTCTTTTCCTTTCAGTATTCCTACAAAAAGTAGTACTCAGATCTGAACTGAGGTACTTGAATCTAAGTGACTGCATGTAGGTGTTTACACAAAAACCTAAGTTCTCGCACAGTCAAGGGGATCCACTCAGCACATTCATATGAGTCAGAACAACTTTTCAATTCACCCTAAATTAGACATCTCTGTTTGGATGGATGACAGTCCTTCTACACATTGTTTGCTATATTGACTAGAAACTTGATTCAATTGCCAGAACACACATTTGCCGTGATACTGGAGATGCAACAGGACCGTTCAACCTGACCTCTAGTTGTTAGTCTGGTATCTTGGGGCAAAGCAAGAGGTCCCATCTGATATTTTCAAGCCCGATGTGGATGCTTTGGATGGCACAGGGCATTTCAAATGGTTCTACACATTTAAGTTTTGGCAATGGAATTGAGCTCCCAGTTTATGCATAAATATTCCATTGCAGACAGATACATTTAGATCTGAATATCACTGAAGATGTCAAGAAGGCTAAGTCATACAGTAAAACACTGTCCTTGCTGTATCTGCAGATCCAGATTCTGACATCCTAAGTTCTTCTTGCTGAATAGTCTGATATTTATCCTCCTTAATGAAGTTAGCTATAACTTCATTAGGATGCAGGGATTGTAGCTTTGTGTACAGTTGTACTTTTTACCACTGTAGTTTATTTTCTAAATTTTCTGTTTTCTGCAGGATTTTTGTTATTTGATGTATTTTAACTTCATGTAATTCACCAAAGTAGTAACAGCAGTAATAACAAAAATAAGTAAACAAAAGATTCCTAATAGAATTTGGAGGACACCAAAAAGAGTATTTTTATTTTTAGACATATTTCCTTAATATTTTAGTTGAAATCCTTGGCCTGTGTTGAAACACTTTATACTTTGTGTAGTGTGTCACTGAACAATGAAAGATACATTTAGTGTGTGCTCTGTCTATTAAAGGCTGTCAGAGATACTCTCAGAAATATTAGACAACTATCAAAAATCCTTGGGTTGGAAAACTCATTATAGTTAGAAAAAGTTCTGAATCTGAACCTAAATATTTCTTTCTTTTCCTATTAATGTAAGTGACATTACTGTCAGTGTCATGAGAAACTTTCTAATAGGTATTGCTGCTCTTCAGTGACTGACCTGAAACAGCTGTAACAGAACAGAAAAGATTTTTTATTAATGTTGACAGTTAAGACAGGTTCTTTTTGCCATTTTTTATGCCTTTCAAGAATGAGAATTTGAAAGTAAAATTACCTCTTTTTTCCCCAGCAAGACTTCACTTTTTGCTAGTTCTGTTGTAATCAGGGTACTTCTCACAGTGATGAAAGTTATCATCAATGTAAATGATCTATATGCTTCAAACATTATCAAGGTGTCTCAGTTAGACTGCTTTTGTTGAAGTAGAAGAAATTGAAGTTTCTAGATCAATGAACTCTCTTGGCCACAGACTCTTCAGCCCAATCTGCATCATGTGTAAGAGCAAAGAACACACATACACCTACCTCTCAGTCTTGGTTATTTGGCGGTCATCAGTGTTTATGGAAATATTTTGATTTGCATTAATTTATTTTTCCACTGCACTTAACATTTTTCTACGCACATTCCCTCTCATCCAGTAAGCATGCTAGATTTTATAGTAAAACCCAGGGACCATTGCCAACATTAGGTACTTGTTGTACACGTTATGCTACTAGAAAATTTCTTCCAGCCTCAAAATCTTATAAGCAAAAGAGCCAGTGCAAACTAATGCTGAGAAATTGAAAGTATCACTTGCACCATTTACAGGTGGTAAGATAGAGTCAATTAATTAATTTTTCAAATGGAAGCCATATGTTTGTTCACTTACAGATTTGTATAAATACCTGACTCAACGAAAGATTACCCCCAAATCACTTTCCAGTAAACTGACTGTTCAATTGTCCCTTAGAGAATGCGCTTGCTTCAGACACATTTGTATCATGTTTTACATGGTACTGGAAAATCTAAAAGTACTGAGTTTTCTCCATACAGTTCAAAGCATTGTTTTACAGCAAAATGTGTTTTCTTGAAATAATAATTTTATGGAAACAGTGAAAACACAGGCAACCTATTCACTTCTCATAGATATTTCTGAAGCACATATTTTACTCATATTTTATCTCCCTAGATTTTTGAAGAAATGGACAAGCATTGCTTGGTTATAGCCCCTTCTTCAGGGGGGTCTCTGAAAGGTTTTTGTTTTATAATTTTTTTGTAAATCTTGGTGAAAAAGTAACCTTTTTGAGCTCAGCTTTAGTTCTTACCATTTTGTATCATGAAGTGGCAATTTAATAGTATATTTTCCATCACTACTATTCTGCAATACAGTAGGTAATTCTATCAGTGAGAAATATTCTCCCACAGATATAAAGCCATATATTTTTACTTTGGCTACTTCCTTATTTTATTGGTTATTTTGTTTTCTTTTTAACAAATTGGTCTGTTTCACATGTGTTTAATTTCTCTTCCCAGGTGTTTCTTCTTTTTCTTTTTTTTTCTTCTTTTTCTTTTTTTTTTTTTTAACAATGACATCTCCAAGTTACTTCTGGCATTTTGGTAATGCTATTTTTTACATGTAATAATTTAGGGTATTTTGTTTTTTTTTTTTTCCTAGAAATTATAGTTAAAAAAAAAAAAAAAAGTCTTCATGCTAGTCAGTTCTTTTCAGAATTATTTATAGATATATATGTTTTCCAAAGCAGAGATCTGATGAATCAGTTTGTTTCTGTTGGCTAATGCACAACCATATGTTTTACATAAAGTTTTGAGCTGCTTTAGAAATTGTCAATGCCAATGACATCTGCTGACACCCAAACTGTTCATGGAAAGGTACCACTTTTGAAGAAATCCTCATAGACATGATATTTGACCTAGGCTGCAGAAAACACAAGTGCACATCCTTGTTCAGTTAGTATTTTATTACTTAGACAAATTTGAAAATTCCCAACAAAACACATTAGGCAAAGTGCATGTAGTCAGGCTAGTACCTCAACAGTTAAAATAGCCCAATCTGTTACTCTAACCTACAAGCTATTGGGTCTTTTATGTTCTCACTTATTTTCTGTGGAAGATACTGTACATTGTAGAAGATTTAAAAAAAAATAACTTGCAAGCACCGCATTGGAAGGAAAACTGTTTCTTGTGCAACTCCAAGAGCTGATGTTCCACTAGTATTATCTGTGTGTAGGTAGAGGGACTTTTCAATGTCAAACTCAAACATCTAAATTGTGCCTAGTTGTGTCTATATACTCTGAGGAGAAAGAAAGGTCTAATGGAAGTGTCTAGGTTATGGGAAATGAAGAGAGAATGTGTCTTTGAAAGCCACCAGAGGGAGATCCATCCCACTTAGGTTAAGTGCACTTATGCTTAAATTAGTCATTAAAGGACTTAATTTCAGGTGAGTGAGGACAGAATATGACTTGGAACAAATTAATATAACCTTTTTTTTAGTAGCAAAAACTGTGGCTTAGCCATGTGGCTGCCTCATGTAAAGGAAATACTAGAATGAAGTGAGACAACACAGGAAATAGAGAAGACAGGAAGGTCTCTACTCAAAGGTTTCCTTAACTGGTCAGGAAAATAATAAAGAAAATATAATATTTCAGACAAACAGAATACTGCAGGGACAAACAAGCACAGAAATACAAGGAACAGAAAAGAAATCTTGATCTGCTGAAAGTGATAAAAATGGTGGCAAAATTTAACAAAGTTATAGTGAGAGCTTTGGGAGGATCTGATAAGCTTTTAGCTTCTTGATGAAGGAAACAGCTGTTTGGATGTACAAAAGAGGTATGGTGGAAAGACCCCTGAAATTAAAACATTGCTTTCTGAAGAAAAAGGACTTACTGGTGATTTACTGGTGTCGCTATGAGGCCTGCTACCATGTGCACTAACCTTCCCTCTTCTGCACTGTGACTACAGCTGGCTTTTCCTCTGGGTGATTGATTATACAGCCAGTGGAGAAAGGTGTCATAGTTGAAGGTGGCAACACAGTCATGGAACACAAGACAACTCGATGGACTACAGTACATCAGGGCAACCACTTCTCAATAATAGAAAGTTCACTTATGTCCTGACATGTTTTTCCTCTGTCTGACCAGTATTCTCTGGAAACCAGTCATAAAAGCTTATTCTTACCAGATGTATATAGCTTTCAAATAAAATTTAAAACCAAAAGGAATTGTGTGCACACAGTTCAGTCATTCATATGAACCACAAGGGAAAAAAAAACCCATATTCACCTGTTTTTTTGGTCTGTCATGTGAACAGTCTCACAAACTTTAGAACCTAGTAAAAAATTGGGTATGATCAGGAACATAACTTCTTCAGTGATTATAGCCACTGATATAGAATATATCAAATAAGCACTCTCATTTTTGAAAGAATTAAAATTTATATAAATTATGACATAGTATATGTTTTACTTAAAACCAAATTTCCATTGTATTTCAGATCCTTGCTCCATGATATGAACAATCCTTACAGAAAATGATTCTGTATTTTTTAAATAGCTAGTATAGTTACATTTAATTAAACTTAATTTGTTACAATTTTTACTGTTTTGGCTGCAATTCTGTCATGGTTTAACCCCAGCCAGTGGAAACTAAGCACCACACAGCCACTCACTCACTCCTCCACAGCAGGAAAGGGAAGAGAAGCAGAAGGGTAAAAACAAGAAAACAGAAAACTTGTGGGTTGAGATAAAGACATTTTAATAGGTAAAATAAAAGGTGCACACACAAGCAAAGCAAAACAAGGAATTCATTCACTACTTCCCATGGGCAGACAGGTGTTCAGCCATCGCCAGGAAAGCAGAGATCCAGTACATGTAACAGTTATTTGGGAAGACAAACGTCATCACTCCAAACGTCCCCCAGTTCCTTCTTCTTCCCCCAGCTTTATATGCTGAGCAATATGTCATATGATATGGAATAGCCCTTTAGTCAGTTGGGGTCAGCTGTCCCAGCTGTGTCCCCTCCCAATTGCTTGTGCACCTCCAGCCTACTTGCTGGTGAGGTCCTGTGAGAAGCAGAAAAAGCCTTGACTCTGTGTAAGCACTGCTCAGCAATAACTAAAACGTCTCTGTGTTATCAACAGTGTTTTCAGCACAAATCCAAAATGTAGCCCCATACTTGTACTATGAAGAAAATTAACTCCAGCACAGATGTACATTTTTAAAATCATCCAAATTATATGTAAGCAAAGTAGGAACCTATAATGGACCCTTTCTGGAAATTCTGTTGATGTGTCAACTGTAACCATTTAGTATTATGTTTTTAATAACCATAGGCTTAATTCAGGTTTATAGTCTCTTGTTGCAATATTAAAGCAAATAAGAAAGAATATGAGAATGTCAGGTCTCCGTGATCTAACTGCTGCTGCTAATTCTACAATATGTTACCCTCAGTCAATTGACCGGATTTATGCATGTAACATTTCATATCATAATCCATATTAAAGGAAGGCAAAACCAGTGTTTGTCATAAAAACATGGAGGGAATTTAAAAAAGCCTGTAGTGGGCATAAATGGAGCATGTTGTGTAGATAAAACTTAGATTTATCATTGGAGTAATTGCAATTTTAACTGTCTCATCAAAATACAGTAAACAGCTACAACAGTCCAGTCCCATAACACAAAGGGCTATTGTTCCCCTCTTCCCAGGTTTTGTCAGGCCGTTGCTCCCTGACCACAGCAATTTAGTAATTCACAAGTATTTTTACCCTCCCCTCTCACCCCCCCAAAAGAACAACAGCAACAACAAAACCCTTATAATCCTGCCTAACTCTGATCCATTGGAATTTTCTTGAAGGAATGCCAGATGGAAAAATGCTTCAGAATAATTTAATGGAGTGACACCTCAAGGCTCCACAGGTAACCTACTTGGTGGTCTACAAATAAAGGGATGCATTTCAAAGAGCCTTGTGATTGGGATCAGTGTCTGGTTAGGTTGATTAGAGCCAGCACTTGACAATATGTGGAGGACAGCATGACTGAAATGGAACAGGATATAAAATATAAAATAGCACTGTTAAAAGTCCTAGAAAAGTGGAAAAAGGAAGTCATTAAGAGGAAGTGAAAGACAAAAGGGAAAAGATGCATAAAGTTCTATGTTGAAGGCCACAGAAATACTTTTAAAAGACCAAAGGAGACAACATTTATACTACCTAGACAGGATAAGACACTCTGATAACACAAAGAACCAGAATGTGACTATGAAAACAAAAAGCTGGTGGTAGTATGGAATTGGAAGTGATACATCTTAGACATAACACATATGTGTGCTAAAGAAACACCTGAAAGTATGAATCTCTTTATGTTACTCCTCCAAATGCTGCATCATATGGCACCTGACTTTTTAAAGGCTTTGCTAGAAATATTTTTTATACAAAGTTTTTCAATCCCTGTATCAGTTACTGGAAAAGTACAGTGCTATCTGAGTTTGAGCATCCTTAAATCAAATCTGTACATTTCTTTCTTCCTCATGTTTGCATCAGAACTGTCAACATTCTATTGTCTCCACTGGAACAAGAACTAAATTCCCAAGAGCAAGACATTGGAATTTTCTGTGCCTCTCTCTGCCTCTATTTACCATTCCATCTTTTTTGATGCTCTTCTCAGTTGGAAAACCTCAGCAAATGATGGCAAAGAGAAGACTACACATTCTCTAGCATCACAGCAGTGTTTTCGGATGGTGAGTAGGATGTAAACTCTTTTCTACAATTTGTGCTGGATTTTTATTATAGTTTTATATGCTGCATTTGACTAGGTCAGCCTCTCAAAATATTGAGCAAGGAAAACATGAAAGAAATTGGGAAGAGAAAGTAAGCATTTTGGTTTGCAAATATGGTAGAAAAACTTTTTCAAAGCTGTGCTGTTTTTAAGACAGCTGGAGAGAAACTGTAATTTACAAATGATTATAAAAGTAATAAGAGAAGTTGTACATGTATGTACCCACTAATACTGACTGAAAAATTGAGCTCTACCAGCAGATAACTGTGTGCTTGACTGCTTTTGATAGCTACTACTAAACAGTTTAAAGATATTTCCCAGTGTTGATTCCTTTCAAATACTGTATCTACACACAAGAAACACTATGTATGTCCTTTGAAGAATCTCTAATTAAGTAAATACCATCTAAACATGAATGAAAGAACCATAAAGAATAAAATCATCAGTCTTCCAAGATTTAGGATGTGCTCCTTTTCAGATGACACATTCAGATGAATATTGTGGCGATACCTAGCAGCAGAGGTACCAGAAAGAGAATTTCTTTGTGTGTGTTAGTGTTCCAAAATCTTCTTGGAATTTTTTCAAAGCTAATATTTTAACACTGCTGCCAGGAAGAAAAAAAAATTGCAAGCACAGGTTACTGTTATGAAAACATCGCTCTTCTAATTCCAGGCTTGTGTTTAGTGTCCCCTTGGGTGCCATTCTCCCAGCACCATTGGTTTCTCTTCTGTTCTTGCGATTTCTGTTGATTGTGTGTGCATGGCCTCTACCATGTGCCCACAGTAGGTCAAGGAATTAAGCAACATTGGTAAACACTTTTCTTGACATAAACCACTAAACCAGGCAAGCAAACAAAAAGCCCGTGTAAGGTTAAGCTTACTGACATAATCATTCTAGCAGTACTCGTCATTTATATTCATATAATATATGGGGGAAAATTTTAGGAAAAGAAAATTAAATAAATTTTGGATTATATGACACTACTACAGATAATTTTGTTAACAATTTGTTACATCCAAGTTAAAGAGTAAATTATCAAAACTCAAGATAAGGCTGGGGAGAGGAAAAAATAAAGAGAAAAAAACCAAACCCTATCTACTCCATACTGTTAGTCAAGATATATTGGTTAACCCACATGCAGTTAGTTCCAATGCACTTTTTACCCACAGACATACACATTATTTGAGGCAGATGTACATTAAGTATGCATAGCTACTGCAACTACCTTCCTCCCTACATAGGCATAAATTTAAACCAAATATTAATGTTAGTGCAATACCTATTTTCTTTCCTAACATCTGTGATGGCTTCCCCAAAGCAGCAATATTAAAATAGGTTTATGCAGCAGCAGCAGGACTGCACCTCCAGCTCTTCATTGGTCTCCACCTTGTTCATCCTGTTATCACCAAAACTGTCTCTGGCTCCAAAGTTTGCATTTTTTTGATGACTACAATTGACAGATACGTAGTTATTTATAGCCTTGAGCCTCTGATATCATCATGAGCCTGGACTTTCAAGGCCTCTGATATCATCCCAAGCCTGTACTGCTCTATGCTCCATTTTTTACTTTAGGTTCACAGACATTTCGTTCTATACAGAATAACTAGTTGTTATCACTGTCTGTTGTTACATGTATGTTTATATTCCAAAATTATTGTAACCATAGGCATTACATTAGACAATTGCATTGCACTGAAGCTTGAAGGAGTTTATTTTTCCCCTTCTGTGATTTTGGGGTTTATTTCAATGTAAACTGACTGTTTACCTTAATCTTCTTCATGCTTTTTTTATGAGAATAGAGGTCTGTGGAAAATAAAGGAATAATGTTTTATTACTTTATTGAAATAGTACCAAACTATTGCTATAGATAAGCTTATACAGAATCATTAAGGACTTATTTCTCCCCTTTGTGTTCAAGGCCTGAAAAATAAGAAAGTTATCAAGCATTTAAAAAAGACTCTGGCCCACAAGAAGAAAGCAAATTTTCTTGGGGTCTTGTAAAGTCATGTTGAATTGTCTTAATTTTCAAGATCTTTTTGTATTAATATGTATCTAATACCGTAATAATTTGGTTCTGATTCACTGAATGAATTGCTGTATAGATAGGACTCCATGCAACAGTAATTTCACCTTAATAACAGGAGCAACTATGGGTTGAGGAAACGGGAAGAAGTGAAAGTTGCTTGGTTGAAGTCTCACAATGTCTAGAGGAAAACTTATTTTCTAAATCCTACTAAAAAGACTATCCAGCAGGAAGCAAGAAGGAGCTAGTACCTTTACTTTTAGTCTGTTGGAGAAAATATTAGCTCTGAGCTAGGGTAATTTAACAATAGCATATTCCTTAAGTTAGTCCAACATAATATTTCATTTTACAAAATGTTGATCAGATCACTGCACACAGTACTAAAATTCAATGCAAATATTAGGTCTTCCTAACACCTACACATCCCAGCATTCATAAGATTCTCTTGTCAATTACTGCTGTTTTTAAATGAGATGGATTATACAAATCTATTCTTAAACTATTTGCAAACAACCACATCAATGCTGCTTTTTTCAGTTGCAAAGAATTGAATATGTAGGCAATATAAAGATTATCATGTTTGTAATATATCTCAGCTATGTTATTCCAGAGATTAGGTCAATGAAAAAGTAAACTTACATCTACTTTGTTAACCTGTGATAAATCCGAGCCATGGTAAATCTGGTATTTTCCTAAAAAAAAAAAAAAAAAAAAAAAAAAAAAAAAAAAAAAAAAAAAAAAACCACAAAAAAACCAAACCAAGAAAAATAACTCAGAAAAATGAACAGTCCATTCCTGTTGTGCATATGCTAATGCTTGCCATAGCTTCAAAGCTTCAGAGTGAAAATGAAGATGAACCTGAAGATCATGTGAGTTTTCAGATGGTGAATGTGGGGAGAAGAAATAAGCCTGCAATTTGCAATGGAAAGTTTGGATGTACCTGCTGAACAAGGAGTATTGAGAGGCCAGCTTTTAGATTAGATGGAAAGATGATCCTGGGAAGATGTTAACACATCACCATGAGGATAAGGCAGATGAAGAGACAGGCTTGTGAGGACACAGCAGGAGCAAGGCTGCTCTAGAAGGGAAGACAAACCAGTAGCTGAGATTGACTACAACAGTTGGAAGGGGCAGTGACTAGAGTAGCAACGGACACAGTCACAGGGTATCTGAACAAAACTGGTTCTCATCAATGGTCTAGTGATCTTCAGGAAAGGTGAGGAAATAAGGCATGTCCAGTCAACAAGTCAGGACACCAGGAGACAGGAATAGAGACAGAACTAGCAACTGGGCAATTAATCATCTAGCTCAAGCAAGACCTGAGAGCCTGAGCCCCTTTACTATTGCAGCTGTGAGTGGAGGTCCCAGATAAAACTGATAAGGGTAGATAGGTAAAGCCTATTGGTGCACACCAGACTCTGACAAATCTAGTGGCAATATTTTAAATCTGGGAATGAAGTTTTCAGTCAAAGAATTCCTTCTGTTATGAATATGTTTTATGATGGTGTCCATTTTGGTAGAATAATTAACAGCTTTCCATAAAGGTGTTAATTTTTCTGCCTCCAATCACTTTATGATGAAAATGACTATTAGTTCTCAACATGCATTCATTCAATTCAATACAAATATATTCACAAAAATAATACATAAAGAAGGATGTGACAACAAATATAACAGGAGTTTTTATCTTATGAAGATTTTCAATTGCCTTTTACCCACATACTAATAAATTCTGCAACCCTTTGTGTAGGAAACCAATAGATATTGTACAGCATCTCTGTCATTAGCTGAATCATATCTTGTACACATATCATGATATATAATGCATTCACTTAATAGAAATCTTGGTGTAGCACTGCAATTTATTTTTCAAGTAATAGTTTTCAAAGGCTTTTAAAATTATTTTCCTACTTGATTTTTCAGCTTTTCTTTTTTTTTTAATCTTCTTTTTAAGAGGACCATAGAGGAAGATTAGTTTAGCAAAAGCTGAATTACCTGGGAATACTATCAAAGCATATCAGTTTTGTATGACAGTAATAATCCATATGATCCTTAGTTTATAGAAGGATGAGTTGAGTATAGACATAAACATTCAAGTAGACTAATTTAATCTGATACATCCTATTCACTAACACATGCACAGGGAGAAGAGGACAGAAGAAAGCATTACTTAGGTATTCATTGTATAACTATGAGGAAACACAGGAAACCTGTAGCTCTTGGTCAAAAAATCAGAGAAAGCAATGGGTAAGTGGTCATTGACAACGACAAAATTTAGATCAAACTCTTTAAGTAACTATATATTTTACAGAACTAGTGTGCTGTCAATATTAGCTTCTTTACGAAAAGGACGTGTAAGAGATTATTTATTTGCCCTGCTTTAATCCATTCTAGCAAGGGGGATGTTTGGGAGGAGGAAAGAGGCACATCCTGTTCAAAATTGCTTCAGGGGGTCCATTATGCAGATTTAATTTACTGTTCTTGCAGAATGACATTCAAAAAGAAAAAAAAAATAGTGTGAAAATTAATATGATGAGTACAAAATTTTTGTCTATTGTTGAAGCTGTTTTTCTATTTCAGAAAACTTTCTGAATTCATTTCAGCTTGGCGACATATATGCCATTCTGGAAAGGCAAAATTATTTAAGTTATCCTCTGCATTATACACTGATTCACCTCTAAAACTAAGAATTAACATATGTGTCTACGCTAGGATCTGTTTCAATGCTTTTTCTGATTTAAAAATGCTTAAAACCAGTATGTTTTTAATATGTCTTTTCCATTTGTAAAACAGGATCTCCTTATGTTTTACATATTTGACAAAGATTAAATAGAAAGATTAATCTTGTACGTAAGTTGGTGGAAATTCAACACAATCCAAGGACAGTGAATAACATGAAAATATATTTTTGCATGAATGATTCTAAAAAAAAAATATTTATAGTGGAAGCATCCCAACTAACACTTGTTAAAAAGGTTACAGATGCAAGAATGAAGAAAACCATAAAGTCATACAATAATTAGCTTTGATGCACAGTAAGTTCTTTAAAAGCAATCATTGTTATTATAATTTTATTTTGCCCAAAGGCTTAGAATTTTTGAACATTTGAACAGGCCTACAACATATAGTCCTGATGGGTTTATTCTAAATTCTACTCTGTATTCATTAAAAAGAGTTTCTAAATTAAAAAAAAAACAAAACCACAAAACAAAACAAAATATGGGACCAAAGTCTGCCTACTTCAAGATTCCTGATTAGAAGGACACATTATGGCAACACAGCAGCAAGACCTAACTGCCATGTGAAATTACTGTGAGATAAGGATACAGTAGCTACTTATTAGCACTGTACTCAGTGCTTGATACCCTAGAGACTTGCATCTGGTAAACGGATCATGGTCACAGAATTGGTTCATAAACTGCCTTGTGATGGTAGGCACTGTTTAATCGCTAGTATGCTTAAGCAAGTCTTGGGGATGAACACACACTACAGGAGTAATTTCAGACATCAGACATGATCTGTGCCCTGCTGTTTGCTTTTAGGGCTCTGGCCCTATTTAATTTAGTAACTCCTTATGTGGTAAGAAGTTTTCTTCTCCTCTTCCTGCAAATAATTCAACTGCTAACTTCATGGCTCAGTCCTTTTTACAGAGGATAGTGTAACTTTGCAGAATCAAGAGCCTAAATGAAACAGACCATTCCAAATATAGGCTTCAGCTAATTGCATTATATGATGCAAATATTTATACCAGTATATAAAAAGGAAAGGAAACCTTGTGTCCTTGTAAATGTTGGCTAATTTGGAGGAAAAAGCATACTTCAAAGGCAGGATTGCTCTGAAGGATCATACGGATTATTACTGAATTGCTGCTGATGAATTCCCACAAGGACTTCCTCAAAGGAAAGAAGAAAATCATTGATCATCAGGGCTCATAGTGACATCTATATGAAACTGCTGTAAAGAAACTCCAAAATATATTAAAAAAAACCCAACACCAACAAACAAGCCACAAACAAACCCAAACCCACCTTATTTCATGCCTTGTAAAAAAGCTTGGACTCAGCACATCATTAGGAGAAACTGCTTAGGTTTGCAAATGTTCCCAGTAGATGGGGGTTAATGCATCAATTCAGAGAAGAAATCTAGGAAACAAAAGATATTAAATATAGTTGTAATTATCAGAGTGAAAGAAAGTGAAATTTAGCAATCCTGGTTGAATTTATTCTCAAAGTTGGGGAGTATTAGCCTGAATGATTAACACTTTGAAGCTAAAATAAGTAAGATTTATTAAACCCATTATCACAGAAATTTGAGATTTTATTTTTGTCACTTGTTGACTTTCTTGAATTCCACTATGAAACATCTCTTTAATGACAGCTGTCAGAGGCAGAATAATAAATTAGTTGTTCGTTTGTTTGTTTTTTTCATCTGACCCCCCGTGTTTCTCTGTTTCACTCTCTAAAATTCACTTTTGTAACTTCAGGATCAGTTCTCGTCCAGGTGTATGACCCCATTCACTATAGCTGAGTAAAGACAAATCAATGTATTACTGTTGCTTTCTGTTCTTTATTTGTTCACTAGAACAAAGCTGTCAAGCATACCTCAGGAATTCCAGGGCATTTCTCTTGAAAATCCAGCTCCAGTAGACAATTTTACAACCCATTACATAGACGTGTCTAATCATACCAAATCCTGATAACTTCATCAGATATTATTTTCCTTATCAATATTTTTCTATTTCTGCAGATAATTTTCCCATTTGGTCATTTTTTGACTGACCAGTTGCTGTTTCAACAGACTTTACATTATAAGAACTGAAGAGAATGCTGTGACCACGTTGCACAGTGGTCAATGAAATACAGGAGGCAAGATTGCTTTAAATTAACTAATCTTTGTACTAAAATATGCCTGTAGTAAACTAGTAGTTAAGTAGTTAAATCAGCAGTCAGCACCTCAGCAGGTTATAGCACTGTTTTATTCCTGCAGAACACATGCAGACATCAAATATTTTTTTTCCTAAGCTCATATACTCATTTGTTGTTTTGTTTCATTTTGTTTTGTTTTGTTTTAAATTACCTAGTCTGTATGTTGTCCTTAGAAGGAAAATAAATGACTTAATATTAAAACTGCATAAAAAAATTGTTCAATCAAAATTTTTAGATTAAAAAAAAATTCAACCTAAACCTGATAATGCAGACAGGTTTGTGCGTAACAGAAATTTAGACCCACTTTCCAAATGAAATTGAATACCTTAATCTTTCAGATTAAGAAAAGAATTTTATTTTTTCTCTTCTCAATTTAAGCTACAGCTGTAAGGTCCAGTCTCACAGTTCTGGTTGTGAGATTTCATCATCAATTATTATAGTCAAATTTTCTTATTTTTTGGTCTAAAGATAATTAATTTTTGAACCTACAGAATTTTAAGAGGAATCATCCCTACTTTTAAAAAAGTCAATAAACATTATTACAGCATCCATTTTATATCAGAGTCTGAAGTTCAGGTTTATGGTGTAATTGTAGTTTGAAGCAGGGACTAAGACAAATAAAATTTTCTCATTACTGTTTTTTGTTTAATGTGGGATTGCACCTCAAAGACCAATACATAAATTCTTACAGAACTATTGTTTTCTTTACACATGTAGCACCTGTATTTCAAATCTAAATTTTGTAGATTATTCAATTATCTTAGATTTTCTTTGATTTAACAATACACAAATAAATCTGGGAAAACAGATTTAATATCTTTCATATCCCATTTCATTCACAGTGAGTGTGACATGCAATTTGAACCATATAACTAAAAACTGAAAAATGTCTCTGTATTTAATTTTTCTATCAGTTCTTATCAGCCACAAGCTATTTTGTCCAACACCAGAAATTCTTCATTTAGTGTATATGAGATACTTATTGCAATGGGCAACATCTTCTGTCTTTCATATATTGGTTAATCTTTGATGTCCTAATACTGTCTAGTTTCAAAATACTATAAAAGCTATTAGACAATGAATTAAAAGGATTCACGATACTGTGAGAGTGGAATGATGTCTTTCTCTTTTTTACTAAAGCTCTCTTGCTTGATTTCTCTCTTTCTGCAGAGATAATTTGATCTTTTATCAAGAATAGGAGCTTGGAACTTCCCCTGAGGGTTGTTACTCTCTTGCTGGAGACTATTGCACAGAAACATGAAAATGTCCCCAAAGGGAATCCTTTTGGTATGAGAAACACTATCCTAGTACAGATTAATTCCTCTCCTAATATCTATTGATTGCACACTGATTTCCCAGTGCTCTGTTTTGTTTCAACATTTTTCCAGGGAAAAGAAGAAATACTGCAACTGGGGGTGGGGGTAGGAAGAACAGAGCGAACAGAGGTTTCCAGTCCTTCTCCCTATTGTGGTAGAAAAAATAGTAGCAATGCCATGATTAAAGAAAAGAAATGTAAGATAAGCTAATTATAATATAGCAGGCTTGAGCTGTGCAGGGTCTAGTATGGCAAGGTCAAGCAAAATGAAGCAAATCCACGAAGGTACAAGCAGGTGTATCTCAGATATTTTAACAGTATGTGCACCGAAGAATTTTGCTCCTTGGAAACCACATAATGCAGAGATGCACAACTACCAGTATATTGCCCAATTTCAACATGTATCCCTTTTGTAAACTAGATGTTGATATTCCTATGATATGCTTCTTATGGTATACTGAAAAGATTTCAGTTCATACTTACTGTATCTTCCCTGAGCTTCAAATAATATGTAGCGCGTTGCATCAGCCTTTTTCCTGTATCAAGATGATTCATCACATTAAACATTAGCCTTTGATGTGGACTCCTCACAAGAGATCTCTAAAAAATCTTATTAAGCGATGTTTACTGCACCTCTCCATCATTCTGGCAGCTTGATTTACAGTGAAATCCACCAATTAGTAAGACATGACCTTTACTTTAAAAAAAAAAAAATGCAAACAAATTGTGTTAATGAAGCTGTACCTTTTCAAATTTGCACTCAAAATAGTTTCTAAGACCTAGAGTTGCTGTGAGTCTAATTGAACTATAACTTTTTGGGGTACCTGAAGTTGTTGGTTTGGGGTTTTTTTAGATTAAAATATTATTTTTGTTCAGTTCTCCCAGAAACTTTTCTACAGATTTCATAAACAAATTGTAATCCAGGTTCAGCAGTTTCTTTTCCTAATTGTTAACTTTGTTCAGTTGTAAAGACATATATGAAGTAGCAGAAAGTGCCTGCTATATGTTTTTTTCTTCTTTTGCTTCTATTATCCTTAAAGCAACTTGTAGTTTATCACTTATCTAACACCATGTATGTACATAAATTTTTAAAATATGTATTTACATAAATATGTACAACAATGCATAGAATGCCATTATCATGTATGCAAGGTGTTTGGGGTTTTTTTTTAACATTGGTTCTATATTTGATTTTATTAATTAACACATGATACACTTTCCCATAAAGGCATTCTTTCATGATTTTCCCTCTCTCTGAAGTAAAGTCATGACTACAGTAAAAAAACAAGTGTGAATAATTATTGTGAAACACCATATACACAAACTGATAAGCACAGAGTATGTTCTCTCTATGAAAGGTATTGAGACTACCTAGCTATTATGTGCTGGTTTTCCGCCATGAATATTGAAGAACTTTATAATGGCACGTAATACCTTCCTCTGTGAATAATATACATGAATCACAGAAGGCTAACTTGCTTTTTCTAAGATGAGCTATCAGAGCAGTGATGGTGAAAGTATTACAATGTACTAAAACTTGGATTTTCTTTGTTTCTGTGTCAGTGTGAAATCTTATTTCTCTCTTACAGAAAAGGTAGTGACAGCTTCATTTTTCCCTTACCACCACATAGATCTTAGGAGAGGATCAGCTGCAGAAGGCCAAGTGGGTTATTCTGGAATGTGTGTAAAGGCATTAAAGACCTACAGTTACACATCTGAATTGGGCTACAAATAGCTGAGCTCCAAGCCAAAATCTCAAATATGAAGTTTCTTGAACAGTATCCCTTTGTGGAAATTACAAGTCTGTCCTCTGTGTTGAAGGATTCACAAAGCTGAAGTTCTAGAAACATATTTTGCCAGCTGTTTTTTATTTGCCTCTTTTCTTCCAAAGCAAGTGCAAAGAAGTTGTTGCTGTATTTCTGAATTAGAAAGTTAGACAGACTGAGAATTATGACATTTTCAACCAGCTTAATTTATTTAATAACTCATTGCTTTATCATACTCTGATTTAAAGCCCAGCCTATACACTGCACAACTTCCTTTTCCAGCTTTCAGATTGATGATATTTTCATCACTGAATGATCATGTCTTATAAATAGTGGCTGTTCATTTATTGGAAAGAAGTTCAGAACAACCTGTTCCTGTAGTTGCTCTAAAGAAAATGAAAGGAAATAATATTTTAGTAATGCTTGGAATATACACCCATTGCTAGTCAGCCATGCAATTTTCTTGGGAACTGAAAATCTCACAATCAGTGTTCTGATCAACTGACAGACATATTTTATTATGTATTTTCCTGTTTGTTTCTTCTTTCTTTTATTTTTTTCATTGCAATAAAAAATAAATATCACATATTAATTTCTAGATGGCATAACGTATTGCTATATTCTTTGAACTAGTCCTTTTGTAAGCCATTTTCCCTTACATATTATCCTCACATAGCAAATTATGTCTTAAGTTATTCTGGAGGGTTTTTCTTACATATGTTACAGGAAAGATAATCAGTATACAGCTTCCCTTTTATTTCATCCTTTGAGTATTGATCACTGTGCACTTTGAATCTGTTACCACTTTGCTCCTTGTTGTCTTGATAACATTTTCTCTGCCTAGAGGTTTTACTGCAGTGTTTCAAGTCTTCTGCGGTATATCCTTTTTATTTTTCTTTTCATATCACAGAGACTAGTATGGCACATTTGCAACAGCTTTATCAACAAGGAAGTGGTGAATATTTCAGCTTGGATGTTGTTGTAGCTACATGCAGCATAACATTAGCTATTCAAATTACTGTCCCAGAGGTGCATGATCTAAACTCATCATGAATGACCTCATGGAAGGCATTTGATGAGCATACACTCCCTTTCTAGCATTTTCCATACATGATAAAGGAAAATATGAAAAACAATAAAAAAGACCCACTGAACATATGTTTCTAATCTACTTGACCTGATTTTCATCAAGAGCTCTTATAAAGCTACTGCAGCTCAGATCTGGCAGAACCTCTGTTTTAAATCCCATTTCATTTTCAGAAATAAAAAGAAAAGCATTCAAATAAAATCAGTCACAATAAATATAATAAAATTTATAGAGCTGAAGGAAAGACAATAACCGATGTGCTACTTCTGTGTCCAAATTACTTGGATTCCAATGATTTTTTGAAGAAAAGGATGCAGCAAAGAAATCATGAACTGCTGAACTGCTTTCTTAGTGCAACTACTGATCTTTAACAGAGTCAATGTAGATGAAACTCATTCTGGTAATGACTTGTTTTCCAAATAGTGTCACAGAAGTCAATACACTTACTGACATATAGGAGGAAGGCTGCATTCATTTTTAATTACTTGCTGAAAATTGACAATATAACTTTTTGATTTAATATGGTTTAGTGAACTCTTTGAACATGATGGTGCAGAAAAAATGTAGTTAAAAGTCATTGGAGCCAGTTATTGCATAACATGTCTAACAATATGATACATTTTTCAAGGGAATTTATTGAATTGAGCAATAGCAGCTTTTACTGCTCATACAATTTCTTATGCAGTTGTACATACCCTGGATTCCAATGCTGGAACATATTCTGCTGAGTATTTCAAAATAAATTTGCATGGGTGGGGATTCTATAGGCAGTTCTGACACCTGAAGTCCAATTCGGTGAGATTTACAGGCAGAAGATCTAGAAACAGGAGGCAGGAAAACCTTGCCTAATTTCCTGTGTTTACGATGGTACTTTAGCTTATCAAAAGTAGAGATCCACCATGTAAACAATGTGGGCATCCACATAGATCTATTCATTTGGAAACCTCTGTATGTGTGCTGGAGATCATGAGGCTATGTGATAAAAGGCTTGCCTCCACACGTGCAAAGGAACATGGAAGAAGTCACAGACAGAGGAATCAGAATAATCTGATCAGAAAAGTGAGCACCCCATCCCAGCCACTCATGGCTGTCACAGGGAAGCCATCACGTTCATGGTCTGGTGTGTGAAACCCATTAAGATAAGTCAACAGGATCACTTCTCTGGATCACCTTTCAGACTGAGGAGGGTTACTGCCCGGAGGACTATGGAACTCATGGAATGTAAGGGAAGAGCATCTTTGGATTGAACAAGACTTTCTATGGAATCTTTAGGGAAGGAACCAAAAGCAGGTAAAGGGAGGGATCAAAGTGGTTTGGACCAATATGCTGGTTTAACCCAGCAGGCAGCTGAACGGCACAGAGCCACTCACTCACTCCCCCTCCTCCATCAATGGGATGGGGGAGAGAATCAGAAAAAAAGTAAAACCCATGCATTGAGATAAAGACAGTTTAATGAAACAGCAGAAGAAAATAATAACAGTAATTATAATAATGGTAAAAGAATATACAGAATATACAAAACAAGTGATGCACAATGCAATTACTCACCACCTGCTGACTGATGCCCAGACTGTCCTGAGCAGCGATCACTCTCTGCTGGTGAATTTCCCCCGAGCATGATGTTATATGGTATGGAATAGTCCTTTGATCAGATGGGGTCAGCTGTCCTGACTGTGCTCCCTCCTAGTTTTGTATGCACCTGGAAGAGCATGGGAATGTGAAAAGTCCTTGACTGGTGTAAGCACTGCTTAGCCACAACTAAAACAGCAGTGTGTTATCAACATTATTCTCATCCTAAATCCAAAACACAGCACTATGCCAGCTACTAGGAGGAAAATTTACTCTATCTCAGCTGAAAACAGGACAGGGATGATCAAGCATGGGAATAGAGGGATAAAGAAATAAAAAGGGCCAGTTACATCTAAACAGGTTGATAGTCAATATGCCTCTCTGACCATGTCCTGGGCCTGGTTACCAGACATTGTTCAGTCTTATTAAATTCCATTTGCAATTATTTTCCTCAGTGAGGGGATTGTTCATTCCGTGAGAGTGTGTGTTTGTGTGTGTGTGGAGGTCAAAATGCCGGTAACTAGAATCAGTCCATGGGTCACAAGGTGTCGCAAACAAATCTGTGAATCCTACAGGCTCCACCAATTTGTTGTGAATGAGTGACTTTACACCGTTTGATTTATTAGTGGTTTAGAATTTATTTGTGCCTTTACAGCAAACTGCAGGATTTGATTGTGATATTTTAATAGCACTCCATCATCAGTCAATTAACAAAGTGATTAGACAAGATCAATCAAAACAGAGACTTAGTTAAAGATTTGAAGATGGCAATGTTCACTCTACTACTGCATGGAAGAAGTACACAAAGGAAAATTAAGTAACACTTGAGTTAGAATGATTCACAGAGAGATAGTGGATGTAGAGGATAAGGAGAAACCTCCTGTTGAGTCACAAGGTTCAGAGTAGACACTCCTGCTTTCTAAACTTTTCAGAGAGGAGTCTAGGTGTGGCTAGGTCTAATCTTAGTCTCAGACTTGGTCAACAGTATATATCTAAGGATAATATATATATATGTCAGCAGTATAAGACTCACTTTGTAGCTAAATCATACATCTACAGGCTACTTAAATCGATTCACACATACATACACACAGACATCATTATTTTTATATATATATATATATATATATATATATATATATATATGGTATACCCGCTAAAAATTCATAGAATCATAGAAAGTTTTGTGTTGGAAGGGACCCCTAGAGGTCATCTAGTCCAACCCCCCTGCAGTCAGCAGGGACACCGCTAACAAGATCAAGTTGCTCAGAGCCCCATCCAACCTGGTCTTGAATGTTTTCAGGGATGAGGCCTCCACTACCTCACTGGGCAACTTGTTCCAGTGTTTCACCACCCTCATTGTAAAGAATTTCTTCCTTGTATCTAGTCTAAACCTAACCTGCTTCAGTCTGAAACCATTACCCCTTGTCAAATTCCCCTTGACTTCAATGAAATCCTCATGTCAAATGTCTTGGCATTTCTCAACAAGCAAGGGTGGAGCCTGAAGGAGTGAAAGGTTTCAGCCAGGCTCCACTGTCAGCCTTCAGTGATGGACCTCCAATTTTAGCAAACCTAAGAGTTTGCGAGCTCTGAGAGCTATCCCACTCAGAGGGAGATGCTGTTCACAGCCTATTGTGGTTGAGGAGAGCTCAAAGGGCCTCACTTAGGATCGCTGTTTTATAGGGCCGTGAGATGATTGGCTTTAGTCATCAGTAGATTTCCATCCAGGCCACAATCCAGGTCAGTAATTACTAGTGTTCTAGTAATCATTTTACCACGCCTCTCAGGTTACGAGTATAAGGTATATTATAAGACTATCAGGGGATAAATGATTGTTCCCATTCTTGCTCTCTACCTCAGCCATGTAGGAGTTCCTGGTACGGACAGTGCCACTTAATTGTCTGACTCATTACCAAAGCCAAGATCTGACAGGAGTTTCTGAGATTGTAAAACAGTCCAGGACAAAAAAGTGGGAGGTAGGGGGAATGCACCACCACACACGGGCCAGGTGACTGCAGGACTGGCAGCTAGAACAAATGAGGTGATGTAAGTCAGTGTGTGATCACTAGTGAATATCAAGCTGGACTTGGATAGACTTACTGTCCACAGTCAGCTATTGTAGAAACCATATTTATGTATTTGCATATGCATATATTTCTTGCTAATGGACATTCATCCAGCCAGAGTGGAAAACAAGATGAATTTGTCAGTGTTGTTTGTGTTTCCATGAGTGCTGAATATTTCTGTCTGAAATGATTCCTAGGCAGCTTTGCATACATTTACATACATATTGTGTACATCTGCTTGCATATGTACCTGTTGGAAATACTACATGCTTAGGCTTGCTACTGCTTTCATGTAGAGGCATGGAGCTGTGGCAGCAAGACCTCTATTGGACTGAAGTATTTGGCAATCCTTGACAAGGAAAAATGGAGTTTTATTAGAAAACATGCATTTTCTCAGTAAAAAGAATACAATTAAAACAGGTCAGATAAACATCTCCATAAAAATGTTCATTCTTCTCTATAAAGCTTGACTGCTAAGATAACTAACTCAACCTTAGATTGCCACATTTAGATGCCAGCAATTGAGGTACACACCTCCAAAACTATGATTGTACCTCAGAACTGTAATGCAAATTTCCATTTCCCCCACACTCCATAGGAGATACATCTCCAAAGTGTATGGCATCTTATCCTAACATAGATGTCCACAACACTTTGGGTGAGCTATCTTCTGGATATATTATTCCTTCCCTTTGAGGTTGAAGATAGCCTAGAGAAATAGCTTTACTAAAGATACTAATTTTAAACAACTAAAAAAGATGAACCACAATTCCTGAGACCCATGCTTAAATGCTTGCCATTGAGTATTCTGGTGACAACTTCTGTTGCTTCATTTAAGGTATTAAATGTTATGATTAAATATATTTATTATTATTATTTAATAAATTCTATAAAGCAGAAAATATACCCTACCAAAACATTACTTTCTGCAGATTGAGAATTCTAGGTACTACTTTGTACTTTTGATTTTGTGGAATCCTGTGTCCTTCTTATGTGTGCATTGAGATCAGTCAGTGTTATGTTTTGTTCTTTCGCTAACATTTCCTGTATTTGTTAATTATATCATTATCTTGGACCACCATGTATTATTTCTATCTTGTTATTTTTTTCCTTTTCTACCTACCACTGAATTTCTAGCTTTGGAGAGCATATTAATAAGGACAGTAAACTTAGTTTGGGCAAAAAGAAACTTTGGGAAAAAATACACCAGACATAGTCAGATTTTCTATAGGGAAAGAAAACGTTGTTCTTTAACCTGAGGGAGATATGATTTCTAATTTCTATTTTTTTCTGTCCCTAAGACAAATCTTCTGAACAAAATGATTACACATTTTTTTTTTAACATGGGAAAAACAATGTAGTTTACCTAAACCTCTTTCTTGGAAACACCTGAGCTTAGGAAATAAAGATCTGGAACAGAAAAATTCAGCCTAAGCCCTGAAAGTCCAACGCATTTGTAAGTGCTTGAAAATAGGATTTTATAAAGGGAAGTGTTAGGCAGTCTTAGCTATAGTCTTTGCTGCCAGTTTCAGTCATCATGCTTTCCTCACTAAAAAGGAAGGACGGGAAGAAATGTTTGAAAAAACTTGCAGGGTGCTTTGTGCATTTGGAAAGAAAAGAACTATGAGTAAAGAGAGGAAATCTAAATAAAGTATTATTTTACTTGGAAAACAGCACACAAAAAAAGATGCCAAGTTACTGGTCAGATTTTTAGTTCTCAAATTTTCTATTTTCTCATGTGTCATTTAATTCTCTGGTATACTATCTACTCCTATTTTCTGTAACTTAGTTTTAACAACTAGTTGAGATGATACCTTACTTATATATTTGGGATATTAATTCATATGACTTTTCCAGTGTTTTGGTTTTTTTTAAAATAAAAGAATTTGAAAGAAGGAACTGTAATGATCATTCATCACCCTCTGATGATCTGAAATTCTGAAAAGGCTCAGCAAGAGGACTGAAATTTTCCATAAAATAATCTATACATTTTATGTATCCTACAATGTGCTAAATGAGAACGAGGTACTGAGAAATGGTTTTGATTTTTGTTGTTGTTTGTTTTTAAATACAATATCTAGTATTTTATTTTTAAGATAAATGGAGATATCCAGATGTGCACATTTTTATTGAGTAGCTGTGTTTGCTCTGTATCCTTTGTCTTTCATCAGTTCATCTGTTCCTTATCACTTGTTATATTCCTTTGTTAGAGGAGATCTAAAATTAGACTGTAAAATAAACCAAAAATAGGTCTTGACATGCTTGCTTAAAGTGGCAGTACAAAGCCCAAACTAAAGAGGATAAAACCAGAAGTTAATCTATCCTGTTATTCTATTTCTGATCAATGGCTGAATAGGAAGATGGAAATGGAAAATTCAAAATATTAATAAGGAGAGAGTATCAAATAATCTTCCCTTTTTTACAGTCTTACATCTTCTAGCAGTCACTACCTTAAGCATTGTCAAAGCCTGGGCTAGCTTTAAGTCATACCTGTGTAAGTAGTGCTGTAACTGTTGTCTAATTTTTATTGCAGTTATGGCAGTTTATTTATGTCAGTAGAAGTTTCACTGAGTAGTAGCAGAGAAACTGAGTTTAACAGCTTTTGAACATCTCCATTATAGATGATGACATGAACCAAGATGATTGTTGTAAGTCAAACAATTTTCATATTTACAGTATATCTACAGCAAGTCTATGTCTTGGAGCCTGAAAACTCCTGGATCTGGGGACATTCAAGGGCTTCCAGACTTTCTGATGTTAACCAGGAGCTAAGTTCCTGTGGCAGACTGGCTCATCTTCTGGGTTTCTGAAATCCCAAGGAACCTCAGCTTTGCCAGGTTTCTCCAAAAAGTCAGATAAAGTTATGTGCTGTACCTATATCAGTAAAGTAAAATATGCTAGAGGGTATTTCCAGGCCTGGAACTTGATCTTTTACTGTTAAATTCTTAGAACAGTCCCTGTCATGTATTTTGTCTAGGCCAGATAGTACTTTCCAAAAAAATCTCTAAGCATGGCTCAAGGACCATTCAGAACAGGTGGTTTGGATGCAGAGAGCCTGCTTTGGAGATTAAGAGATCTGGACAACAACCATTCCATAAGGGTTGACCCCAGTTTCTGAGAGTAGTCCCACATGCCATCTTTTTTTTTTTTTTTTTTTTTTTTTATCCCTTAACATAGGCAAAGCTGCAAGGTGTTCCACATAAAAAACCCCACTACCAAAGATTCAGAGATTACAGAACAGAGATAGGATGGACTGATCCAGGACTAGGAGCTCAAAACACTTAGCACAGGTTACTATACTGCTGATGTAGTGCTTATTCGAGGAAGAAGAAAATCTGGAGAGGCATTTTGCAATTGTGTTCTAGCTCCCTTCTTGAGTGGGTTTGATTCTGATGACTGGTACTTCACAGAAATTGATCTCTGTCTATGAGTTCATTGGGGTGCTACATGCTTTTCCCTGCTGTGTTAAGAAGCAACTGTGGAAAAGCTTTATTTGTTCCAGATCTCTGCATGGTTGACTTTTCACTATTCAGCTCTGCCTACACTTTGTGTATAGAGTATCGCCTACTATAAAATAGGATTTTTCTTTTTCATTTATTTTTTCTGCTGCAGGTGAGGGAGTTGAAAAGAGAGGATGAAAACAGTGGCATAATATATATGTGCCCAGGTCAACTAAGAGCAAAAGCAGTAAGGACAGACTAAGTTGCAGGGAGTTTGTGTGTCGGTGCTAATGGAAAAACAGGGCACTGTTTTATGCAGTCAGCTGTAATGCCTAATAGTTTTTCTTTTTATAATCCAGTATTGTTTCTCCCCCACACTACAGTTTCTTGATAAAGTGAGGATGATTCCCTTAATTTGAGTTTAATGGTGTAGTGCAAAAAGAGGAACTTGCTCATTGCAAATGTATTAGCTAAACTGTGATTGTGAGAGTTCAGCTATGAGCCTCTGGGTTCCACAGTCACAGTTCGATGTAAATATATGCTGCTGCTAAAAACTGATCCTTTAGGGGAGTGGGGAGCAAAGTTTATTTTCAGCCAAATTATTTACGTGATATAGCCCTGAGCAAAGACTCAAGAATACCAGTGCTAGCACAAAGGAAACAGTGGGAATGGGCATTTGAGAAGGAAAGTAAAACTCTGTGTTTATCAGGAAGTCTTACTTATGATGATTAAATAGGATGGATAAAAAAAATAAGGTGGAAAAATGTGTCTTAGATTTCCCTTTTTTTTTTTTAATTTTATCTTCTTTTCCCAGAATCATAATCCTAATCTTTTAAAGGTGTTGTACCCTATATCATGTTTCAGATTTGCTTGTAAGTTAGTTCACTCTTCTTTTTTTAAGCAGCTTATCCTTCCAGTTTCCTTATAGCTGTTCAGTCTGGCAAGCATAAGAAAATCGTGGGTAACATCTTACTGTCCATTCTCATTTTCTTTCCTATCCATTCACTTCATAGGAGAAAACAGACAAATAGCAGTTTCACTATAAGTTAAAGTCTAGTCCAAATAGATTGTCACAGCAAGGGCAAAATCTTACAACTGTGTATAGTTAAAACAAGGTTATAAAGATTCCTTGGGGTATATTAAACCATTATTCTAATTACCCAAATTCCAGTATATTAAATGGTACACATATTTCACAAAATGCTGTTTATTTTACATACTTACAGAGGTGTGTGTGTGTGTGTGTGTGTATATCTATGCACAGTGGAGAAAATACATTAGATGACATTGTTATGACATTATTAGAACTGACATTGAAGTGTTTCCTGACTACCAAGTGCATAACTCTACAACCTTAATGTTTTATTAAGGTGTTTTATTGCATTTAATATATCATCTTATGTACAGATAGGGCATTGTATTACAATTCAGTGAACCAAAAAATTTGTTATTTATAGATTCACTGAACTCACCTTTGACATGTTGTTTTTTTTCAGGCAGTCTGCTTAGACCTGGTTTTGGAAGGTATCCAGCTTGGTGATTAGTGCTGGTATTTTAGCAGTGGGGTAGATTACTCAGTTTAGTGGATAGCAGAGCTTCCAACATCATTGACTGTAAAGTTTATCAGCAATAATTCCTAACCATAGTTTCTTCATAATCCCAATGGTAAGGTGGTTACAGGACAAACTAATTCCTTTTATTGCCTAAAACCGTTAAATTTAATATTTTCCACTGAGAAGACAGCTGGTGGTATTTAATTTCTATTCAGTAAACTTAGAAAGCAGTCATTATGTAGCAGTTAAAAGCATATCTGAAACATTCCACATTGGTTGATTTTATAATCTGACAGGTCATTTATATACAATCATGCAGTGCCTCGTTTTAACAAGACCACCATTTTCTTTCAGTGAAAAATGCAAAAAAAGAAAGTTTTATTTGAAACTGAGTAAATCCTTTTACAAGGAGATTATTTTAAGAATATATTAAAACCCTGAAAACTAATGCATTGCTTGAATGTAGTCTAGGTCTGATCAAAACAGTAATAATTAAGAGATTACAAAGGAAATCAAAATGAAGTGAAACAGAAACCTCTTGCTTGTGAGATCTCCTCCATTTTGACTGGTCAACTTCTCAGTCTTGTTGGACTACTATAATTTTAGATGGAATTAGAGTAATGCTTGTATGCAATATGTCTACATAAATGCATATGTACATTCTCTGTATGTGTGGTCAAGATTTTGTAGACACATTGCTTTCTTGTGCTTCATTATGTTATTTATTTTTTCCTCAAAGCACACTATATTCAGTATGAGATTGCATTAGCAGCTTTTTTCATGATGCTATCAAAACCTCATATTCTGATTAGTGGAAAAGTTTCACAGCTGCAGCAATACAGACAACCTTGAGGATATTAAATAGTATTTTCCTTTTACCCACAGCCATACAGCAGAAGGCTTGGTCATTTTGCATGTTTTTTCACAATTCTCCAGACAATTTTTTTCCTTTTTCCTTTTTTTTTTGGTCATTGTAGCAAAGATTTCCTTAAGGAGGTTTTAGGACATCTTTTCATTCATATGTCCCAGGACTTATTCAACAATATTCAAAAACCTAAATTCAGATCTGTAAGCCACATCACAGTTTTTGAAAAAGCTAAAAGTAAATCTGAAAATAATCTGGTGAAATATAGAAGTCAGCACTGATGTATATAGAGATTATTTTTTTTTTTCTGTTATCTACAATGAACCTCATTCCTAATATTGCAAAAATTAAGTATGCTGGTCAAATAATATTCTGAAGTGTGAAGCATTTACTTTGCAACAGTGTTAAATCTGGAAATTCTTTTGCAATGTTGGAAACTCAGTGTCTGGCAGTAGAGTAGGCTTTTTTCCACCAAGCCAGAAGATTGAACAAAGACCTTTGGATAAGTAATTCAATTCCAAAGTGGTTTGAAATATATCAAACCTATGTATTGAAAGTGCTGAAGGTGTTCATGAACAAGTAAGTTCAGCAAATATGATGTTACTACTATCAGGAGATCAACAAGTCAATTTCCAATATGTTTTCTATACAGAAAATTCTGACTATTAATCAATAAGGGGTTATGTTTTGTTTCTGGAAGTTTCCTGAAATATTTTTGAATGGCTAGATTTTTTAAAAAAAAAAAGAGAGAGAGAGAATTTACAACTCCTTTGAACATTCAGTAGTAAAAAGCTGGGTACAAGGGAGAAACAGAAACCTTAAGTGTGGGGTAAAAAAGCTCATATAACTGAGTCTGTATGATGTTTGATTCAGAAACATTCTTTCTCTTCTGATGTTTGCAAGTATTAGCTGGCTGTTCTGAGCTGTCCCTGCCTGGTAGACTCAGCTAAATTAACAGATTGTGTCCTTCAGCTGCAAGTCACATGAAGAGGTAAGAGGGAAAAAGACCTTTTTGATCCTCAGCTGTGACTCAAGTGTAAAATATATCTAAAAACTTCAAGTCCCTCAAAATTCTTCCATGCATTGGAACTGGGAGGGAAAGTTCATATAGCAAGGTGTAAATTATTTTTCAGTGGCGTCAGCAGAATTGGGTAATGAAAGAGACATAGTAAAACGCTTTCCCAAAACAAGAAAAATTGCTTCCTTCATTCATAGAGTAGTGTTAAGAACGGGGCTACCTTCTAGAGCTGCTCTGGCCAAGGATCCCTCCTGCCCAGCTGCTGAAGTCCAGCCCGGGAAATGAGGTCTGCCCAGGCTGAGGGACATGGCTGACACTTTCCCATTTGCAGGTTCAACCACACATAGGATCACACCAGACACAAGCCCAGGCAGCCATGTCCCCTCCTCCTCTTGGACTGGCAGAGGCAGAAGGTCACTAGTGCAGCACAGACCCCACACTCTCCAGGTCCAAAAGCATGTGCACCTCTGCAGAGCTCCCAAGCACCAGCATGGCCGTTCTGCCTGCCTGGTACCCCTGCCTGGATCCTGGCCCTTCTTACCCATGCCACACATCCCCAACTCATGGGCTGGTCCAGACTAGTGCTCACTACAAACATGCAGCACTCACTCACTCATTCCACAAGCACCCAACACTCACGGGTCCACCCCAGATTCCAGCATGGACCCTCTGCCTGTCTGATACCCATTCCCTAACCCAGACACCCTAATTGCTGGCTGGTCCAGCTTGGAGTTTGCCAGTGAACACATGCACCTTGCACAGCCAGTTTGGGGAAGGTACAGACACTTGCCTCCACCAGCAAGCATCAGGCACATGGGCTGTGACCCACAGTCCTGCTACAGCTGCTGGCACTGGATTTTTTTCACTTGCCTCACTCCCCCCCCTGTCCTCCCAGTAGCTGACTTTGGAAACATACACTTTTTTCATCCCAGTGGTTGGGGGTTAAAGACCAGACCCTCACTTGCTCCAGCAGCTGATGCTAAGACCCCTGTGGCTCCAGTAGCTGACACCACAGGCCAGGGATGCCCACTCCCTCGTTCTCCAGTGGTTGGCACCAGTTTTCACTCACTCACACAGAGGTCTGTGCAGCAGCTGGTACTGAGTCCTTGCA
>JADKXX010001655.1:0-11256 GCA_017310255.1 Butorides virescens | reverse complement strand
CCTTTGCAAAAAGCTCCTCTCCAGCTTTCTTGTAGGCCCCCTTCAGCCACTGGAAGGTTGCTATAAGCTCTCCCCACAGCCTTCTCTTCTCCAGGCTGGACCACCCCAACTCCCTCAGCCTGTCTTCATAGGAGAGGTACTCCTGCCCTCTGAACACCTTTGTGGCTGTCGTCTGGACTTGCTCCAAGAGGTCCATGTCTTTCTTATGTTGGGGGCCCCAGAGCTGAACACAGTACTTCAGGTGGGGTCTCACAAGAGCTGAGTAGAGGGGAAGAGTCACACTTCTTTTGATGCAGCCCAGGATACAGTTAGCCTTCTGGGCTGCAAGCGCACATTGCTGTCTCATGTTGAGCTTCTCATCCACCAACAGCTCCAAGTCCTTCTCCTCAGGACTGCTCTCAATCCATTCATTGCCCAGCCTGTATCCATGTTTGGGATTGTCCCAACCCAGGTGCAGGACCTTGCACTTGGCCTTGTTGAACTTCATGAGGTTCGCATGGGCCCACTGTTCACACCTGTCAAGGTCCCTCTGGATGCCATCCCTTCGCTCTAGAATATCAACCACACCACCCAGCTTGGTGTCATCCGCAAACTTGCGGAGGCTGTACTCAATCCCACCATATGTCCATGTCACCAACGAAGATGTTAAATAATACCAGTCCCAGTACAGACCCTTGAGGGACACCACTCACCACTGGTCTCCACTTGGATGTTGAGCTGTTGATCGCAACTCTTTGAATCCAACCATCCAGCCAATTCCTTATCCACTGAGTGGTCCATCCATCAAACGCATGTCTCTCCAGTTTGGAGGCAAGGATGTTGTGTGGGATGGTATCAAATGTTTTGCATATATTGTATTATCTCTATACCAGATGAAACAAGGACATGTTTTGTAGAAGTCATTACAGGAAAACATGTTATATAAAGGTGAAAAGAAAAAAAAAGAAAGGATAGAAAATGTTCTCACCTACAGCTGGCACCAACCCTTCTCATCAAATCAAATGTTTTGGGCCTTCTTCAAGGAAAAGCAGTTTTCTTACAAAACATTGGTAATACAAAATTTTGAATGCAGTGTAACGTCTTGCCTTGGTTTGCTCACATCTCGAATGCTAGATGCACTTTTTGTCTCTTCATCTCAAAAAGAACAATTTGAACTGGCAAATATTCAAAGAACAAAATGGATGTCCTGAACTATGCAATAGCATCTGATTTACAGTATAGTGGGATTCTTCTGCATTAAAAAAAAACCAAACAAAACAATAGGGATTAATATAGTACAGGTTTATAAAATCATGAATGACATAAAGGCAGTGGACAGGGAAATTTATTATCTTTTCTTAGAAGATTCAAGAAGTTAGTAAGGCTTAGGTGCACAGCAAGTAGAAGAAATCATTACTCATGCAAGAGATAAACTTGTCAAAAGATGTGGTTACAAAAAATTTATATGGGTTCAAGAAGGCATTGAATAAGTACTGAAAGGAGCTCTGATGAGAATTTCTCAGGAGATACAACTAATCAGCCTCTGGACTTCCCATGAGGTGAAAATAATATAAGGAAGGAAGAATATTCACTATGATATATGCTTGTCTCATCATGGTTCTTCCTTATGCATCTTTTTATAGTTACTGTTTGAGACAAGACACCAATTTGGAGGATATTGTGTAAAGAGGTAAATCTGATCTTTTGATCCTTTTTCCCAAGTTAAAAATTATCTTTTAAAGATACATAAAAAATCACTTTGAATGGGATAACAGCTATTCTGATACAAGGAAACCAAGCTTCACAGCTGTTGATTTATCTTTAATTTTGAGAGAAATGTGTCAACTGCCAAAGGCTAATGGAAGAAACAGAATAACTCATTTATAAGGTACTTGTTTTGGAGAGAGAATGTGAAACTCCAAATTACAAAAAAAAACCTCTTTCAGTAAACTTATAAAAGCATTGTTTAAGTGCTTACATTCCTGCCTCTTTTCTATTTTCCCTCATGGTGATATTTACTATCTTTAGTATGTAACTGGCCTTTAATTTGATATATATATACACCAAGTTAATCAGTGACTAGTATACTGGTGCATTTCGAAGCCTTTGGCACAAGAAATTAGGTACCTGTAGGCTTTCCCACAAAGTGGTCCTTCATTATGATCACTGCTGTTTGGAGGACAATCCAGCACAGAAGTCACAATGGTAGTTTAGCAATTCAGAAATTTCATTTATTTTGTAATTCAAACTATTTATTGGTTTTTACTTTGTTCATTGTGATATGAATTTAGAAGATATTTTGTCATCTTCTAGAAAACTGGAATAATTTGACATAACAGACCACCACCTAGAATTTATGTTGTGTTAGGAAATCATTGATTCAACAGCAGTATGATAAAAACATGAGTTTTCTGCTGTTGCAACTCTCTGCTTGTAATTGACTTTTAACATCGGTACCCTACTGATATTGTATGTTACTGTGCATTTTTAGAGCACTGGTGCTAAAAATCACTATGTAATATTACAGAATGCTGCAAATCTTCAACTAGCCAGAGTACTGTTTATGTGCTTACCAGTCATGTTTGCATGAAGCATCATGCATGGGCTCAGTCCATACAGTGGGAGCTGTAGTTAATGAAGAGTGCACGTTTTTATGCATGCCCTCTTGCAAATATAGAGTTTCTATTTGCATCCCTTCACGGGATTTGGTCCCAGAGTCATAAGTGCATTTCAGTTTTCTAAATGTTAAGCATTAAGTTATTTTTAGTTACCAAGTGTAAGGGCAAAAAAAAGTGTGTAACGACAGGAGGTTTTTTCAAAGCTCATATGATCTAAAAATGGACACACAATTTGCATGCCAAGTTTAGCCCAAAGCAAAATTTCTCGGATAGATTATACAGCCCTAGAAATACTAAGATTATAATGGAAGCAGTGAAATGTTTCTAAGTACAGCAGTACAAACAATGACCAATTACCATACAGTTTTACTACTTCAACACAAAAGAAATGCTCTACAAGTATCAAATTTGAAAATGCCAAGGCAGATTACTATGAATTCAAATGCAGCTTTCAGATAATGTTGTAAGCTATAATGTCCTTTCCTTAATTGTGATAATTCAGAACAAATTTTTTCAGGAAGCTATGGTGTAGCCATTCACAGAGCTTTTAAAGTGCTAAAACAAAAAAACCAAGCTAAATCTGCTGAGTATGACTTTCTGTTATCTATCATATTTGCTGGAGAATCTGAAAAAAAGGTAAGCCTGAAATTATTCTTTCAAACTCATTAAATGAACACCAGGACCTTTCATTGACAAAGCCATACCTTTCTATTGTCTACAAGGACTGCAGCGTCGCAAATTGCAATAAACTATACATAATGTGATAATTAAGAGATACATATTCAAAAGTCTATATTTGCATAATTTCAAGGAATTAAAAGACCTTAAGATTTTAAGGAAGTCCAATACTGCATAACTGACTATTATTAATCAATCCAACTTCATAGTGTTAAGTATAAATCTATGCTCTTCCAGCCATTATTATCTTATGTAACCGAAGGTAAAACAGATATGTAACTATTATTTTCCCATTGTAATGACGAGTGACAGCAGAAAAGGACATAGAATCACAGTTATTAGTGCTGTTGTCATACATATCAAGACAACACTCAAAGAAAACCATTAAAGATTATTATAAACCAGGAAAACACATTCTTGTCTGCAATACCTTAAAGCTCAAATTGAAATATAAAACTGGAAAGTGATTAAGAAAAAAAAAATATGAGAAAAGCGTCCATGTTCTGAACCTTCATGCAGGGACTTATTTTGGGGTAGACTGCTGGGAAAGGAAGCAAGAACCAGAGTGCTTAGTTCCCACAATTTGTGGCTTCTGGTATGGCATGTTGATTTGTAATTTGTGAGTGTTCAGAAGGCCTGAACAAATGCCTACACGTGACTGGGCAGCACAAACATAATAAATACGATAAAGTCTGAGACAACCGGATTCAGCAGAAAAGGTAGTAGAATTCAGTTGCATAAATACATGCAGTTAGTAATAAAGTTACTGTTAGCATTTATGCAACATTGCTATAACAAAAATAACTAAGTTGTTTGCACAACTTTAGAAAGTTGGCTCTTTCTGTTTTATCCACTCTGCAGTTAGCAAGATCTAGGGATTTCTTTATTGCTTATGAAGTAATAGGATTAATCTCAGTGTTTACCCAATGAAATATTTTTTAATTTAAATTTGTCTATTTGTAAGTGCAATAGTCCAAAACCAAGTCTATATTCTGAATGCCAGGAATACCAATAAAGATGCCTTCAGAACATGCTCATTTTTCTTCCGGAATGACTGATTGATTAGAACATTGTCACCAAGCGTGCATAGGCAAACGTAACAAAAAAAATTTAGAAGACAAACACTCCCACACCACACCCCCACACCCACAAAAAAGAAAAAAAAAAAAAAAAAAGGAAAAATAAAACAGAGGAGAGTAGAAAGAGACGAGGCAACAGGTAGCCTGCAGCACTCTTGCTACTTCGTCCTGTAACACTTGCTTTCCTGAGAAAACTGAACTGGTACTACTATTCCACTGGACAGCTGTAAGAGAAAAGTTGTATCTTCATATGAAAAGTTTTCTTTTCTTTGTGGTTTGAAAATTACTAAAAGAACAAACATAGGTAGAAACCTAAGTAATGTAGAGTGAATCCTTAAAATCTAAGGAACAGAGCCTACAGATTCAGTTATATTAATATTCTCTAGTATTATAACTACAACAGAAGAAAAGAAAAATAGCACATAGTTAACACAAGTCAGCATGTTTCTAGGAGCCATTTGTATTTCTGGAGCATAATGCATGACAAATTTTTTAGCTGTTCTTAATAGAATCATTTTAGAATTTCATATTATTTTTAACCAAATAATCCTAAATTAAGAAACAAAACTACAAGCAAAGTAAGATAACTAATAACATGTTGTATGTAAATGGTTTTGAAGCACAATAACAATTGGATTAATTTTTATCTCAAAATTCAAATGTCACTCTGGAAAACATTTTTTGTGATGAATGTGATTAATATTAGACTTTTTCAAAGATGGAGCTCACTTTGGAACATCCATAGGCTTTAAGAAAAAACTTTAGGGAGAGCTGTTATTTGTTTTCAGCATCCCAGTTCAGAATAGGTCAGCCTGAAGAGAGGAAATGGGAATAATCAGGGAGCTAGAAAGAGAAAGATACATGTTGGGGAATTTTTATTGTACCCCTTGAGGCAAATTAACCACGTTTCTGTTTCTGTTTAAATATATATTAAAAAACAAAAAAAAAGGGGACTGAAATGTGCCCAAGGCACAGAAGAACAGACTTTTGTTCTTATTGCTGTTATGTGTTCGCTAAGTCTCATAGAAAAAAATTGTGGGGAAGAAACCCCTAACAGTGTGTCATGGTTTAACCCAAAAGGCAGCTGAACACCACACAGCCGCTCACTCACCCTCCCTGGTGGGACAGGGGTGAGAATCAGAAGAGCAAAAGTTAGAAAACTCATGGTTTGAGATAAGAACAGTTTAATAATTAAAAAAAAAAAAAAAAAAAAAAAGATTGTAATAAAAAGGAAAACAACAAGGGAGAAAGAGAGACAAAACCCAGGAAAAACAAATGATGCAACTGCTCACCATCCATTGACTGAAACCCCACCAGTCCCCGAGCAGCAATTGCTACCCCTGTCCAGTTCCCACCAGTTTATATTATCGTTACAGAGCATGATGTCATATGGTGTGGAATACCCCTTTGGCCAGTTTGGGTCAGTTTTCCTGGCTATGCTCCCTCCTAACTTCCTGTGCACCTGGCAGAGTACGGGAAGATGAAAAAATCCTTGAATGATGTAAGCACTACTTAACAATAACTAAAACATCAGTGTGTTATCAACATTATTCTTATCCTTAATCGAAAACAGAGCACTATAGCAGCCACTAGGAAGAGAATTAACTCTATCCCAGCTGAAACCAGGACACAGTGTAATAGCTGGGTGGATTATTTTTGTAAGATTTCGTAAGAGGGATCTAAAAAAAAAAAAAGCACTTGAATGAAGGCAATATGGCCAAGTGCTTCAGGAAAAAATTTATAGAAAGTACTGTTAGAAAGAGATGAACAAATACTCTAGGAAGTCACATGAGCGGTCCAGCTAGCACACTATTCTGTCTCCAATAGTGGCAATAGAAGATGCTATTAAGTAAAGCATGTAAACCTGTCTACTTCTTGCAACATTTTCCTCTCATACTCCTTCAGCATCCAGAATTGTACTAGGAATACTAGAAGGTATAATCTTGCCTAGCCCTTTTAGAACTCATTTATGGATCTTTAGTCCATTTTTGAATTGGCTGATGATGTCTGCCTCCCATACCTCCTGTGGCTGGTTTCTCAAAATGTAGTACCTGCTTGTAAAAAAATACTTGCTTTCATCTGATGTAAACACATCTCCTAATATATTTTTTGAGTTTCACCTAGTTCTTGTATGGAGTCATTTTTTGAACAACAGCCACTTCTTGCACACTGGGTGAGTATTGTTGTCAATCACAAACCACGTCAATTTTTGGTTATTCCCTGGTTATCTGGACCTATAGGTCTGTCCAGGACAAAGCAATTCTGGAGACAACTAAAGCTAAGCTAAGCGTGAACACCAATTAGATGGTCACTAATGGTGACCTGGGTTTTCACACTGCTTTCTTCACAATTCCTTACTAACCGAGATATCCTTCTGCCTACTGAACTGTATGTCATGAATTCACATTGTTTGGCACTTAAGTACCTACTTGCGTTTCGTAATGAAAGAAGGTCCATGGCTTTTTTTTTCTTCTATAGCACTTTCACCTAAGGAATCTAATTTGTGGCCATTGTTCTGCCAGAATCACTTTTTATTTGATCTAGTTCTTAGGCCATATTATAAAATATATTGTGGTGGCTAACTCCCATTCACATGCCCTTAAATGTCTGTTCCTTACTTCCTAATCAAGTTTGGAAACTGAAAAGACTGAATTAGTCAATATTCAGCTGAAGCAAGTTAGAGTGATATCAGAAGGGAGGGGAAGAAGATGAGTTAGTGTCTGTATTTGAAACAATCATTTTCTGTTTGACATTAAAAGTCAAAAACAGGTATGGCTTCTAGGTTTTGGAATACATCTTTAACCTTTATTTGTATCAGTAATGCAAATTTATTTCTAAACATTTTCCATTCTTCTATCATTATTTTCTATGCACTTCTTGCCGGTCAATTACCTTAATACAATGTAATCTTTAAAGGTTGTACAAAAGTGTGAAACAATGTCATCATTCTATTACTTTGCTGTATCACATGCTGAAATATTTAACTTCTGCTCTCTAGAGCTTGCATCAGATTTCTTTCTTAAAAACCACCTGCCGTGGAGTGAGCTGCCATGAGAAAGATGAGCCAACACAGTTAATTTTTAGATTAAAATATTTGGGAGTTGGCAAAAAAATCTTATTGATGGAGTTATATAACCTGGAATTTATTTGACTTGTTGATACAGAGTCACCCTTTTAATTAGTATTCCTATTAACAATTTCAGAAAAGAGACCATGTGCTGAATACCACTGAGATAGCTCAGCACCTCTGAGTTTTATGAGTCTTTTTTTTTCTCCCCAGAATAGAGTCTGGGCCAAATGGTAAAACTGGAATGGCTGCTGCTTCTAGATCTATGGCTAAAATTAAGGAGTCAACGGCCAATAATGTTAACCATAGTGCTCACACAGTGCTTTTGTGAGTGCTAACTGTAGCAAAGAAAAAGGTTTTCTATTTTTCTTTTTAGTGTATAAAATTGGATTAGGTCCAGTTTCTATTAAAAGCTGTCAGACATGAAGCACAAATTCTCAAGACTTGGTATTGAGCCAAAATAGATGGCTCATCACTTTCTCACTTGCATTACTCATATGAGAAAAAAAATACCACAGCCAAATGGAAAAGTAAGTTTACCAGCACCAGAAAACATGCAGAAAATTGTGACAATATGCTGATACAGAATAAATTTCAAGGTTAAATGTTCCTCATTGTGAATGTCCTGTTTATATGGTTTATAGGCAGTTTTGCTCAGTGCTAAGCTTTTAAAACTAAAATAAATCAATAATTTTCATAGAAAATACACTAAAGCTTCATTGGTATCTACTTGCTTCAAAAAGGAGGAAAAATGGTGTCAAAGGTGTCTAGTACAGATGTATGCATTTAATTACAGACATCTATTTTTTGTAAGGTGAATCATACACAAGGACATTTTGTCTTTTGATTGAGGGTTGTAGGAACTCCCCAACAAGTGTAAATTTAGTTAAAGCTAGAAAGCCTCAAATTGCTTAAAACCGTACGTAACTACTTGAACATAGGTACAGAGAACAGAACTTACACAAATCCCTCTGCTGGTAGACCTGTTGACTGCTCCCTGCAGTGACACTGGCAGTTTATATCTTCTTCACAGTGTGTCCTGAGAACTGACTTCTATCTCTGTCCCATGAAACAGATTCAGGGAACTAGAGAAAAGCTGAAGAACTGTTCAGCAAAAGAGCTTCTGTCTTTCCCTAGTTACAAACATAAGTAGTCCCTGGGCTTGTTATATGATCCAAAGCATGTATATAATCTTGCCAAGTGACACAGAATAGAAAAAACATTCCTGCATCACACATCTGGACGTACATGTTACTAATAATGTGTTACTAATCAAAAATTACAATGAGCCAATCAAGCTAACACTTGGATAGGCTGGTACCAGTTTCTAGGCAAAACTATGTAAACAATGATGTGTGATTTATTTATTAAAAAAATATAGAGAATTTATATAAATAATGACATTTGACTTCATTTTGTGGAAAACAAAGGTTTTCAGACTGATTGCATTCTGTGTTGAAATTACAAGTTTGGTTTACAAATTCAGCTATCTAAATTAAATAAATTAAATACCATTAGAATTTTTAAAGGTTTGAGTTTTATAACTGTGCCACATTGTGAATTGAAAAACTAAAGCTACCTAATAAACATGACTGTCAGTAGGAAATTATTATCAAATTATGAAGATCAAATGCTGATGATAATTTAGCTTTGCAGAAATGATGGGAAAAGTGGAATTTATCTTCTTTACTGATGAAATTTGAAATACTTGAATGAAATTACTGAGCCACATCAGCTGAAATTTAAGCCACATCTATCATAGTGGGAGGAAGACTATACATGGTAATGGTAGTATCTTAAACACCACGAAAAATGTAATTGGTGATCTAAGATATTACTGCCCCCATCCACTTCATCTTTCCCTTATACAGAGCAGCTTGTCCAGTGCAGGCTGAAAAAAAAAAAAAAACACCAACAAAAAACAACCCAGATATTTTCATCTCAGATGACCCATTTCACAGCCTGGAAAACTAATACAAAGACCCTTTCTATAAGGCTTTGCACTAGGCACTTGAGCTGTAGGCAGATTTTTGCAATCCTTTTCAAGATTCCCAGGTTAGGCTGTGCTGCCTTTTCATTAATACTGGCTCTGCCTTACTACGTCAATGATGAGCTTTGTCATCCTACACCTACAGAAGGTTTTAGCAACTACATGATAGTCAGTTGCATAGCAGCTGTCCTTGATTCATAACCTACTTGTTTCATAACTTACTGTTTTTCCTCCTGTCCATGCCAAGAAAGTCACTAAAACTTAACCAGAATTCATGATGCAAATTTCTGTATTTATCCGAAAAATATCTTTATTGCTGATTCTGTCTTGTCACTTATTATGTGGAGTAGGTGATGAAGATGGAGGGAAATTAAAAAAAAAAGATAAATCTGTAATCTTTTGTTGTCACTCATGACTCATTAGTAAACAGCAAAGTCTTTATTCAAGAAAAACAAATTCCAGCTTTTTAACTACAGAGTGAAACTGAAAAAAGTTTTACACAAATACCTTTGAGTTTTAAGAAACTCAAGCTTGTCTAAGATTGCACAGTAGACTGCTCTGATGAATCAGTCCACCTGTATTCTTATTCTCTTATTACTTAAATAATATACTTGCTTATAGTGACTCTGTTCATATTTATAGCTGTCAGTTTCTCTGACATCTTGTCTTCCATGTTTGTCAAATAATAGCCATGGTGCTGGCTATCAATATCTTCAATACCTTGGAGCTATACACATATGGGCTGTGACAGTTAATCAGTTAGTGTGAGTGTTGTTATACTAAGGAAATAGATGAGCCCTGGATTAATTCAAATATTAATTAAACAATAATAACTAAAATAAATGGTAAAAAATAAATTAGAATCATAGACTTATTGAATGGTTTGGGTAGGAAGGGACCTTAAAGACCATCTAGTTTCAAGGATACATTCCACTAGGTCAGATTGCTCAAAGCCCCATTCAATTTGGCCTTCAACACTTCCAGGGAGGGGGAATCCACATCTTCTCTGGGCAACTGGTTCCAGTACCTCATCAGACTCACAGTAAAGGTTTTTTTCCTTATATCTAATTTTAATCCACCTTCTTTCAGTTTAAAACCATTACTCCCCATCCTATTACTATACTTCCTGATAAAGAGTCCCTCCCCATCTTTTCTACAGGGCCCCTTTAAGTACTGGAAGGCTGTTATAAGGTCTCCCTGGAGCCTTTTCTTCTCCAGGTCTCATCCTGTCCTAATAGGAGAGGTGTTCCAGCCCACCTTTCATCTTCGTGGGCCTCCTCTGAACCTGCTTGAGCAGGCCCATGTCCTTCTTATGATGGGGGCCCCAGAGCTGAACACAGTACTTCAGGTGATGTGTCACAAGAGCAGAGTAGAGGGAAGAAGTACGTCCCTCAACCTGCTAGCCAGCCTGTAGCCCAGTATACAATTGTCCTTCTGGGCTGAGAGTACACATTGCTGGCTCCTATTCGGTTTTACATCATCTTGTTCCAACCCCCCTGCCATGGGCAGGGACACCTTCCACTAGACCAGGTTGCTCAAATCTCCATCCAACCTGGCCTTGAACATTTCCAGGGAGAGGGCATCCACAACTTAATTACTGGTGGAGTGATGTGAGAAGCAGAAAATTCCTTGACGCTGTGTAAGCACTGCTCATCAATAGCTAAAACATCCCTGTGTTATCAACACAGTTTTGGTTACAAATCCAAACCAGCACCATAGAAGCTACCGTGTAACCCTATACCAGCCAAAACAAGTACACTATTTAGCAAAAACAAACAAACAAACAAACCAATAAAAAAGAAAGAGAAAGAGAAAGAGAAAGAGAAAGAGAAAGAGAAAGAGAAA